>CM067218.1:89736969-90050328 GCA_034190945.1 Octodonta nipae | reverse complement strand
GGTTTTCGTGAATTCATCGCGTAGTTGATACTGATCCCTGCCGGGATCGATGGTAAATTGACGACGTTTCGGCAGAGTCACATCTGCCTCTTCAGGTCGTTCCGCATAATTGTCACCACGTCTAAGCTTGAATTCTCTGTTAGTTTGCCCCACATAGGTTTTATGACAGTCTGCACATGGAATCTCGTACACTCCCTTTGTTCTAAAGAGATCCTCGTCTTCGGAGTCCTCAACACCGTGCTTATTTTTCTGTCTGTAGTGAAAATAGTATCGATATTGTGTCTCCATAGAATTCTTGCAATACTGTCCGTGGTACCCTGACATACGGTAATAAGCCTTGGTTATTAGTGTCTCATGCTCCTCGTCTGTTCGTCTCGGTTCTGACTTTAGGGGCTCTTTGAATATTTCGGTCTGTAAATCCGTTTTGTCTCAGAGCTGTTTTTAAACTGTCCATTTCCTGTTTGATGTTGTCCTGGTCAGCTAGTCTTTGTGACCTGGTTACTAAAGTTTTGACGACGGCTTGTAGTTGGGCTGGGTGGTGATGAGAATTAGCATGAAGGTATCTGTTGGTGTGAGTTGCTTTCCTATATACTGTATGGCCAAGGGCCATCTTCCTCCCTATTTATGAGAACATCAAGGAATGGCAGTTGATTATTGGCTTCAACCTCCACGGTGAATTTTATTTTGTGATGGATGCCATTAAGGTGATCTAAGAAAGTATTGAGGTGTTCCCCCCATGAGGCCAAATCACAAATTTATCATCCACATATCGCAACCACAAACTGGGTTTAAGAGTTGTTATTCTTAGTGCCCACTTCTCAAAGGTTCGCTATAACTGGTGAGAGTGGCGATCCCATTGGAGCTCCTTCCACTTGTTTGTATCGTTGGTTCTCGTAAACAAAATAGGTGTTCATCAGACAGTGCCTTGTTAAGTCTACAAGGTGTTGAGGTCGCTTGTATTTTTCTATTATGATATCCAAGGCTTCGTCGAAAGGGATGTTGGTGAAAAGGGACACTACGTCAAAACTTACAAGAAGACACTCTGGTTGTAAGACCGTTTTTCTAAGAATTTCGATGAAATGTGTCGAATTTTTTACATATGAGTCTGCCCCCTCTGCAAACGGTTGAAGTTGTTGGGCTAGGTGTTGTGTTGAGGATCCAATTGAGCTTACTATTGGCCTCAAAGATGCACCTTCTTTATGTACTTTTGGCAACCCATAGAATTTCGGACATCTCGATGACTTTCACGCGGAATGAGTTGCAGTTGGAGATTTTTGTCGATCCTACTTGCTTGGATTTTGGCCTTGGTTGTTTTCTCTAGATAGGTTGTTGGGTCAGTAGTAATTTGTTTATATGCTGGATCTTGCAGCAATATTTTAATTTTGTTTGAATAATCCGCTGTATCTAAAATTACAGTCGCATTTCCTTTATCAGCTGGTAGAATGACAATGTCCTTGTTGAGGCGCAGTTGTTTCAAGGCCTCATTTTCTTCTATAGATAGGTTCCTTTTGGGTGGTTTAGATTTTCTTAGAACATGTGATACATCTTGTCTAATTATTTCAGCGGTGTTCGCATCTAATTTTGAAACTGCTGTTTCCACGCCACATATTATGCTCTCTGTTGGTATGTGAGAGGGAGCAATAGCGTAATTGAATCCCTTAGCCAACACGCCAATATATATAATATACATTGTTTCTGCTTAGGGAACCTTCATCAGTTGCGCTTCCCACAATTGAATGTCCTCTCGAACACTTTTTTATGTATTTGATACATTTCGTTAAATTTGAAGACGCGAGATGTAAAGACCGACATCTAGGATTTTCGGAGAAACACAAGCACATAGAGGTTCCGAATCTGGAGACGTTCCATGTAATTGCTGTTAGCCGTAATTCCTAGGTTAGAATGTCACGATGAAATTTTCTGGTTAACTCCACCTGTCAGAGATATTGAATACTCTCTTCGAAGAGAGTATTTTAACGGAATGTATCAAATACATAAAGAAGTGTTCGAGAGGACATTCAATTGTGGGAAGCGCAACTGATGAAGGTTCCCTAACCAGAAACAATGTATATTATATATATATTGCCTTGCGTACAAAAGAATGACACCTCGACGTCTTTTCTTTTTCAAAATAAATATTACATGCAACCTTCTGGTACCCCATCGGTTCGCCGTTATCACCGGTAGTGGCAAATATCTTTATGGCAGCCTTTGAAGCAGTGGCTCTGGAGTCTTGAAGCCACAAACCCAAAATTTGGTTGAGATATGTTGATGACACTTTTGTCATCTGGCCACATGGACAAGAAGCTCTCCAATTGTTCTTTAACCACATTAATACCCAACATTCAAACATCAAATTCACTATGGAAATTGAGTCCAATGGATCCCTGCTCTTCCTAGACGTGTTGGTTTCACGGTTGACAAATGGTCGCCTGGGCCACTCTGTATACAGAAAACAACACATACCGACAGATATCTGCACGCCCGTTCCCATCATCACCCATCTCAGAAACGGTCAGTCGTGAACTCCCTGGTGCATCGAGCTATATCAATTTCCGACCCCAAAAGTTTCAGAAGGGAATTAGCTTGGGTTGAGGGTAGCCTACTAAACAACGGCTACAGCAAACGAGAGATTCGCAATTTTATTTCTCGTCACCAAAATCCCCTTCCTAAGAAAGAATTGTCACATAATAAATCAGTAGCATATTTGCCATATATCAGGGGAAGCTTCTCCATAAGCACGAGGTGAAAACAGTCTACAAACCACTATCCAAAATCTCACAATTCTTACCCTTTCCAAAGGATAAACAAAATCCTCTTTCATCTAAAGGTGTTTATTCCATTTCATGCTCGTGTGGGGCCGTTGAAATCGCCAAAAATCCCAAGAATTTCAACCGAGACAAAGATTTTGAACTTTCGTCCATCTGGCAATCTTGCATCAACATTTCCACAAAATAAATCACTTACATTATCCACTAATAAAATTCCAGGAACGTATACAAAATTTCATCACAATCATAAAATAATCCCTTTAAGTGCCTCCTACCTTCTTTTACCTGAAAATTTCGGGGAGCCAATTATTATTCCTTCCTACCTATTATTCATTTAGAATTTGTGCATCATTGTGACAAGTTTGAATAAAAAGTGAAGTTTTGAAGTGTGTTCGTGAGAAAAATATGAAATGAATGGAGTCGCCGCAAGGTAAGTAACATTTGTTTTGTTTTTTGTCTCATCCTTGAAAAAGCCCCTTATAAGTGAGGGTGAAACGTCGGAAAACTTTGTTTATATGCCGGTTTAGGTATATAAATAAATTAATTCGAAAAACTGACGGGGTCCAAATCTGAAAAAAGCAGAATCAACTATAACTCTGCCGCGAAAACCTCCGTTCTCATTTGCATTATTTTTTTAATTTCTGAATAAGGATTAACTTGAGCTATTTGGTTATTCTAATGCCTAAGGTGTACATGTAGATGGATAATTTGGAGAAAGTGTCAGTAGTAGTTATTGTTGGAGTTGTATTCTGGAATATGTAAGAAGACAGCTACAATTTCACTAATTAATCTTCCTGTTCACATATTTCTTTATTGTATGTGTGGTGTGTACCCTTATCTTTTACACCAATGTTTCAACTCCAAATACAGAATCCATGTTATTAATGTGTTAATAAAACTCTGTCTCCTTTCAATGTGTTTTTTTTTTCTATGCCAACGGAGATGACACAACATGATGTTACATCAACTTTTAAATCAAATTGGGCTGTTCACAAGTCTCAATTTTGGCACGAGTCTGGACAGTGGTTTTGGAAAGGTCCTTAGGTTGTCTTAAGTGGAGTTTTCATTCCTTGCTGGCTTATTGACGTGTTTAACGATTTTAACTGAAATGTATGCAACAACAGTGATTATGATTTTGATTATTGTAATCGTGGCGTATGTAAACAAAGATATGTTCCTGTTTATGAATGGCTGGTTGATAAGGTCGACGAGATCCCTGGAGTATTGATCTAACTTATGGCTCGCTATGGAGAGTTCTTCCATATTCAAGTCGTCCAGCTTAAGGAGCTTGAGTTCTGGATATCTAGTTTTTTCGGGTGAGAACTGCAACAGTTGTAATTAATACAGGGTATGAATTGTCGGAAATGTTTATAAGTTTTTGAGGTTCCGCTTGTATATTTGTGATTCCCACGAAAGCACTGCAGTCTGATTGTAAGCGAATAATGGAATTGTCTTGGTATCTATTCCCACAAAATTAGTTGTCACATGTAAAGGCTCGGACACTATAACTATTCACGTATTAGTTTCTAGTCTCTGGACATTGTATCCTTCACTGAATACTTCGGAGCTTTGGCAACTTTCCGGTACACTACGGATGTTCTTCAGAAGTTATGCTTCACACGGTGCGTTTGAGTCGATGGGGTAAGCATGTAATTCAGAACATAGTTTTTGTTGTGGAGTTAGTGGCTTGCATACACTCAAGTCCTTAATGGGTATGTACATTAGAGAATCATCGTTTCGCGCGATATATTTTTGTGTGAATGAAAGAATATGATGAAACCAGTTCTGTCATCTAAAATCGGGATAGGATATAAGTGGTAGACGGTGTAGAGTTGTTGCTCTACAAGAGGATCTTTTCAAAATAAAGACCAAATCTGAATTAGTTTGGACCGCTTCTAATTCGATTACTTCCAAATATTGGGCGACACTTGAATATCTGACAGGCAACGGTAGATTGTTTTTGACAAGATTTTGCGAGATTTCCTGTAATGACTTAATCAAATGATCAGGTGTGATTATTGAGGAATGAATTATTTTTAAGCGAGCAAATGTTATGGAATTTAAAATATCATTGAGCTTATCCTCAAGAAATAAATAGCTTGCCATTAGTTTTTCGCATATTCCCAAAAATGACTATTTTGTTTGGGATAAGGGAGGGCTATTTTGTCGTTTATTAGAGTATGTACTGCCAAATTGATTGCGTCAATGTTTTCGTCAATTTGCAGTTTTTAAATAGTTTCATTAAAAGTTTTGACAATAGAAGTAGTTACACTTATTTGTTTTTTTTAGAAGATTTTCTACTTACAATTGTCCCTGGTTAAGTTTGTTAATACTATCTGTGAAGAATTCACCATCGGCTGCGTCAAGGTTTCCAGTGATGGCTTTAAAGATAGTTCCTACACCGTTAATTAGTCCTCGTTTGGATCTTCTAGTGTCTCTATATATTTCTGAGAATTAAGATTTGATTGAATCTGAAATTTGTGATAAAAGACTGATGTGAGTTTATATACATCAGTTCGGAATGCACTTTTTTTGAAGGTGGAAATCCATTAAGGACAATTTGAGCTTAGAGTCTATCACTCAAATTAGTGCGGGACTCACACCCACTAAAACCACCTTGTTGTTTCTGCAGTTTCCGAAGGTGGTGGTACTGTTATTTATAACTTGCGTCGCCTTTCTCTGCCTTCATCGCACCATTCTGTTTAAATGTTCTTTCTCCTTTTCCTCTATAATTTCCCTTATCCATTTATATATAATTTCCTTGTTCTCTTTACTTTCTATCATCAGTTTTATCACATTAGATGGTGTTATCTTTTCACCAATCGTTATTTCTGTTCTTGTTTTTATTCCTTGCATATCTTTCGCAGTTAAAAACCACCACATGCTCCATTGTCTCCTCAATTTGGCATATATCACAGTTACTCTCCCCCATTTTCCCTATCCTTTTCAGGTATACTTTGACACTACAATGCCTTGACAAAAATTGTGTCATAAAGTAATCTGTACTTCTATATTTACTGCTCGCCCATTTTGTTAGGTCTGGTATTAGTTTCTTTGTCCATTCCGCTTTTCCCGTTAGCGCATCCCATTCCTTTTGCCATTCTTTTAGCGTATTATTCCTGTTTTCTCTGTATTTATTATCATACGAGATCGTTCTATAATAGCTTATTACCCGCAGCAGTGCCTGTCTTTGTATTCTTAACATCATGTTCTTATATCTTTTTATCTTCATACCTCTGTGCCATGTTGGTGCCCCGTACAAAAGTGTCGATTGTACCACTCCATATAGTAGTCGTCTCTTTGCATGTGATGGTCCCTTTATGTTTTTCATAATTTTTCCAAGTTTTGCTAACTTATCACCCGCTTTGCTTACTGCATTTACATTATGTGTCCCGTATGTACCTTGGTGGTCGATAAATATACCGAGATACTTTACGCTCTTTTGTGGTGTCATATTTAGATCCTCTATTTCTATTTTTATTTTTTCTCTTACTTTTTGCATTTTTGTACCCTTGAGTAGCGGCGCCTCGCTCTTTTCAACTTTGCCTCTTTTCATCCAGTCTCCTATTATTCTTATTGCCTCATTTGCTGTTCCAACCAGTCTGTCAGCGTTTGGCCCTTCCACGTATAGTGCCAGATAGTCTGCGAATGCTATCGTATTTGCACCAGTTGGCAGCTTCTCATTTAGAATATCGTCGTACAATATACTCCATAGCGTCGGTCCTAGTACTGATCCTTGTGGTACGCCTGTGCTAATTTTTAACGTTTTTCCTTTCCCGAGTATAATATTCCTTTTGGAGAAATAACTTTCTATTATTGTTATTAGATATTCACTAATCCTTTTCTTTTCTATTTCTTTAACAATACGTTTCCATGATGCCGAATTAAATGCATTTCTAACGTCAAAATTGATGAGTATCACCCAGCCCGCTCTAGTGCTCCTTGCTTTATCACGAATCCAGTTTGCTGCTTTTACTGTTGATTTCCCTTTCCGAAACCCAAAATGTCTTTCTGAAATTTTTTCATCTCCTAATTCTTGTCTATTCTGTTTGTTATTAGTGTTTCTAATACCTTAACCATAACGTTCAACAGGCAAATGGGTCTATATGATGTTGGGTCACTCATAGGTTTATCGTCCTTCCTCAGAAATATTACTTTAGCCTTCTGCCAGATTGTAGGGAATTCCTGTTTCTTTATTAATTCGTTATACATATCCCTTATTGTGGCTTGGTTCTTTTCAAATGTTATTTTTATGACTTCTGGCGGTAGATTATCTGGTCCAGGAGCTTTTTTCATCTTGATATGCTTAATTGCTATTTCAAATTCTTCTTCCGTTATTTCGGGTACCAAATCCCTTGATATTTTTATTCGCTCTTTCCACTTACCTCTTGTCTTTATAAAAAGGGTATTTGCTATTTCTGTTTTCTTCTCTGTACTAAGTGTCAACAATGTTGTCGGTTGTATCTTTTGGATAGCTATCCCATATGCCCTTCTCCATACATCTATTTCCAGCTGTCTACATAATTCTTCCCAGCATTTCTTCTTGCTTCCGTTTATGAGTTTATTTAAGTCTTTTCTTTTCCTATTCATTTCCTCCATCATATCCGGTAGTTCTGTTCTCTTTTTCTTTGCTTCTTTTGTGATTTTCCGCCGTATCTCTACGCACTTCCTTTTAGCTTCCGAGATTTCAGCTCCCATCAGTATGGGATTTCTCTGTTTTTGTTTCTGTTTATCTGCCTTCCTGGCCTTCAGGCATTTTTTGATTTCTGTCGTTATTTTTTCTGGTGTCAATTCTTTGTTTATTTCCCCGGTTATTGTGTTAAACATTTTTTCATATTCTTCCATGGTATATTGTGTTCTTGTTTTTAGGATTTCCCTCGCCTTTCCCCCCTCTTGTAGATGGACCAGAATATATCTGTGGTCTGTGAATATGTTTTCGTCTATGGTTTCCCATTTCTTAATGTGCCGTACCATGTTGCTCGAACACATGGTGACGTCTATGTGTGTTTGTGTACTACCTCTAACGAATGTTGGGTTGCCGTTATTTAATATGTCTAAATTGAATGTAGCAGCCAATTCGGCTATTGTTCTTCCCATGGCATCCGTCTTAGGAGCGCCCCATAGCGGGGATTTTGCGTTGAGGTCTCCCAATACCATGATTTTGTTCCGTGGTAATTTCCTTAGTGATTGTGCTATATCATCTATCCTACTTCTGTATTCTTCTATTGTTATATTCGGAGAAATGTAGCAACATGTTATATTGACATCTCTATGTTTAATAACTATGAAACCTTTATATGTCTCGTATTTCTCAATACCCGTCTCTCTATTCCTAATTTCGACAGCTATGCTTTCCAGCTTGTCTACGATCCATTTTCTGTTTTTTTCTAATTATTATTATGTTTGGCTCGCTAGCTACTATTACGTCTATTCTATTTTGAGGGCTATTTTGTTAGCCTCATCATGGGCTTTCGCCGATCTTCCTAGATTACTCTGCAGTATTCGAATCGGCATCTTTTCTTTCTTCTGTATTTCTGTTTAGTTGTTGTTTTTTCCTGTTTTTACATTTTCCATCATTATATCTATGTCCTTTCGATTCGCACTTAAAGCAGTATTCTTCGTTTCCGCAATCAGCTGCTTTGTGGTCCGTCTTGCAGCAGTTCCGACACCAGCCCATTCTATCCTTCCCTTTGCATTCCCTGGCCACGTGTCCACTTTCCCAGCATTTAAAGCATGTCTATATTTCTCTTTTCCTTTTAATTAGGCTTGTTGTCAGCCCTATCCTAATCTCTTTCATTTCCGCCAGTTTTTCAATTGTCTTTTCGTCCCCTATGATTGTTGCTATCTGCATACCGCCATTTTGCGTTCTAAGAGCTTTGACTGCTAAATCCTTACATTCCAGTTCCGTCTTAAGTTATAATTCAATGCCTTCTCTATCCGTTGTGATGTCTAGATTGACAATGTTGACCGCCTTCTTCTTGTTTTTCTCCTCGGCCAGGTTCCTTACCCGCATCTTTCCAGGTGCTCCTTTTAGCACTTCTGCTATAGGGGCCGCATTTCCGGTTCCTTTTTGTGCCTCCATTAGTATGTTACCGTTTCTAGTCTGCCTAAGTTCTAATTTTATCTCCTGCCCCGTTATTGATTAATGTGTTTTTGACTTGCTTTACCAGGTCTGCATATAGCTTTCTATTTCTTCCTGTTCTTTCTTCCGTTCCAATAATGGCTATATGTATCTCCTTAATTTCTTTTTTGATACACATCTTTTTGAGATTCACTAACGTTCTAAATTTGTTTCCATTTCTACTATATCTGTCCTCTTCGTCTGCATAGTTCCTGTAAAAAGTATATTGCTCTTCTGTATCCTCTTGCTCCTAAAAGCCTTGAGTCCCAAATGTCTTTTTGAATATTATTTCCGATTTCTTTAGTTTATTTTGTCTTATATAGTTTCTCACTTTACTCGATTCCCCTATCATTTTTAATATTAATTTGTTATCTTTTTGTATGTAATCTGCTATTAACGCCCTGTCCTCCTCACTTTTCGTTGCTTCTTCCTTCACTGTTTGCAATTTAAACATATCTTCTGGCCATCTCATTTGTAGTACTTCTTCTAGGTCTTCTTTGTTCATATTGTCGTCTATATAACTCTCGATTTCCATTTGTAGTTGTTCTTCTACTGTCTCCGAAGTTTGGGTACCCATATCTTTTTTCGATACATCTTCCTTTCTGTCCCTCGATCCAAATAAGTCTTCTACTTTTTCCATCAGTGATACCATATCGGCCGTCATTAGCGCGCTGCTGATACTTCTTAACCTTCTTCTTTTTCTTTAATCTCAACCTTGGTGTTGGTGTTAGCCATAATTAACACCCCTAGTGCCCTGGTTTCTGTATCAATTGCATTTATGTATCCTCTTACTTTATTGAACATTAATTTGTCAGAAACGAGTTTCGCCAATTTTAATCCCACCATGTCTTCGTCTGCAAGACTACGCCTTCTCTTTGTGGACTTTGCCTCTTCATCGTCCCACAATAGATCCATCACTGTTCTGTTTGTCATACCGTCTGCGTTACTCGAGCTCATATTACCTCCAGTTATTTCCTTTTTCGTGTACGCCGTTAGACTATCTAGTGAGTTCCTTCTCTGGCAACTCATTATCTTATCTATTTATCTATTCGTAACCTTGTTTGCGTCTGTCATTTGCTCTTTGCTCTTGTTGCCAGATTTTTTATTATATTGTTTTAGATCCATACTATTCCCACGAGTTGGGTCATTTGCTTGTCCGTTGGGGCAGAGCGCCCTTACCCCACTAAGGCTGCGTTATTCTTTGAGGTCGCCTGTTATCTCAGAGGCTCCGTTCTAGACCAACTACGCATGGCCATCCATCCCTCGGCACGGATGACTTGACACCTTGGATTTTGGATTTTTGGATCTTAGTCCTCGTACACCCTTCCCTCCGACCTTACCGGCATGGGAGACCCTACCAGGAACCAAAGTTCCCGCCGGCATTGTTCTCGGGATCGTTAGGTGTATGACTTAAGCCCCCTTACCAACGACAAGGTGACTTCTAAAGGGAGATGCAATTTGAAACCTGGGATGGGATCGACAGTGTTTTCTAATGTTTTGAGGATTCTGTTGTTGTTTTCGATCATTTGTCTAAGTATCGTCAAGTTACGATGAACTAGTAATGTTCATTTATAGTTGGAGATGACGTATTCTAGTTTCGTCGTAATAATAAATACCGAGAATGTTGTTTGTTTATTGGTTTGATGTTGAATTGTGAAACTGTTGATTAAAACAGCAGTAGAAACCTGAAAAGAAAGTTAATTTCCAGAATAGACTTTCATTCTGGCAAAGTTAACTTTCGTTCGTTGGTTTGTTTTGAGATTTAAGAGTGTGGCTGAATTATTGTGAATGTCTAAAATTTGGAATGGACCGTTGAATTTGTTATTAAGTTTGTCTTTAATTTGGAATTACTTGAGGTAAACTTTGTCACCAATTCTAAATTCGGGAAGTTTGTCGGAAATGTGTTTATCAAAACGTTCTTTATCTTTTTGCTTTCATAGTAAGTCAGTTTTTTCACCAGCTACTTTGTAGTAATAAGAAATGCGATTGTTCAAGTCTCGTATATATTTAATAATCAGTTCCTTATGGTTGTAGGTCGTTTCAGGTGGTCTGCTGGACGTATGTCCAAACACTAGTTCATAAGGCGAAAAGTCATGAGTTTTGTTTGTTATATTTTAAGCAATAACCCCATATGGGAGTACATTTAGGGGATGTTCATCTGGATTTTCGGCTTTATGGATTCGAATCATTTCTAACAAAGTAGAATGAAATCGTTCTACAGAGCCGTTTGTTTGCGGATGTCCTACGCTTGAATAAGTGAGTTTAATCTCGTACAGTTTACTCAAGTCTTTGAATATGGCATTGTCAAATTCCCTACCATAATCACAATGGATATGCAGTGGCGTACCAAAATGTTAGAAGTATAACATCATAGTACGCCACTGGGAATGCGGATTAATTTAAAAT
The DNA here is from genome assembly GCA_034190945.1 of Octodonta nipae. Classification (NCBI taxonomy): domain Eukaryota; kingdom Metazoa; phylum Arthropoda; class Insecta; order Coleoptera; family Chrysomelidae; genus Octodonta; species Octodonta nipae. The sequence goes on along the minus strand of CM067218.1, from coordinate 90,039,030 downwards.
AGCTTAGTGGCTTGAATCGCGTTTCGCGATTTTTACAAGTACAGACTTGTTTTCCGACATCAAGGCGACGGTGTTGTACCGCGGCCGATATGATGTAGAAAAATTTGCATTAACATTAATTTGAGGATCAGATAGGGATATGTAAATTATAATCACATCCCGATTTTTTTACAGACTTGTTTCTAGAGATCAAGGTGACGGTGACGGTTCATTGATACGGACATTTCGTGGAGGTCAGCTAGTAAAGCGCAAACGACCTGATATGGAAAAATACGCTGGATATCTTAGTAGGTGGGTTGTGACGCAGTCTTGAAATTGAAAATACAGGGTAGATTAATATGCTGAAATAGGTTTCAAGTAATCTTGCACATAGTTTTATGGTAACTAGGTACATTGTTGAATAGAATAAAAGAATAATGAGGACATTGTCTTAATTGAGGGTTTAAATTACAAATTTGAAGCACTGAAAATTCAGTTTTATTTAATCATTCAAAGAGAACAGAAGCAAAAATAATGTTACTGGGAATTTATATAGCGTGTTATTTTTCACTGGTAATGTGTGACGTGAATGTTGAGAACTTTTTAAAAAGATATGGATTTTTAAGTGATAATGGAACGTCTATAACAGACCTAAAGGAGGGATTGATTAATTTTCAAGAACTATATAATTTGACAGTAGACGGTACTGCAAATGAAGAAACTTTAAATTTAATGAATAAACCACGTTGTGGTTTACCTAATTTCCCTTTGAGTTTTCGTACAACCATCCAAAAATGGCATAAGAATAAATTAAAATGGTACTTTGTATTTGCTGATTCAGAAAGGAAATTAGTGGCAGAAAAAGCTTTTGAAGTATTGCAAAATGTGGCAGACTTGCAATTTACTTATTCGCCTACTGCACCGGACATAGTTATTTCCTATGCCGACGGGCAGTTCCGGCATTCAAATAATCGAAGGTGTCAAGATACACGAAATTGTTATTATCTATTTGACGGACCTTCTGGTGCTTTGGGGCATGCATATCTCCCAAATAATGATACATGTCGTGAGATTCATTTAGACCGAAGTGAGACGTGGTATTTAGGGTTGTATAAAATAGAAGATATTCCAACAAACCAGACAAGTTTGCTTTCTGTTTTGATTCATGAAACTGGGCACAGTATTGGAATGAAGCGTTCCCATTTTTGAAAGTCAGTAATGTTTCCATATTATGGCCGTTAAGAACTGGACGAAGATGATATGCGAGCAATTCAATTTTTATATGGAGCGAAAAAAATTCCTGAAAGTCCGACCGTAAAAAGCATTCCAAAGACGACGAAAAAAATCTCCGAAACTGCGACGGTAAAAAGCACCCCAAAGACAACAATGAAACATATTCATGAAGTTCCTTCGAGTACATACTACTCTACTATTTCCACAACTACCACTAATGCCACTGTAAAAGGTACAGAAGAGAAAGCAATAGATTTATGTCAAGTAGATGTTTCGGGATTGCAGTTTGTAGTGTTACGAAACAATCTATATATTATATATAAAGATAGGCTGTGGATCATGGATATAGAGAGTAAAAACATAACATCGAAAGACGTTCATCTACGCAAGGTCCTACATTTTCTACCATCAAATGTTGCTAAAATAACTTCAATATATTAAAGACCGTCTGGTGAAATATTGTGATTAGAGATAAGACTATTATTCTACATATCAGATGAGAACTTTAAACTACTGAAAACTTTAAGCATTAACGATTTTAAGCTCTCAATAGCAGCAGATAAAGTCATTGCGACTGTTACCAGTTATACAGGACAAACTATTTTTTTCTTCTCAAATAACATGTACGCAGAGATCAACGAATGTTCATTTGAAGGGAAAAATTAGGGTTATATAAGCAGAGACTTTAGCGGTATACCAGAAAATATTAGAAGTGCTTTTCGGTATACAAATTTATTTTTTTGGAATATAATGAATTTGCAAATATTCTTATAGAGACTAATAAGTTAACGTTAAGTTTGTTTAATATCCCATGTCCGAATCTAACGCTTTAGGAACAACTGAAAGAATTGTTGACTAGGATTTTGCCTATAGAAAATAAAAATTAATAACAAATTAGTATGTGTATTATTTTCACAGCATTTGTTTGAAATGAGTATTTTCTTAAAATACAAAATCATACAAATTACTCCGTATTATCACCCTGTAAATTCTCAAGAACTATTCCCAAGAAACGGATCTTGTTGGAATGTGTCGGCTGTGAGAGCGAGAGAGGACTCGTTTTACGTAGTTTGGTACCCAGCGAAACGGTTTAAATACGACATCCTGATCGTACTGAAATCAATTGAAAGCAGTCTTTCAAAGTGGTAATAAGTGTGTGTGAGTGAAAAAATATCTCTGGTAAGTTTTCTTTTTTATTAATAGTATTATTATTGTGTTTACATTTATGAATATATTTTGCTGTCTTGAAAGAAATTTCTAGTCGCTAGACATTATCTTGTGTATGATTTTTGTTTTAGAATGGATAAATAATTTCTGTGGGATCAAAAAGTCTTTAGTTTTTGGTAGTTGTTTATGAATATTTCTTTATATGTATTGAAAGAAATTTCTAGTCACTAGACATTATCTTGGATATAGTTTTGAGTATGATTTTTGTCTTAGAATGGATAAATAATTTCTGTGAGGCAAAAAGATTTTAGTTTTTGGTAGTTGTTTGAGAATATTTCTTTATATGTGTTGAAATAAATTTCTAGTCTCTAGATATTATCTTGAGTGTAGTTTCGAGTATGATTTTTATCTTAGCATGGATAAATAATTTCTGCAGGAGAAAAAGACTTTTGTGTTTGGTAGTTGCATATGAATATTTATTTAAAAAAATGTTTTTCTCTTGATGTTGCTTAAGTGAGAGAAATGTCTAGTCAGATAACATTATTTTATAGTAGTTTTGAGTAGGTTTTTAGAGTGGATAGTTTATATAGAGATAAATTATATATAATTTATTTCTAAATATCGGCTTTTCTAGTTATTTCAGCGCAAAAATCGACGAGACCACGCATTTAAAATCCAGCACATTAGCAAATCAGCACTCCAGAACTTTACGAATCTACCTGAGCTAAAGGCCAGCACATCAACACTCTCAAGCAAACAAGAAAAACAAAAAATAAAAGTGAGTGTACCATTGTATCACATAAAACTTAAATACAATATTATTTTATTGTTACAGATGAATTTCTTAAACGAAATTAATAGTATTTCAAATTCCGCAGCTGTAAAGAAGCCAGTGATAAAACTAAAAGACTTACCACTGAACAGCAAATATAAAATTCTTGCTGGAAAAGTAGTAAAGTCAACGTTTGGAGAAAACATCCTGCTGGAGCTAGAAGAAAGTGACGTTTCTACCGAAACGGGTTACAGAAACGTTTGACCACACATCCAGAAATTCAAAAGCGGGAAGTTGTACGTTAGCTTCCCGGGGCTACAAGAGATTCCTGGGTTTCATCCAAGAGTTCTATTTAATATAGAAGAGGAGAACTAGGAGTCGAGAACTTCAAACAAAAATTGTGGAGAACTAGGGGGCGAGAACATGAAACAAAAATTGTAAGTTTTTACCGTTTCTGTTACTGTAGAGAAAAATGAATTCAGATAAAATTGCGCATCTAATTGATGAAGTAAACACTTCCTTTTGTGGAGAGTTTTCAAAATATTCAGGCGATATGGAGATAGTAGATAAAAAGTATTTTCCAACCAAAAATGAAGTAATTGACTTAAGTACTGATTTGCTATATTGGTTTGAATTGTATGTAAAAGACCGTATTTTAAATGCGCTCTTCCAGTTTGCTGATGAAGGTTCTAGATGGTGTTTCAATGAGGTTATTTCCCTAGAAATTAATATCAACAAATTTTCACTTGGTACAGGTGGTTCATCTTTCATTGAGTTACCTGTAAAAATTAAATCAACAAGAGCTTGTGTTAATGTTAACAATCGTGAAAAGGCTTGCTTTCTTTGGTCTATAGTATCTGTTCTTATTCCTGCTGCAAATCATTCTGATAGAACTACTTCCTATCCTCACTATAGTCAAGTTTTGAATTTGAAGGATTTAATTCTTCCAGTCAAGATAAATCAAATCCCTGTTTTTGAGAAGCATAACCAGTCACTAACAGTCAATGTGTTCGGATTAGAAATGGATACACGTCCCAATTATACCATTGTTCCCGCCGTTTAACTAAAGATAAGAGAGAGCAACATGTAAATTTGTTAATACTACAAGATAAATATTTTTCTAAAAAAAAGTATTCTGGAAGTAGATGATAATGATGACAATGAAAATGTTGAGGATCATGAAATTCGATACCACTTCTGTTGGATCAAAGATCTTTCCCGACTTTTATATAGTCAAATATCGAAACATAAGGGGAAGAAATATGTCTGTGATAGATACCTGAACTATTTTTATTCAGATGAAAAAGTTGAAAGAACATGCAGTGTACTGTAAAAAATTAAATGATTGTAAAGTAGAGTTTCCAAAGTTTTCTCATGTTGAGTTCCAAAATTTCATGCTTAAAGAAAAAAATCCGTTCATTGTATATGCAGTTTTTGAGTCACTCTTGGAACCGTTTAATGATCGAAATACTTAATCAAAAACATACAGCATATAGTGCGGGTTACTATTTCAAATGCCATTATAATGATCAGTACTCCTTCTTTAAGAGTAATAGAAGTTTGGATTGTATGTCGTTGTTTGCAGATGAAATGCAAAACTTTGCAAAATTTGTGCAATCTAAATTGATTAACATTGAACCAACGAACACAGCAGTAGACTTGAAGGATGCCAAAGGGTAGAATAGTTAAGGATCACTGTCACCTTTCTGGGAAATTTAGAGGCTTTAGTCATAATCAATGCAATATTTTATATAGAAAATCGTTTGTTGTCCCATAGTTTTCCATAATTTGACTGGCTACGACAGTCACTTCATAATTAGAGATTTGACGAAAAGAAACCATATAAGTCTTTTACCAGTTAATAAAGAAAAGGGAATTAGTTTTACAGTTCATGATAAGGACACAAAAATCAGATTTAGTTATATCGATTCCTTCAGATTTATGGGATGTTCATTGGACTCGTTAGTTTTGACTTTAAATGAAAACGATTTCGATATTCTGAACAGTCAGTTTGCACATTTACCTACTGAAAAAGTAAGATTGTTGCATAGAAAAGGTGTATTTTTTATGATTACTTGAATAAAATTGAGAGATTACCAAAAACGAAAAAAATTATAATCGATTGAATGATGAACATATAGAAGAAAAAGACTACAGACATGCTAAGTAAGTATGGGATAAATTCGAGTTGAAAACGCTTGGTGAATATAGCGATATCTATATGAAAACATACATTTTGTTATTGGCTTGCGTATTTGAAACTTTTCGTAACACCTACCGCAAGACATACGAATTAGATCCCGCACACTACTACACCATTCCCGGTTACACCTGGGATTGCATGCTAAAATACACTAAATGCAAGCTAGAAACGGTTCAGGATGTTGACATGTTGCTCTTCATCGAACGTGGTATAAGAGGAGGTATATCGATGTGCTGTAATCGGTATGGGGAGGCAAACAACAAGTATATGGAGGGTTATAATCCTTCTACACCCTCAAAATTCCTCTTTTATTGTGATATTAATAACATGTACTGGTGGAAAATAAGTCAACCCCTCCCGTACGGAGGGTTCAAATGGGTTGACTAAAACATAGATATCACCAGCATCCCCGATGATTCATCTATAGGATATATCCTGGAAGTTGATTTGGAGTATCCAGAACGTCTCCATGATCTTCATAAGGATCTCCCATTCTGTGCTGAACACAAAGTACCAAGGAATTCAAAAATCGAGAAGCTTGTAACCACTTTGGATAATAAAGAAAAATATGTGATTTGTTATAGGAACCTCAAGCAAGCTTTATCTCATGGTTTAAAATTGTCTAAAATTCGTCGTATACTGCAGTTTGATCAATCAGCCTAGTTGAAACCATACATCGATTTGAACACAAAAACACACAAAACACAGAAATGTTAAACTAGTTAGACGATAGAATGGAAGAATGGGAGCGAAAAATTTAATTTATAGTCCAAACTTTCACAGTAGAACCATATTTGATAAAGATCTTATGGCGATTGAACTAAAAAATCATAGTATTTTATTCGATAAACCCCTGTATATTGGAATGTGTATCCTCGATATTTCTAAACTTTGTATATATGAATTTCACTATGACGGTATGTTGAAAAAGTTCCCTGTAGAGAAATGCAAACTACTTTATATGGATACCGACGATAATATATTAAATTTAATGCGATTATCTATATGAAAAGGTTATAAAAGCAGATTTCGATCGATTGATACCAGCGATTATCCTGCTGGTAATCGTTGAAATATTCCTCTTGTGAATAAAAAAGTGCCGTGTCTAATGAAAGATGAAGCCAAAGGTGAAATTCTACTGTTTTTCATTGGTTTAAGATCAAAGCAATACACCTATAAGATGCAAGTAAAGGATGTAAAGAAGAATGTTGTTAGGAAAAGTATAACTTATGAGGACTACTTAGAGTGTCTCGAGGAATTTACGAGAAATGGCAACAAAAATTCTGTTATTAATAAGACTCAGCGGTGTATTCAACCTAAACAACATACTGATACTGTTGAGCAAACCAAAATTGCTCTAAACCCCTATGATGACAAACGATTTTTACTCCCTCATAGTTACGATACACTACCATGGGGTCACTACAGACTCAAACAATTTTAATTTTAATTTTTTTTCTCTTATAGGTAACAGAAAGGTAAAATATGGTTACATTGCAAGAAATCTGCCTCAGAAAAATTTATCAAAATATTCAAAATTTAAGTGAATTTATATTATTATCACCGCTTCCTTGGACTTTAACCAAGGAAGTGATAAAAAATTTCAGTGAGTATAGACATGATGAGTTTGCAACTCTGTATTGAAACCTGGCTATCAATACTGATTTGATTTTGAAAGACTTTGAGTTGGTAGACAGAAATCAAATGTCATTCGAGCTCAAGCTTGTTCTGATAAATTCTACCTCACTAGAACAATACTACTTTTTTGAGCAGTACTAGACATGGTTTGACTATCATGTAGTTTTTGAATACAATCTTTCGTTATGCACTCCTAAACAATTGAAAAATGTTTTTGAACAAAAAGAAAAAATTTCACCATCATTCTGTGAAATATTATGACATGTATAGATCTAGTGAACTCCATTTGCTATATGAAAACAAAATTTCTTGGTGATCAATTTTTTGGACACTCTTATTTGAATTAAATAATGAAGATGATTATATAGCTGATTTGTACTTTTCTAAAAGATGAAATTTCAAGTTCTCGAATAAGGTTTTAGTTATATGTTTACTTGTACTTACATTAAAATTGATTTACATGTACTTAATTATATTATGGCTTTGTAATAAAAGTTTTTTTTGAATAAAATGTTTTATTATTCATAAACTTTATAACAGTTAAGAAATAAAGACCTTTAAGTACCCAACCGTCTACAGATTCAGCATTTGTCAATATCTATGAAACAGCTTGAGCAGCATGCTAAATGTCTACAGGTAAGAAGTACACCAGATATTTCATTAGTTAAACAAATTTTACAAGATAAGTTAGTAGCTTTTGAATCTTCTATTGTTTTTTGATTAATTAAACAGTTGCTGGATATCATCAAGTGCCTTTCACTAACATCATCGTTTGTCAGCAAGTTTGAAATCTGTATGCCACAACAATATGATTCTCCTGCACCACTATAAAAGAATCCAAGTTTTGCTAAATCATTAGGTCTCTGCTTTAGAGCTATAGGCCAATTACCAAACGTAGAAAATCTGCTGGCAACACTTATTTTATCTTTATGAACAACAGGTTTTTTCTATTTATTAAGTATACGCTATCTGTATCGAAGAAGGAACAATTTGGATTCCAATCCAAATGGTCAGCTACAGGATCATCAGTCTTTTGCCAGTTGAATCCTTGAGTCTCACAAAATACAACAACAACAAAATACTACATCATTTTGTTCGCAATAAATAAAGTCAGCGCTTGCTAGTCTGGAAGCTGAGAATTCTGATGTCCAGTTTTCAAAGGTACGTAATCTGTGTTCGTGTACTTGATACCAATCTCTACACTCCATGTTTGTAATATAACAACTGAGGGAAAATTAACAACGGGGTGATTTTATATATTTTATTGAAGTTTTCTCGCTACAATATCAGCTATAATTTTTGTATGTATCTTTGTAATAATAAATGTATTCTCTTAAAACAATACCCAGTTGAGATGTATTATCAAAACAAAAAGATGATAGTAGACGTTCAACTGGTTGCGAACAAATTAAATGCTTCCACGAACAAACTTCATTTAAAACTTTGAAATAATATTTACAAAAGTTCATTTCTGTATATGCTTCTACTCTACTAGAAATTATATGCTCAATTTTTAAGTTCCACTACATCACTATGAGAGAAATATAACGCTATAATATTTTGCATCAACAACACTAGTTTTTCGTCATCCTCAGATCTTGTTTGGGTTATATGTAGAAATTCTCCACAGGAAATTGGTGCTGCAACCTCATGACCGGTAATATTTGGATTTTCTAAAAAATTCTTTTTCATCAACTTCAGAACGCAAACAACAACCATCCATTCGAAGTTCTTCAAGATAATTTTCACATAATTTTTTTGTAGAATAATTACTGGTGCAAACGTTCTAGCTGGACTTAATGCACACTGGACTTTCAGCTCAGAATTGATGAAATTTTGTGTGTAATAGGTAAAACGATTCTGTTTTGACTGCTTCTTCGTACATGTTTTAGATTCTATCTAGGTCTGCGTTGTAGTCAATTTCTTCAAAAGTACTATCATTCATATTGCTGCTCACTAAATTGAAGTACTCTTACTGAATAGAATGGTATATTCAGAAGGGTTTTATAACCTCTCAGTCGTTGTGTTCCCTCCTACTCCTGTTTTACAAGTTATAACCTGTTGCTGGAATAAATCCAGCTGTCGTAACTTTTATCAAAACCCAATCATCGAACTTTAACTTTATTACCTTTTTTCTGCAACACTTTTTCCACGAGATTAACGTCAGGGTTTACAGTCTTTTGTAATTCTTCTTCATAAAATCTCACCTCAATTGGTCTGTCACTCATGTCTTCCAACAGGTAGGTAATGTGATTCGTTAACTGATATTGAGGTACTTTGAATAGCTCTGTAGTCAAATTCCTGGTATGTCCTTTTTCAAAGATGTGTTTCACTTTACTTATTCGCACAAATCGCCCGCCTTGAGTTTCCTAGGTCCAGCGATTTTCAACCTTTTGAATGCGTTAATGTCTTTTGCATTAGCAGCAGTTACGTCGATAAGACTGAACGATGTCAGGAAAAATGTCTATCCTCTTGTAACTACCATTTAAACTGAAATATTTAAATAATTTTTCCTTTAGCGTCCTTATCACGCGCTCACAAATAGCGGCTTTCATCCCACTAAATGTGCTATAGTGGTTAATCGAATATTTTTGCATTAGTTTCGTAAAGTTACTATTGTAGAATTCTTTTCCCTGATCTGTTTGCTGTTTTGCGGACATCGCCCACCAATAGCATTGAAAATACTCTCGAAAGCCTTTGTCACCTCCTCTCCTGACTTTGATTTCAGCGGCCTCGTCCAAACGTACTTGGAAAAAAGTCAATTACCACTAATATATATTTGAAATTTCTATTAGTCCCCGCATAAAGATCTAATTGTCCTAAATCAGACTGCCATAAATCAACCATTAATGACCGTGTGACGTCGTGGAAATTTTTTTCTCACAGGTCGATGCAGCTCCTTTACAACTTGAACTCTTTCCTTGGAATAATTCATGATGACAACTATAATTTAAAATGGATAACGACATTTTATTTAGTCTTTAGAGCAGATTGCTGCTGCTGCTGTTGCTGTTGAATGGCTACAATTTTTGGATTAATCATCTTTAGTTGATTATTGATTTGCGAAGAAACTTCGTTTTTGTGAGATCCCAGTTCACTCTTGATGCCATCTGATAATTTTTTCATCTCTAAGTTCATCTTATTAACTTAATCACTTATTTCATCATGTAATTTTTGCATAACCACATATACTTCGGGTACAACTTTTAGCATTTTCTCTTTGATGGCCTTCACTATGGTTTTTCAATTGCGACATTTCATCACTTACAATCTGTCTTCGATTCTCTTCAATTTCCTGTGGCAATTTCTTAAGCTGCTATCAATAGTATGTTGATTTTTCTCAAGTTTTCGCATACTGCCGTAAACCTTATCGCTGAAATCATTGAATATCAGTTGAAAGTCCTTTTTAATTTGAGACAACTTGACACGTACCCTGTCATCGACATAGAGTTTATTGGCGGCATCCATATCCGCTTTGGGATCTCCAACATTTGAAATTATCACTTTCTCTACATCAATATTTCCATCGGTTGTGAAGGAAAATGGTATTTTTGCTCGCTCATAATCACTCGGTTGCTGTTGTTGAACAGCACTTCGACGAAATTTATCGAGAGACATTTTACTAATGACTACTTTAGTTATTTGTCGCGTATAATATTGGCTTCTTTGAGCTCATTTATTATCGCTACAATTTCGTTGTCGTGGGATGTGTTGCCGGCTTCTTTCGATGCAACAAGTAACCTTAAACGATCTACCAATTCATTGGGATCGTCCCAGTAGACGTATTCCATAGACTTTGTATTACATTTCAACTTCATACCTCTTCCTTCGCTGCTGCTGCTTGGTTTAATTGGTTTTATAAACATAGGTTTAATGACATACTTGTATTTGGATATTCCTGAGGGTTTCAAATGTCCTTTTACATTCCGGTGTACTAATGCCCGCTCCAAAACTTTTTGGTACACGATTTTGTCATCTGGGGTGTATGCGGGATCCTTGTAGAATATCAGTTGATAAAGACCAGGTGATCCTCGAAACGCAGTGTCTCCAACAGTAAGATGTCCTGTCCTCATATCGAAGTTGATTTCTTTGTTACCGAGATAACATTTGGAGGTTTTCGAATCGTATGAGGGTCCATAAATGTTGTCAGTTTTATCACTCTTGTGGAAATATTCGGTTACGTACTTTTGCACCATTATTGGATACTGCTGCATATAGGACTCAAAGCTTTTGTTAGAGTAATTAGTCAGATCTTCATTCTCTGCTTCCGTTTCCTCGGCTTCAGCATCGGTATAGAAACTAGTCTCTGCGACTAGTTCTTCGTCGAGGAATAGACTTGATTTTGGTGATTCTAGTTTTTATTTTTTTCATGTTTGTCTCTCGTTTGATAGATGGCATCATCGGAGGTGATTTTGTTGCCGCTGGTGGTATCTTGCTGAGAACTTTGGATGTAGTCGAAACTATTTGTTTCAAAGGTCCGACTACCGGTTCAAAGAGGGTTTCATCGTTTTCCGATTTACCCAGTTTCAGATTGAGGTACTTCTTGCGAATGGACCATGCTAGTTGTTTGATTTTTTTCTTGCGAAAAGCTTCTGCAATGTTGTTGCTACTCATTGAAGACATTTTTTTTGACTGACTGATTATTTTTTGCTTTGTAGTCTTATATATTTATCGAAACCTTTGCGATATCGCCCTTCATTTAAATTGAATTCTGTAACAATAACCACGAACCCGTAGCGATCCTGTCAACACTTTGAACACAAGTCTTTAAACTGTTCGAATGACATATCCGGAGATACGTGTTCATCATAGGCGTGGTTTACATTGATTTCATCTTGTTTGAATATCACAATTACATTACAATTGTCTCGTATTAGTTGCTTAGGCATTTTACTGTACGTCTGCAACAAATAAATTGAATCGATGTGTCGGTGTCGTCCCATGGAAAAGAAATTCTTAATCTTTTTCTGTTTATCACCAGCCACATCATCAAAAATAAATACTGAATACTCACAGGCGTCTGATGGATAGTAGTTGGTATTTTGGTTGGTACAAAGATTTCGATTACACGTAGACATTTTTAAATCGCAATCCGTTTTCGTTGAACAAAAGCGAGAGCAGCGCATTGATTTTCAAACAGCCGCTTGGGCCGCAGAACGCCGCCCGGACGGAATTTGGCCATAGTTTCCCATTTTTCGATGTCACTCTACCATCGCCACCACTTTCCGCCACGAAATCTAAATTTTCTATAGGCAATTGAATATCTTTCTGCTTTATATGCATCTCAAAGTAAACTGATGTACAAGGGTTTTGGGTGGACGTTTAAATATAAAATTAACTTGTTTGGGTGTCAGTCAGTCAGTACTATATTAACCTCTGAAGGTAGTGGAAGTGTAGTGAATACTCTAATCAACAAGTTACCCTTTGAAATTCACCTTCCTGGCTATCAATTTTGTGGACCGGGTACGAAACTCGAAAAATGCTTAGCCCTAGGACAGCGAGATATAAACAAAATCGACGCAGCTTGTCGTTATCACGATATTGCTTATAGTAAAAGCACTTCTCTAGCAGACCGTCATAAGGCAGATTTTGAGCTGGAGAATAGGGCTTCACTCGGTGAAAAAGCAGCTTGGCTCGTAATAACGACTATGAAAACCAAACAGAAACTCGGTCTTCCCGTAAGTGAAAGTCATCGACACGCAAAACTCTTTTACCATTTCGAAAGCATGTCTTGCTACCCACGAATAAAGCTATCACTAACTCTCCCGCAGGACAAAGTCTACGACAGTCATCGTGATGGCTTTGAGAGCGGCTAGGATGGCAATTAAGAAAGCTGGTGGTCGTAAGAAAATTCGAGTTCCTCGTGTGATACCTTTCGAGTTGGTGGAATTCTCCCATTACTCCCGTTATTTGCAGGACTCTCAGCCCTTGGAACCCGTACCGGTGGAGCTGCGGCTTTGAGTACGACCGTAATAGATGTAAAGAAGCTGGAAGAGGACCTACGACACAATCAAGCCATGGAGGAGATTGAAAAGAAAGGGTCCGGGCTCTACCTGAAAAAATCCTGGACAGGAGGCATTGGTCTCTATCTAAAGAAACAACAAAAAACTCCCGATAAAGTTACCCAGTTGAGCACTTTACACAAACGAGCTTGTAGAATACGCCAAACAATTGAACATACCAAATTTTAAAGGTGTATTTATGCGTGATGCCTTACCATAAAACAAGGACCATCAAGAACCGAGTCAGCAATCATCAACTTGGATTCTAGCCGCAACAGAGGCACACACTGGGTAGCTTACATTAAAAATGGAAATGTTGCGCAATAATTCGATAGTTTTGGTAATTTGAAACCACCTCGAGAATTGGCTGAGTATTTTGGAAACAATGTATCGATACTCTATAACAATGACTCCTGTCAAAATTATAATCAATCCAATTGCGGTCATTTGTGTCTGCAGTTTCTCTATAATAACACATAACATTATCGAAAACCATCAATCATGTCTTTGATATTAACACTGAAAGGACGCAGTTCAACACTGTCCATTGATTTTCAACCACCTATTCAGCTGATTCCTGACTACAAGTACAGTTTAGCCTTGCTGAGCTTCCACTCCTACAATAGCATTACGAACATTGAGAAGGGTAACAAAGTGTATTTGATCGACTCCAAAAAGAAAGCAACCACCATTGAATTACCTGAAGGTTCCTACGAAATGGGTGATGTAGAAGCGCACATTAGAAAAGTGTTGGGTGTGCAGCATTCAAAAGATGTAGATGAGATTTTCTCACTGAAACCCAACAATAATACGCTCAAGTGTGAAATATACAGCAGTAAATACGCAATAGACTTTCAACCGCAAAATAGCATCGGTCCAATACTCGGTTTCTCCAAGTGCACAGCTCTGATTTACCAGTAAATATCATAAAAGTGCGAACAATCCATCTCGATAGTAACATCACATCGGGAGCATTCTACAACGACAGACCATCACAGACGATATACGAATTTGCCATTGGAGTTGATCCTGGTTTCGCTATTGACGAAACACCTTATCTATCTGCCTATCAACCGAAGAGAAATACACAACATAACTTTGAGAATTCTCAATCAGGAATCTGAACTCGTCAATTTCCGAGGGGAGGAAATCATTGTGAGACTGGAATTGAAACAGCTTTTGCAGCAATAATGGGACGCTTACTCGTATTTGAGCATCCTCATAAAAGTATAAATATACCACGACCTAAATCAGTATCAACGAAACCTTTGAAGAGATCACTTACGTTCTCCAATAAACTATTTCTATTCGCTAGGCTATCATGTCAACTCAAGCATTCGATATTTTCCGAAAGCCCAATTTCGATGACAGCATTCGCAGAATGGAATTCAGAACCTACTATCTCTATGTAAAGTCATTTGGAAACAACGACATAGTGGAGATTACTGTGAACCAAGCCGATTCCTGGTTATCCATGGCGGACTCGTATATCGCCGTTATGGGTCAAATTAATGTAACGGCAGGTGAAGTTTCCTTATCTCCTAATGCAGGAGCATTTTTCTTCGATAATATGGTTTACTAACAGTGTGGTAAAGAAATGGAATCGGTTCGCGATCCCGGTCGCGTAAGTACCATACGAGGTTATCTGTGCTATGATCCTACCAGTTCAAGAGAATTAGCTATTTCTGGCTGGGATTTTCCCGGTAAACCAATTGTGAATGCAGCAGACAGATCTTTTCGAATGTACATCCCGCTCAAGCATTTGTTTTCCCTCTTCAACGACTACCAGCGAGTGACTTGCGAAAAGCAAACAATACGTTTAGTGCGAGCAAGGATTGATGATGATTGTCTTATTATTACTGATACATCTACAAAAGCCTTCCAGACCAATAAGCACAGCAACATAGCAGCCAATCCCACGGAATTTGATCACATCCACATATCTAATATTCGTCTAACCTAACTCTCAATGGAGAATTTTGGCCAAATGGAGATGGCAATTGGATTTCCCCAGGAACGAATACGGAGAAGCCTACAAACGCTACACGGACTTTTATCCAAGTTTTGCCGACAAAAGGCACCCGCTAGTAGACTATCTCACCTTCAAGAATCACACTCTCTTCATAATCGATTGTTCCCGACGTGAAGACAGCATGAAATCCTCCACTGTGGATGTACGTCTGGACATTGAATCTGAAACCAGTTTTCCTGACAAAACGCATGCCTTCTGTATAATCATCCACGATTGTTTGATGGAGTTTCTCCCACTCAGCGAATTTGTTCGAAACCTCTCATAAAAGAGCATATCTTCACATTACAACTTCTGTTCACCATGGAAATCGCAATCGTTGACATTCAAGGCTTCATCCTTAACTGTGAATTTGTCCCCAAAGAATTGGCTATCAAGACTCATGCAACAGGTGTCGTACATTACCTGTTTAATCCTCCTCAGCCATTTGAATTGCTGTGCAAGGATGATCGACGAACCGTGAGATATTGTGAGAATTTTTTTCATTGGCACAGCTACAATGGTGGAATCTGGGATGTAAGCCAGTTGAATATGATTTTGAATTTTCTTTTCTCCAGATGCTCTCATGTCTACGTTAGATGTCACCAAAAATATGACTTACTAGTTAAAAAGTGTAAAAATGAGCTTGGGCTCAATCATCTGAAGTTCGTAAATTTGGAGCATACCATCAACGCCGTAATGTTGAGAGACGTGACTAAGAAGGACCGTGAGACAAGTAAATATCCCATAGTCTGTGGCTATCATTATAAAGATTCTAATGAAGAATACGCATTTTTATTTCCAGAAATTATTTTATTATCGAGTGTATAGATCTTATACATTTCAACATAACTTTCACCGACAATAATATGAAACATATAACAGCAAAGCATAATAATATTAATAAGTTATTGAGTTCCCTCTGAAGTGGACTTGGTAGCTGTTGTCGACCACATGTTGCTGCTGCTTCGGCTTCCTGCTGACAATCATAATTTGCTCTTAATCCATCAACATCCTCTTCAGTGCCATTGTAAAAGAAAATTTTAAGTTTGTAGCGTAATGAGGTGTCATCTTTTGGAAATTCTGCAAAATATGCTGGTAGTAGCCCATCATTTAGCAATGTCCGCCTCATTAGCGAAAAATCAGATCTATTTGAGCAATTCATAGAAAACCATACCGCCACATTTTCCACCCCCTGTGGTATATTTGTGTATAGAATGTTTTGTGATATAAAAGTCAATAACACAAACCCAGTAGTAGTAGTAGGTTTCAATAATATCATTATTGAAAATTACGTATACGTCTTTATTCTTCAAGTAGCAATTTTATAATGCAACACTTATACTTTTACACCTTTTTGTATTCACCCAAAAATGGCTCAGTGGAATGAGCGCCGAGCTAATTACAGAGGTAAGTATATTCCCATTACAGGTCCCCGGTTCGATCCCGTTTCGCGGCTAACATTTATGGGTAAATTTTTTTAATTAATTTTTCTCTTTCATATATTGAAAATAAAACACAGTATTGCAATTATTTTTTATTTGCAGATTTCGATAATTTTTATAAAAATAAATTAAAAACATAAAACTCGTGGGTCCAAATCTAAATCGTCCACATCATCTGGTATTTCAGACAGATTAGAGCACTTGTATCGCTTTTTCTAGGTTGGTGGGCCAGGAGTGCAATCTCCCACGAATGTCTCAGGTTCGAACTCTTTTTCTGGTGTTTTACATAGCACACTATGTATTTGAAGGATATTTTCCTTATTAAAACTCATACCTGTCTTTGGTTTGTTCCTCACCGTCTGCCATAGTGACAGCCTACCTTCGTTATAACACACACCGATACATAAATAGATGCCATCGGTGCAGTGAGCATGAGAGTCCCAGAAACAATCGGGATCGTCATTCTTTGGATCTGAATAATACGCAAAAGCGTTTTCCAGATAATTGGTGAACTTGTCAAAACTCTCTTCTGAGAGCTGAATTGACGTTTCTTTATTTTGAAGCGTAATCGACTAATGCTGCTGATTGTTATTTTCACTAATTCAGGAACTTCATAAGTAGCAACTTGCGGGTATAGTTTACCAATTAAACTCATTGTTACTGCTGGTGTCTACACTTCAACTAACACTGAAGAACTAACATTTTGCTTGATTTTACTTTATAAGATCAATTCAGTTAGCACGCTGGCTAACCTTAATCCTACCAGTTTGTTGGGTATTAAAAAACAGATGTTATCGATCTCTCTCACAGGCATTTTATGAAGAAGCTGGCTTTGCTTCCCACCTAGATGGGAGGCTCATATAGGTTATTTGAAAATGCAGCTAAAAATGTCAAATGCGGAATTCAACCCCATGCTCCCTGATGGGAACCGGAGCTTAAATCCAACGCATTTGACCGCTCGGTCAATCTGACTTCATTTCAAAGAAATCACATCTTTACAAGTAAGAACTCGCAAAAACAAGTCTGTACTTGTAAAAATGTCACATATTTTTACATTTAATTCAATGGATATTAACGTTCTCCCATTGTCTCCCTTAATACTGAAACCGGTTCGATGGAATATGCAAATTGGTCTGGGGCCCTCATAATCCTACTACTACCCCCTAAGAAAGATTTTATGTCTTTAGGGTTCTTCGGTTGTGAAAAGTTTAAAATACCCTCTATTTTTTATGGATTGGGTTTCACGCCGTCTTTAGTTATAAGATGTCCTAAGTAAGCGGAGAAATTCGCATTTGTCAGGCTGTATTTTTTGAGGTTAGCCTTTCTGAGTCTTTTGAATACATCTGTCGGTCGTGATAAGTGGTCATGATGTAGGCGAGGTAAACAGTCGTAAAGTACTGGCCTAGTTGGTCTGTTAGGTCTATGTTAGGTAGAGGGTACCTGTCCCCAGTCAGCATCCATATAACATAAAGTTTTGAAAAAAAAAAAGATTTATAGGTTCTGATATGAAGTTTACTGGAAAAATAAGGAGTAACCTCTACTTTTAATTTTGGGGGGCCAATTACAGAATTAAACGGAAAATATAAAATTAAAATTGTTTCTAACCCATCATGTTATATATCAAATGAGAGGGCTCATTACGACGAAAACAAATATATTTTTTTCAAAATTTTAAAATAAATAAATTAAAAGATATTAACAAAAATATAAAAAAATCGACCGTTCCCCCCTCCCCGATCTCCGAAACTACTGAGCCTAAAATTTTGAAAAAAATAGGAAATATAGAGCGTTGCCCGAACTTTACAGGAAAATTAAGGAGAAACCATTAATATTAATTTTGGGGGCAAATAATAGAATTAAATAAAAATTTAAAAATAAAAAAATTTTCAAACGCATCATGTAATATATAAAAAGAAAGGTCTCATTCTGAGGAACACAAATATATTTTTTTCATATTAAAAAAAATATATTTAAAAAGATATTAACGAAAATATACCAAAATTTACCCATTCCCCCCCCTTATCTCCGAAACTATAAACCGTAAAGTTTTGAAAAAAAAAGATTTATAGGTTCTGACCTGAAGTTTACTGGAAAAATAAGGAGAAACCTCTACTTTTAATTTTGGGGGGCCAATTTCAGAATTAAACGGAAAATATAAAATTAAAATTGTTTCTAAACCATCATGTTATATATCAAATGAGAGTCTCATTACGACGAAAACAAATATATTTTTTTCAAATTTATTTTTATTTTTAAAATAAATTAATTAAAAGATATTAACAAAAATATAAAAAATTTTAACCATCCCCCCCCTATCTCCGAAACCATAAGCTGGAAAATTTTGAAAAAACAATGGAGGTATAGCCCCTCACCTGAACTTTACTGGAAAAATAAGGAAAAGCCCCCAATATATTTTTTGGGGGGCAAATTATAGAATTAAATGGAAAATATAAAATTAAAATTGTTTCTAACCCAACATGTTATATATCAAATAAAAGGGCTCATGATGAAGAAAACAAATATATTTTTTCCATATTTATAAAATAAATTAATTAAAAGATATTAACAAAAATATAAAAAATTTTACCCATTTCCCCCCTTATCTCCGAAACCATAAGCTGAAAAATTTTGAAAAACTGGAAGTATAGCCCCGCACCTGAACTTTACTGGAAAAATAAGAAGAAACCCCTAATATTTATTTTGGGGGGCAAATTTTAGAATTAAATGGGAAATAAAAAATTATAATTGTTTCTAACGGGTCATGTAATATATCCAATCCCAGGGCTCATTATGACAAATAGGTACAAATATATATATATTTTTTTAAATGAATATTTTAAAATATATTAAAAAAATATTTTAAAAGAATTACCCATTCTCCCCGTTATTCCCCAAACTCTAAGACCTCATTTTTTTTGTTTATAGGAAAAGTATGAAAAAAATCCCTAATTCTATTATTTGGAAATTAAATGGAAAATAAAGATTCAATTTTCAAACGCATCATGTAATATATCAGATAAAAGGCTCATTATGTGAATTACAAATATAACATATTTTTAAATCATTTGTATAAAAGATATTAAAAATATTAAACATCGACTTAATTCCCACTTTAGAAACTACACTATTTAAAATTTGAAAAATATATTTTATTTATATTTTTAAATAATTTGAATAACAGATTTAATAATTTATAATTTAAACTTTGACCTATTTTGCCGTTTTTCTTCCAATCTACAGAGCCTCAAAACTCAGACAGTAGATTATAAAAGGCATTTCCGAAAGTTTATTAGTAAAATAAAACTCTAATGTTACTTTTTGGGGGCCAAATTAGAAAATTAATACATATGTATTGTGATAAAAATTAAGCGAATCCTAAAGCAGATAAAATAAATAGTCTATTTTTGGAAAATCAAAGTGTATATTTTTTGTAAATTTAAAACGCTTCCTTTAAAAGATATAAGGGTAAGTATAAGAAAATGCACTCATTCCCTGCTTGTCTGAAACTGGAATATTCGAATCTTGAAGGTGGTACGGAACCCTAAGTATGCGAGTCCAACTCGCACTTGACCAAATTATTTATACTTATTTGAGTTATATTATGAAATAATACAAGTAACCAATATACTGTCGAGTTAATTATCATTATGATTGAAAAACATAAATAAAATTGGATTTTATTCTGAACAAATTGTTAAAATTCTTCAATTATATCAAGCACTTTTTGAAAATTTTATTAAAAATAGAATCTTAAATAATAATTATTGTTAAACATTTCAAATGCATGAAATATTTTATTATTGTAAATTGACTTATAGCGTATACATAAATCAGATTTTAATATTTAAAATGTTTAGGAAATTAAGAAAACTACGTTTCAGAGGATTCAAAAATTTAAATAAAATGCCAACAATCGATATATTTATCCTGCCAATTGAGATCTAGAAAAAGAATTCTAAAAGAAATCATATTTCATACTACCCAATTATGAGTTCATTTTAAACTCATTTTAGAGACCTCAAAAATAAAATTCATTACGAAGTCATTCAGATGTAGGAGAGCTCTATAAGATCTTTAGGTGGCGCATTGAAGTTCTTGAGAAGGTCTTGAAAACGCCATTCAGATGTAGGATCTATAAGTTCTTTAAGTTTGCGGTAGTCTACGAGAACATGCCACTTCTGTTTTCCAGAGGTTAATTTCTTCGGCACCACCCATACGGGAGAGGACCAAGGCGAATTAGAGGGTCGTATTTTGCCTTCATCCATCACTTTTGCTACCTGGGACTTAACTTCTTGTTTGTGAACTTGGGGATGACGGTATGATTTTGCATAAACGGGTTTCGCGTTGTTGGTATCAATACTATATTTAATTTCATTTGTGAATAATAAGTGATCACCATCGAGGTAAATTATGACTGAAAAATCAAGGCATAATTGTAAGATTATGTCTGACTCTTCGTCGTTTAAACGTTCTAGTCGGAGTTGTTTAACAATTTCTTCTTGTCTGTCAGGTTCGTTATAGTTCAAGGGAGTAGTTTGTGAGACAGAATTCACAGAAAAGTTTTGTAACAGTTCGAGTTTTAGATTTGGAAAAATTACTATTTTAGGAATAGCATTCGCATTTAGAATAGACTTTTTCGACTTCCATACCTGTTAGAAGAGCTTCGGTTTCCTAAGGTCGCAGCTAAGTTTAAAAATTGGTCCAGTACGAGGTTCAATCGAAATTGTATTAATGGAAGTATAGGAAGTATAGGAAGGGGGAAGTATAGGGTTGTATCGTCTGTCACTTTATACAGCGGAAGTGTGTTAAATTGGTAATTAATTGTTTTTTGTCGAAGTCTATAATGCAGTTGTAGTGCTCGAGAAAGTCAGAACCTAACAAACCGTCAAATTCTATGTCGAGGTAACAGAAGTATACTTTATGTGGATCTTTTATGTCGATTCATTTATAAGAATTTTCTGGTTGGTAATTCCCTGAATTACCACATTTTCCTGAAATCTATCTCTGAAACGTGTGCAAGTGTCTGGTTTGAAGATAGGAAGACCAGCACCGGTGTCTATTTAAAGTTTATATGTGTTAGAGGTATCTGTGATTTTTAGAATTTACGATCAGAAGCGGTGTTATAGAAAGCTCTGTTCGGGGAAGTTCAAATTGGGGTCGAAGCTGTCTAGATTTAGTGTTTGAATTTGGGTCTGAAGTTCTGAGATTTCCGGGGGTTCCTTTTGGAAAGGAAAGTTCTGAAAATTTGCAGGGGAAAATTCGTTCTCAATGTAGTTGTCACAGTCGTTATCGTATCAGTATGTGTCGAGTCGCAGTAATCTTGGTCGTAACTTTCGAACTCGGTATTTTGGTATTGAATTTCATATACGTTAGTACTGGGTTGGTCGTACCCATAATTATAATAATTGTTTAAGTGATGTGTTCGTTGTTGGCGGAAAAAAAATTGATCTGCATTGGTCGAAGAACGAGGTTGAAAGTCTCTGTTCTGCTGTAAATTCTAAGTATTAGGTTGGAATTGTGGCCGTATCTGAAATTGGCCCGGTTGTTGTGAAAATGGGTTAGGACTTATGTTCGAAAAGTTTTTCCCGTAGTTTTGATTTTGTTGCATTTGTCTCGATTTAGTGAGACATTCGTTAACAGTATGTGTATTCTTTTACAGAATGAACATTATTTTTGTACTGGAAACTGATTGGGCTTTCGAAGAGGTGGACATTGGTTTCTAAAATTTGAAAATTTTTGAGATTCTAAATGATGGAGTTGGAGTTCCCGTTTTATGCGTGAAACGGCGGTCAGAATATCTTTAGTAGGCTATATAGTGCCATGGATTCGATCAAGTCAATTTGTGTCTGTTTTTCTTTCTGAGTCAAGTTTCGTTAACCGCAGAAAGCATTTTTGCTTGGTGGGTTTGTAGTCTGGCTGAAAATGTTATGGAGGATTCAATATTTAATTGCCTTATTCGCTCAAGATCCTGAACCTGAATCAAGGCTGAGAGATCTGTAGGATCTCCAAAGTGGTTCTCTAAGAGTGCCTGAATTTCGGTTAATTGAGTCGGGTTGCGAGAATTTTTAGTTCGGCTGCCCTGCCGCGAAGTTAATTTTTGATGTGCTATATTAAAAGCACTTCCCATTCAGTATCCAAATTATAAAGATTTCAGATGAAGTCTTTTAAAAAACTTCCTATAGAAGTTCTATAATGACGTCTTAAGTATCTCATTTTTATGAGCTCAGAATTCAGAGCTCTCACTGAACTCATGAATGCGAAGTCAATTTAATGTCTTTTGTTGAACACTTTTTTAAGAATTTTTTTTGAGCTTACATAGTATTCTTTTTTCTTACTTATAACTGAAATCAGATTATCAACTCAGTCGGAAGTCAAAATAAAGACATTAAATTAAGTACCTACTTGACATGGATTTATTTTTAATGCCTATGGTCAAATTTTAATCGTAAAAGGACTAAATTTAGCAAATTCTCTTCGTATGATAAAATTAATTACGGTATTTTATTTATATGTGCTTCCCAAAATTTTAATAGATTTTTTTGTTTAAAAAATAATAACCTTTTTTATCTGAGTAGTATTTTTAAAAGAAACGGTTATATTTTTTTTTTATATTTTTTTTTGAAAGGGAATACGATAATTAACTTTAAAAATTTAGAAAATTACCCGATTTACCCAAGACTACTTTTGATTGTTATTTGACATACATAGTCCAATTTTAAATTTATTAGAGCAAATGAAATATCAAAAACAAACTATTTGCATATCAGACTATAATAATCAATCATTCACTTTTGTTCCGTTGATTCATTCTTCAAATTAAATACGCAAATTATCAAGTTAAAAAATTCTGTATTCACTTTATATTATTAATTATATGAATCTTATAATAATAAATTTTAATATTATGAAATAAATCATTTATTATTGCATTATTCAAGTCCGTCATCCGTTGCAATTCAAAATACTATCAACACGCCATCTTACGATGGCTTTGAAATTAATAAAGTCCGGTGTAGACATTTTGTATGACCTGTGGCTAGGATTGCGAACTTTTTTTGACAAAAAAAACGTATAAACTGGTTTGGATAGGAAAAAAAAAAGTATTAGGAAGAAAAAAAGTATTTTTCAAATTTTATGTTTTTATTGCTTTAAAAACGTATTTTTGTGTGCTTTTAGCACATGCTAACAATTTTTTGTTATCTTTAAATGTTGCAAAACTTGTTTGACAATCAACATTTAAATTTAAATAAATAAACAATTCGTTTTTAATTAAATTTATTGATGCTCTATTTCTCTCTTCTCGCCACTTTAGATTCATTACTGAAAAAACTCTTTCAGTGAAAGCTGAAGTGGCGGGAATGGAGAGTAGGTAAGAAATAATTTTTTTTATATTTGGTAAGCTATCAGATGCATTTTTAAGTATATATTGCCATTTTTCTACCGTACTTTTCACTGAAAATTCTTTATCATCATTAGTGAATTTTCTTTGGATCTCTTTAAGTCTTATAGATTCGGAATATACATCGTCCATCTTAATATTTAATCTGTCTTGTAATTTGGCCTTTGTAATAACCATTTCAAAATGTTCAAATTTTACCTCATTTTTCAAAGACATGTTAGGAAGTATTGAAAGCCAGTTATCTTCGCTAAAATCAAACCATTTTATCATATAATTTAAGCTCATATCAATAAAAAGTGCAAAATTATTGATAACTGTATTGAATGTTTCGGGTGATGACTTTTGAATTTTTTGTAATCTCATTTTTGATTCATAACCAAAGTACTTATCAGTTTTTCTTTGTTCTAATTCGTTTCTTAAATTATCCATAATATTATAGACATCTAGTATAGTTACATCATTTCCTTCCAGACGTTTTATCGTTTTATTAAATATATTAAGCATGTGGCTTGTAAAGTGTAGATAAATTTCCACAACTTCCCTATCCTGTTGATCACTTAGTTTTAATAATTCTTGTATAATTATTGCACAATTATCACCTAAACTTATAAAATAATTACATATTGGTGCCCAATTAAGTAAAAGGGTGTCAATGGCTGGAAGTAGTGATAACCAACGTGTACCAATATGACGTTTGATTTCGTGAAATTCGCCATCAACCATAGTAACAAATTTTTTTAAATCATCTCTTCTACAAGCAGATACCGAAAAATGACTGTATATTTTTAAAACAATATTTTCTATGTCACAAATCAAGTAGCCCATAGCATGTTTCACTGTATTATGGATAATGTGTGCATGACAGTTGCCTTTTATTAGGTTTGGTACTTCTTTTTTAATATTTGTGTACAATGAGTGATGAATGCCAAAATTAGCCTTGCAACCTGATACTTGATTGAATGACAGGTTGTGGGAATCCATAGACTTCTTCATAGCTTCTAACATGCCATCAGCAGATTCATTTGAATTTTCATAAAAATCTATCAGTTTATTTTGGATCCCTTCATTAATTGAAAAATATTGCACTACGAGGGGAAATAACTTAATATTCTTTTTATTTGATGCATCTGTCTGGAGACAGAAAAATACATCATCATGTAAATCATTTATTACACTTTCCACAGAATATGGACCTAACACTTCTGTCACTAAAGCTTCCATTTTAGTTCTTGCCAAGCGTATTTTACTAGCTATTTTGGAATCTATAAATATAATTTTGTTTAATTTATTTAGGCAATCCATGCTATTATAAGATAAATTATGCTTCACAGTGTGAAAAGTCAATGCTAATTCCGCTGCTGTAATATTCTCATCATCACTAGATCCTTGACAACTTGATTTAGTATTTGATGTAAGGAAATTTTGTAATACACCAGATGTTTTCTTCATTTCAGTTTTCATCTTATGCTTCTGAGTATATTGATGTTGCTTAATCTATAGAAAGAAAGAAACAAAAACTGAAACCACCACCATATTAAACCATCACCATTTTCAAATACTGAATCAAGAATTTCCTATTCTTCAATTGAATGACAAATATTAAAATATCTATTAATATAATTTTATCCAAAAACAATTATGTGAATGAGAATATAAACATTTCAGAATTCTGACAATTAGTATGAAAAATATATATTTTTTATATTATTATAATAACAAGTAACAAGATTATTTTTAAAATAACTCATAGAATTTGAAACTAATTTCCCATGATCATGCTTAAAAAATAATGTATAAATTATCAATGCAAACTAAATTTCAAATATGCATGCAACTATAACTCTTTTTAAAACTTTTCAATACAAAGTCCTACCATATACAAACTGGTGACTTTTTTTTGTCAAGATGTAAAAAAACATAATGAATTAGGTTAGGTAAGTAAGTTAAAAAATGTAAATAAAATAACTATACGAAAGGAGAACCAAAGTAGATTTAACAATATTTGTACACATTAATAAATTTTCATACCTGTCCAATGCCAGCTGAACTGATTGTAAAATTCACGCCGCAGGTAATACATTTTGCATTACTTTTATTTTGAAGATCACTTGTTTTCCAGTTGTATTGTTTTTCCCACTCAGGTTTATACTTTTGTAAAACTTTAGTTATTTTAGCTTTTTAGGAGTTACTGGTGTGTCGCTATCAGAATTACTCGTCATTTTAAGCATTAATATTTACTTTAAAATGCATTCTTCAATTATAAACAAAACTAACGGACTATTTTTGTACAATTTCGTCGATAGGGAGTGACATCTGTGACAAATGTCACAACTGACGAACTGACATCTAACATTTCGTTCAGTAATTATAAATCGTTTCCATTATCCGTTTTAAATATTTCGTTCAGTAATTATAAATCGTTAAGTACCCATAATGAGTATTTTGTTTTACGCATCACAGTAAAGGTTGAAAATAAAGTATTTCTGCATACTTTATTTGTATATAAAAGTATAAAGTATAATTACCAAAAATAAAGTAAGATACGTTATTATAGAGTATGGTTGGCAACCCTACCTGTGGCAATGACGCTTCTTTTTTCTGTGCAAAGTATCGTGACTCATATTCTGTATAAAAAACAAAGATGGTAATAATCATATTATGTAAACCGTCTATTTATGAAAAAATATTAATTTATGAAAAATTAATATCTAGTTGATTAATGGATAAATATTGTATAGTGCCATCTATAATTTTACATACGTTTTTGCTAATGTGAATTTCTTATTCTTTCAGGATGCGGCTATCCCAGAGTCATGGATAAACATAGATGAGAAAATAATTACGTGGCCTAATAAAAAATTAATACCACTTGCAAAAAAACAATTTGTCCCAAAAGCTGATTGGGAAACTTTTAAGTAGTTTATCGTACTTAAAAGTTTCCTGTTGCTTATGACCATTTAACTAAAGAAATTAAGAATTTATTATCAACATGGTTTAAAATTTCTCAGGATTTAATTAAGCAACAGGGAAATATAGATGGATTTATTTTAACAGATAAAGGTTGAAAAAATGTCTTTCGTGGAGCATTTTAGAGGTAAGTTAGCAATTTTAAGCTGAAACAATTAGATCTTTACATTGAATAACTTTAATGAGTATTATTTGCAAGGAAAATTTCCCGTAAGCTAAAAAAATATTCATAAAGTATTTTTTATCAAATGTGTTAACTTGATTTTGAAAACTTGGAAAAAATTAATTATTTAAAGTAATATATATATATATATATGACTAATTATGATTTTAAATTATTTCTAGACACAGTGGTTTCCAACTCTCGATCTTCACTTGATTGCAAGCAAGCATAATGTCCTGGTTGCAACACATAACTGACAGTAAAAATTGTAGCTGGCAAACATAATGCTCAATACCATTTGAAGTTTTTTTTCTTATAAAACCGTCATCGTTTGGTTTATTTTGTACTTTTTTCTATACTTATTTGAGTTATATTATGAAATAATACAAGTAACCAATATACTGTCGAGTTGATTACCATTATGATTAAAATAAATAAATAAAATTGGATTTTATTCTGAACAAATTGTTAAAACTCTTCAATTATATCAAGCACTTGTACATATTGGTTTTGGGCATTTTATTAAAAATAGAATCTTAAATAATAGTAAATAATGTAACGGAATTTACCTAAGCCGGCCCTTGTTTCATCCCAGTACGACATCGATCGCTGGGAGGACAAAAAAAATTAATCTCGACATAGGTCGGCAATTGTAGAATTGAAAATGGATTGTACGAGAGGTTTCGATGCTGGTTTTAAAAGGAGCGGCCCATCATCGCGGCAGTGAGCTAGTGTGGCGAAGAGCTTATGTTGTATTATATTTGTGATATTCAAATCAGCTGTTGTGTATAATTCATGTAAATAAAAGTTTCTAGAAAGTGAGAGTAAATATTAGTTTTCAATATTTAATTGAACCTACGGAGTATATAACAAATTTGGTGATCAGAAGTGAAGGATTAAGTGAAGTTAAAATTGCAATTTGATTTATGGAAACCCGAAATATGGAAAAAGAAAAAAATGGACGAGACTACCAAAAAAATAATCAAGCAGGTTACGGAGGGACTAGACGAAAAATGGCTCAGATCCTAGAAAAACGTTACAAAAAAGAGAAACAACAACAAGAGGAATTTCAACAAAGGTTGAAATCTATAGATGAAAAACAACACAATTTAATTGAAGGATTATTCTCGAAATTTGAACAAAAACAAGATCAAAATGAATTAACAAGACAAAATGAATTTAAATTATTAGAAGAAAAACGTCAAAATGATTTTAAAATATTTGAAGAAAAACAAGGCAAAACGGAAGAAAAAAGACAACTGCAATTTGAACAATTAACGCAAATAGTAGCACAAGTTAATGATACAGTTGTTGAAAGAATGCAAATAGTTGAGTCAGACATAAAAGAGATAAATGATGACAAGACCATAAAAAATATCGTGGACACTCTTGAAACCAAAGTAGATGACCGCGATTCCATCCAACGCCAGGTAAAATTTGAAATCAGTTCTATTCAAAACACAATTCAACATAAAATCAGTGCCATCCAAAACAAGGTAGAAACAGAAATTTAAAAAATGCAGCAGGACTTACAGCGAGAAAAATTCCAGAACACCATGAGTACCAAAGGTTCCGTTAGCAAACCACCCACATTTGATGGCAGTTCATCTTGGCCCATGTATAACGGCAATTTGAAGCCGTCGCTACAGCTAATGGATGGGATAACCAAGAAAAATCTACGTCTCTTGTAATTTCCTTAAGAGGACCGACGTTAGAACTCCTCCAAAGCATTCCAGTCGATGAACAAGACAATTTCGACATGATCATCGCCATCTTGGACAAGAGATACGACAATCAATCCCTGAGCCAAGTATACCAGGTGCAATTAAGTGGGAAAACGCAAAAATCCGGAGATAGCCTTCAAGAATTCGAAGCAGAGATCAGGCGGTTAGTACATTTGTCCTACCCAGACTTGCCCGAGGAAACGAAAGACCACACAGAGGTTCATAAACGGTATCAGGGATGTGGGAGTAAAAAGAAATCTAATACTTAGTGGCATTAAGAAAAGTGATGAAGCTTTACTTCGGGCCTTGGAAATAGAGGCAGTCATGCACATGTCCAAAGAGTGCGAGCAGTTTCCTTTAGCCAGGACGAACCAGAACCATCCCTACAGGCAGTATTGTCCAGAATCCATAAACTTCTAGAACGATTACATAGAACTGATACCAGAAGAGCATGTTACCGTTGTGGACGGACAGGGCACTTCCAACGCGACTGAAGAGTAAGGCTACCTGAAGGATCACCGACCAGGGGTAACCAACAGAACAGCCACATGCCCAGGGACCGTCAGCCAGTCAGCATAAGGGGGCGAATGCTGACTGATCCTCCACCAGCCAATAATAACCAATTTAACACACTTCCGCTGTATAAAGTGACAGACGATACAACCAATGCCACTGAATCTACAGTGTCCCCTTTCCTATACTTCCATTAATACAATTTCGATTGAACCGCGTACTGGACCAATTTTTAAACTTAGCTGCTACCGAAGCTCTTCTAACAGGTATGGAAATCGAAAAAGTTCACCTACCTAATGCGTTGGTAATTCCCTGAATTACCACATTTTCCTGAAATCTATCTCTGAAACGTGTGCAAGTCTGGTTTGAAGATGGAAGACCAGCACCGGTGTCTATTTAAAGTTTATATGTGTTAGAGGAATCTGTGATTTTTAGAATTTACGATCAGATGCGGTGTTATAGAAAGGGTTGTTTCAGTTCACGGTCATGCCCTTTGGGTTATGTAATGCTCCCGTAACATTCGAGAGGCTAATGGAGTATGTACTGAGCGGGTTAACATGGAGGACGTGCTTAGTATACCTCGAAGACATTCTGGTCATGGGTCAGACATTCGACGATCATCTGAAGAACCTGGGCGAAGTATTCTCCAGAATTAATAACGCCAATTTGAGACTTAACCCGAAGAAGTGTTCCTTGCTCCAAAAAAAAGTAGAATTTTTGGGCCACGTCGTTTCCGAGTCAGGAATCCGCACCAACGAGGACAAGATAGAAGCCATCCGTGGTTGGCCAGTCCCAAGAGACAAGCATGAACTCCGAAGCTTTTTGGGCCTTTGTTCCTACTACAGGCGATTTGTTGAGGGATTTGCCACTAGTGCCGCGCCTATACATCGACAGACCACTGAGAAAGAGATCTTTCGTTGGAATCAGGATTGCGAAACATCATTCAGACGACTGAAGGCAGCACTATGTTCCAGCCCAATCCTAGCCTTTCTTACACAGTCCGGCAAGTTCATTTTAGACGCCGACGCCAGCAACACAGGTTTGGGGGCCGTCCTATCCCAGGTGCACGATGGTGAAGAGAGGGTGATCGAGTACTACAGCCGTGGATTCTCGCAACCGGAAAGAAATTATTGTGTCACCAGAAAAGAACTTCTTGCAATAATGAGGGCTGTAGACCATTTCCACAAATACCTCTATAGTCGTCATTTCTTAATCCGAACAGATCATGCCGCCCTCAAATGGCTGCTGGACATGAAGACACCGGAAGGACAAATGGCCAGGTGGATGGAGAAAGTACAGCAATACGATTTCAAGGTGGAACACCGTGCCGGCCATTTGCACAATAATGCCGATGCCCTATCCAGAAGATCCTGTATAGCAGAATGCGGACATTGTCTGAAGACGGAACAGCGAGAGGGTATCTCCATCAGACAGATCCGAGTGTAGGCCAATGAAGACTGGACAACGGAACAGAGCATCCAGGACCAAATGGCTGATCCAGACATCGAACCAATCTGGTCACTCAAAACGAGTGGGGCACCCAGGCCACGATGGGATGAGATAACTAGATACACGGGCGTGCTGAAATCGTTATGGGCCCAGTGGGACTCTCTAAGAGTAGAGAATGGAATGCTCAAGCGAGTTAGGGAAAGCACTGATGGCCGAGAAACCACCCAACTGGTAGTTCCTAAGAAAAAGGTACCAGCTATCCTGACCGAAGTACATGATGGGATTACCGGAGGCCATCTGGGCATGAATAAAACCCGAGTCAAAGTTCGCCAGCGGTACTACTGGGTGAATTACTTCGAAGACGTCAGAGCTTGGTGCCGCAAATGTTCCATCTGTGCAGCCAGTAAGGGTCCGAAGACCCGGACCAAGGGCAGAATGCAGCAGTACAATGTGGGCGTCCCACTTGAGAGAATTGCCATCGATGTCGCCGGTTCGTTTCCCGAGTCTGAGAGGGGGAACAAATACATTCTGGTCGCAATGGATTACTTCAGCAAATGGCCTGAGGCATATGCGATACCCAACCAAGAGGCAACCTTGATAGCGACGGTGCTAGTAGAACAACTATTCAGCAGGTTTGGCGTCCCGATGGCAAAACATTCAGACCAGAGTCAAATGTATTCCAGAAGGTCTGCACGATGTTGGGAATGAGGAAAACGAGAATAACACCATTCACCCACAGTCAGACGGAATGGTGGAAAGATTCAACAAGACCTTGGAACAACACCTATCAAAGGTCGTCAGCAATAACCAGCGTGATTATGATGAACATATTCCCTTATTCCTGTTGGCATATCGCTCAGCTGTACATAATAATACAGGCTTGACTCTATCCAGGGTCCTATTCGGAAAAGAGCTGCGATTACCCTGCTTTTTTGGCTTTTGGCTCCCCCGAAGAACCTTCTCAAGACATCAACGATTATACCGACCAGCTCCGACCTTACATGCTGGTAATACACGAATTAGCCCGAACGCAGATGTTGGCTACCAGTGACCGGATTAAGACGCGATACGACCTTAAGGCCAATTCAGTCGGTTTCCAAGAGAGGGACAAAGTCTAGCTGTACAACCCCCAACGGAGCAAGGGCAAATCTCCAAAACTTACACCCGCCTGGGCTGGTTCACATACGAGCTGGTCAAGAGGCATAATGACGTCGTCTACCGGATCCGTCGAAATCCTAAGGGCTAAGTTGAAGGTGATCCATTTGATCGACTCGCTATTTACCATGGAGAGGATGTTTCTGACCGGGACGATCAGAATTAAAGAGGGGGCGGTGTCACGGAATTTACCTAAGCCGGCCCTGGTTCCATTCTAGTGCATCGATCGCTGGGAGGACAAAAAAAATTTCTCGAAATAGCTCGGCAACTGTAAAATTGATAATGGATTGTACGAGAGGTTTCGATGCTGGTTTTAAAGGGAGCGGCCCATCATCGCGGCAGTGAATTAGTGCGGCGAAGAGCTTATGTTGTATTATATTTGTGATATTCGAATCAGCTATAATTCATGTAAATAAAAGTTTCTAGAAAGTGAGAGTAAATATTAGTTTTCAAATTTTAATTGAACCCACGGAGTATATAACAATAACCTATGCCGGTTCTAGAACAAAATCGACCAAAAAACATGTAATTACCCATAAGAGATTCTAAGCTTAAATTTGCCGAAAATTTACCAAGATGACCTTGAAATCGCCAACGTGAGCTGGCGGTTTAGGGGTGAGAAACGGTGCAATTAGAGCCATTTTGGCTTAAAGTGGGGGTGTAAACGGCATATTTAGGGGTGCATTCATCATATTTAAGGCTCTTTTGGCAATTGACGGGGGTGAATTTCGATAGAGGGTGACATTTGTGCTGCGAACGTGGGAGCCGCGTTCTCGGACCGTGGGCGACGGCGGGGGCCCCCACTAGGTACTGCTGTGACGTGTTGAAGACAGTTGACTAGGGCTCCGATGAAGGCCCCAGTGCTGCTATGAAGATGGATGGGGGCCGCGTATAGGTTAGGATTCTGATGACAGGCTGTGATGTAATGGAGGTTATGTACTATAGGGTAGGGCTGCTGTGACGTGGATGGATGGGGGTCCGCGTAGAGTTTAGGTTATGTCGTTATTAGAGGTTAGGGTTCGCGGAGTCGGCATATAGGTTAGATAGCTGACAGGTAGGCCACAGAGTTGGGGCGTTGACGTATGGCACGGAACGTTGGTATTGGGCGTTGACGTATGGCATAGAACGATGGCACGGGACATTGACGGCTAGCAGGTAGGCCATAGAGTCAGAGGTGTGGAACATGGTTGACAGCTGACATATTGTTCTACAGACAGGTTATGACGTAATAGATAAGCAGTTACCCCTTGAAGCGCTCTTATTGGTTAATTACCACGTGCTCAGCCATACCAAGCACTCATTGGTCAATAGTCACCACGTGATTTGTTAAATCGCGCCAAGTTTCAATGATGTATAAAATAATTTATATATTTATATTACGAAAAACCGTTACAGTGATGGGGAATCGAACCGCAGTCTATCGGTTTCCTAAGTAAGCAATTAGCATATGTACCAACAAGGCGACCTTACTTACTCTTTCTATCAGTTGATATATGTTGAATAAAAACCCGTTAAGACGCGTAGTAATAATATCAGTCACATAGCTGTTGGGTGGAGAGACGACGACCTTGCCGAAATTCGCAGATCGTCGACAAGTCAGATAACCGGCCAGACGTACCAGTTCGCTCCTTCTGTTGGCGAGCGGGCAAAGGTCAAAACATCGCGTGTATAGAAGACTACACAGCAACGACTGGAAGCGAGACGCTCCCTCTGTGAGCGAGCGGACAAAGGTCAAAAAATTGTGTGTGAAGAAGACTGTCGTCACACAGCCATGGTTGACAGAGATGCGTATATATATATATTGTGAATATTGGCTGCCAATTTATTATGAATTTTGATTATTCAAAATTTATTTTGAATATTTTTGAATTATTAGAATTTGCTTTGCATTGAGTGCCAATTTATTGTGATTTTGAATTATTTGAATTATTATTACAAATATTTTTATCTTTGCCCTACTTTGACTAGCTAATTTGTTTTGGTTTGATTATATATTTTGCATATCACTATTTTTATAACTTTATTATTCAAACTTTATTTCTTTAATTTAAATTCTCAGGGTTTTAATTTTACATATAGCATTCATACTCCTACCTCAAGGTGGTTCAACAGGTTCTAATATTTAAAATCGATACTTACATTTTTATCTTCATTATAACTTCTCTGCTTCTATGTTATTTCACTTATTCAACACTATTACTCATTTTTATTAATTCAAAACCTCTTTAACTTTTAAATTTTACTGAATTGAATTTAAAATTTTATTTTTATTGACAAAAATTTGGATGATACTCTAAGTGTTCAATGTTATTCTTGGCTCATAATAAATTCAACACAACTTTCCATTTCAACAACATCCTTTATTAAACACATTATAAATAAATTAACCAAACAAATAAATAAATCAACAAACGAAATCATTCCTAACTATTAAATATTTATGAGAAATTTCTCTTATCATCCTATCATTTTAAAATTACAATTTGTTATTTTAATATCCTTAACTAGCATAAATAAATAAATCAATTGTCACTTTATTTACATTCTCAAACAACTATTGTTTCACTAACCTTTTATTCCTTGTTGTGATTGCAGCTCATAAGTTCCAAATCTGTTCATGGTCCATTAGAACTTTGATTTTATAAACAAATTTTTATTATTGGTTCCCATTCCATGTTTGTTTACCAATATTGCATGTTCACCATCTTGTTTAATTCATTATCCATACTAATTAAATTAAATTATTATTTACCAATTTCTTCTTGTTTACCATTAATCATCAAATACCATTTTTGTTTAATGTTTTCAAATTTTTATTTTTAATTCCAACCTAAATGTCATTTTCGTCGGTCAAATAGGCACTACACATTTTACTGTTCCACACATTGAATCTTTATACACTGCCAATCTATATGTCATTTAAATAGTTTTGACAATTCATATTACCAACTTCTCACTACCTAACCTCTACTAACAAGTTTCCCGTAAGATGTTCTTCCAGGCTTGATGCAGGTGTAGAGCTTCGTTACGGTTATTGATTTCTCAAGATATGCATCCTCGTAACATGATGACTAATCAACATTTTCAATTACCTTTTATAACTACTTGTAAGTATTTATATCTTTAATTATTACTAAAATTATCTTAACTACACTATATATTACACATATTTTCCCTTTTCCAAAGTCCAGAGAGCTATATACAATTTATTGCTCCTTTTTACTGGCTCGTTGGAATTGCTTGTATGTCGAAACTGAAATTTAAAAGTTGTGCTGGCCCTTTATTTAGTGAATGGTTTTGCTAAGCCTTTCATATCATAACACCTGAATCTTAGCTGGTTCTTTTCAACCTTTTCCATATATTTCAAGGAAAATTGCTTTATTAGTGTTAAATTTTCTTATTCATTACCTGATGGTTATGCAACCAACATGTTCACTTCTAACATATTTTTAGTATACACTATCTTTGAATCTATTTGATAAATTTCATTTTAATTTGGTTTATGGCTATTTATATATATATATATATATATATATATATATATATATATATATCTTGATGGTCCGGGCGTTCGTCCGTTGAGTTTTGTCTCTGTAAAGGAACGGTCGCCTGACGTTTCGCCAAAATCTCACTTGGCATTTTCATAAGGCTTTTCCTCTTCTTCCAACACGAAGGGTGGCTGCGGGTTCGGACCTTTCCGGACTACTTCGCACCCGAGATCGTCGGTTAGGTCGTTCTCCGCTTGGTCTGCTCTCCGTGGCGTCTGAAGTGGAAGTGAGCTCCGGTATGTGCGCGCCGCTATTTATGCTCTCTCCCGAGTCCCCTCCTATTTCTTTGTCCCGCCTCCGATTGTGTTGAGGGGGCGGTGCCGTTTGTTTTGATTAGGTGACACCATTGCGTTGTCGCAAATTGTACCGATGATGTGGTTCTGTTTGTACCGATGGCGGCCGCAGATGTTCGTTAGAAGGGTGGGCGTCCTGATAGTTAGCTACGAGTGACGAAATGCAACGTTTTGGTATTGTTACGCTTTCTTTTAATTTGTTTTTCTTTTCCCGTAAGATGTTCTTCCAGGCTTGATGCAGGTGTAGAGCTTCGTTACGGTTATTGATTTCTCCTTCCTTTTCAATTTCTATAGCTTCCCTAATTGTTCTTCTTTTGAAGTTGTTTTCTGTTGCCAGATGCTTACAGCCCTCAAAGTTGATTCTATGTCCTGTTTGCTGTTGATGTTGGAACAGGGCCGAGGTTGTGGTCTTGTTTCGTATGCTGAGTTTGTGCTCTTCGATTCGGGCTTCGATCCTACGGTTTGTTTGACCTACATATGCTTGCTCGCATCCGCCGCAAGGTATCTTGTAGACTCCGTGACTGTCTAGTGGACGTTGGTCTTTGGGATTGCCTAGAATACTTTTTATCGTCTTATGAGGTTTGTAGGAAGTTTTGATGTTGCTTTTCCTAAGGATTCTTCCGATCCGATCTGTCACTCCTTGTATGTACGGAAGGGTGGTTGCTGCCTTTGGGGGGTCTTGTTGGGTTTCTTCGTGCCTTAGTAGTTCTTGTTGATTCAGGGCTCGTCGTATGGTGTTGTCGCTGTACCCATTCCTCCTCAAGGTCTGTGAAATGGTGTTTAGTTCCTCTTGTTTGTGTTAATATCCATTTTACACATGAGTCCATTAAAACTGTCAGTTCTCTGTTTAGCAAAACCAAAGACAGGATTAGCAAAGATAGCATGTCTAACGTTGTCTATGAAATTGGTTGCAAAGATTGTACAGGGATATATATTGGTCAGACGTCAAGGAACCTCAAAGGAAGAATTACTTCCCATAGAAGTGACATTAGGTTAGGAAAGAACACTTGTGCAATTGCTTCACATTGTTATGATAGTAATCACATAGCTGATTTTGAGAATGCACGCGTACGTATCAACGAACGTAATACTTTCAAACGCTGTTTCCTTGAGATGGTCTATATACACAACAACCCCAATAGTATCAACAAAAAGACAGATCTGCAGAACCTCAACATCATTTACAGTTATCTACTAGAAATTGATAACAATAACTCCTATAAACCTAACCAAACGATTTATTCTGTTGATACTATTGATTGAAAATTGATATTTACACACTTCTCCTTAATTTTCTTCCATTCACTCAACTTTTTAAGAAATTGTATCAATTATATTTCTATTTATTTTAATGTTACTTAACAAGATTAGGAGAAGATAAAAAAAAATAATTCAAATCTTAATTTCAAATATTCATACATTCTAAATCATTTCTGTCTATCACAGTATCATTTTCATAGCTTGGTCCGTATAAAAAACATTTTTTGATCTTTCTAATTGACAGACAAGTCTTGTCACTTCACATACTCACAAAGTATGAAAGTATTCCTATATTAACATTATTACCTCTAATTTTTTAAGTGATGTACCATCTTTTGACATTATAATCTCGATTATTGTAAGTAACTCTCTTATAATAATGCACATTGTATAATTTAGTTATTTTTAGTGACTGACGAAGGATAAAAGTATATCCGAAAGCTTTCATAATAAAAAGAGTTTCCTAAAACCTGTATTTTTACCAGGCTGCTTTCCCATTAACTGAAGTTTCTGTTTTGACTATTCAGCCGTTACAACACATTTTGTTTGTATATATATATATATATATATATATATATATATATATATATATATATATATATATGTTTTAGGTGGTTTCCGGGAATTCATCCGCGTAGTTGATAACTGATCCCTAAAAAATGACGACGTTTCGGCAGAGTCACATCTGCCCTCTTCAGGTCGGTTCGCATAATTCTCGTAGCCTTCTGCTTTCGCTTCTAGTTACTCGAATAACTATATATATATATATATATATATATATATATATATACAGGGTGTCCCAAAAGTCCCGGAACGGCATTTTATCTTGGCGGGAACACATTTTAGAGAAAAATGTTTCAAACAAAACTTATAGGATTCGTCCCTGGCTATCGAATTGTGACCTTGAATTTGACCTCGATTTTGACCTTCAAGGTCATTTCAAGGTCAAGGCGATTTTCTCAAATGGGACAACATATTTCTGACCTCGGAAATGGAAAGATCGGAAAATTTTACGTTCAAATATGTCCTTGACCATTTTTAAAATTTGACCTCTGGTGGTCAGTAAGGGTATCACAAAAGTCCCGGAACGGCATTTTATCTCGGCGGGAACGCATTTTAAAGAAAAATGTTTCAAACAAAACTTATAGGATTCGTCCCTGGCTATCAAATTGTGACCTTGAATTTAACCTTGACCTTCAAAGTCATTTCAAGGTCAAGTCAATTTTTTCAAATGGGACAACATATTTCTGATCTCGGAAATGGAAAGATCGGAAAATTTTACGTTCAAATATGTCCTTGACCATTTTTAAAACTTGACCTCTGGTGGTCAGTAAGGGTGTCCCAAAAGTCCCGGAACGGCATTTTATCTCGGCGGGAACGCATTTTAGAGAAAAATGTTTCAAACAAAACTTATAGGATTCGTCCCTGGCTATCGAATTGTGACCTTGAATTTAACCTTGACCGTGACCTTCAAAGTCATTTCAAGGTCAAGTAAATTTTTTCAAATGGGACAACATATTTCTGACCTCGGAAATGGAAAGATCAGAAAATTTTACGTTCAAATATGTCCTTGACCATTTTTATAACCTGACCTCTGGTTGTCAGTAAACGTCAAGTCAAGGTCAAGAACAACTTCGTTGCGTAGCTCGTCAAATATGGGTTTAAAAAAACCTTTCAAGAACTAAGGTTTAGGATTTTTCCACGGCAATGCGATACTTAGTATGGCTACGCAACGAAGTTGTTCTTGACCTTGACTTGACCTTCACTGACCACCAGAGATCAAGTTTTAAAAATGGTCAAGGACATATTTGAACGTAAAATTTTCCGATTTTCCATTTCCGAGATCAGAAATATGTTGTCCCATTTGAAAAAATCGACTTGACTTTAAAATGACCTTGAAGGACAAGGTCAAGGTTAAATTCAAGGTCACAATTCGATAGCCAGGGACGAATCCTATAAGTTTTGTTTGAAACATTTTTCTCTAAAATGCGTTCCCGCCGAGATAAAATGCCGTTCCGGGACTTTTGGGACACCCTTACTGACCACCAGAGGTCAAGTTTTAAAAATGGTCAAGGACATATTTGAACGTAAAATTTTCCGATCTTTCCATTTCCGAGGTCAGAAATATGTTGTAACATTTGAAAAAATCGACTTGACCTTGAAATGACCTTGAAGGTCAAAATCAAGGTCAAATTCAAGGTCACAATTCGATAGCCAGGGACGAATCCTATAAGTTTTGTTTGAAATATTTTTCTCTAAAATGTGTTCCCGCCGAGATAAAATGCCGTTCCGGGACTTTTGGGACACCCTGTGTATATATATATATATATATATATATATATATATATATATATATATGTTTTAGGTGGTTTCCGGGAATTCATCCGCGTAGTTGATAACTGATCCCTGCCGGGATCGATGGTAAAATGACGACGTTTCGGCAGAGTCACATCTGCCCTCTTCAGGTCGGTTCGCATAATTCTCGTAGCCTTCTGCTTTCGCTTCTAGTTATTCGAGTGACTAGAAGCGAAAGCAGAAGGCTATATATATATATATATACAGGGTGTAAACAGTTTGAGTGCATATATTTTAGGTGCAGATAGTACACACCAAATAAAACAAAAAACTCTTATAACGCTATGGTCTATAGGCCTTAATAAGCAAGAAAATTCGAAATACATGTTAAGTAAATTATTGTCAATGTGGCAACGCCGCGCTAAAAATTTATTTGTAACGTGAATAATAAAGGGATGATTCACACAAAAAAATTAACACCTGTTATTTTTTTGTATTAAATAATTACATTTCTTATATGTAGTTCTTTTATGTGTTAAATTATTCGAAAAATAATTGTTACTCATAAAATTAATATTACTTATATTAGACAAATAAATACTCATGTACTTACAGGCTGTCATTATGATAGAGCTCTGGAGAACAGAGGATTCTTTATAGTAAATATTCAAAATTCAATATTGCTGCTATTACAAGTGTTTTCCCCACATATTAATAGCATGGCAGGTCTTTACCTAATTGTATAATTGCCACTATTTGTGACAAACTAATACACTCGAACTCACAATTGACAACAGATATTATTTATTTCTCAAATTTATTTTTTAAAACGAAAATCAAATCACGAACGCTACGTAGAATGTCACGTAAATATCACTTTCACTTTCTGACAAGAACCGGTGTAGCAAAAAAGCATTCGTGGCAGTGGTCAGCTGTAGTACTGAATAAGGCATATTATATGCTATGTTGCCACATCTGTTCGGAGAAACATACGGCAAATTTTAACAGAATATTTAGAGTTTAAATATTAATTTCTTTGTTAATACAGTTATTAAAGGTGTATAAGCTATTGAGTATTTACATATTTAGCTTTACAAGCATTTTGAAGCCGTAAATAGTCTATTATTCACTGTAATAAAGGCTATATAACTTCTAACTTTCTTATTTTTTTTTTTGGCAAAACTATAGTTTATTTCTGGAAATGTTATAAAGCTTTTTGATTTGTTTTGACCTGAAGTATTGATCCTCAAAATCTTTGCACTCAAACCGTTTACACCCTATATATATATATATATATATATATATATATATATATATATATATATATATATATATATATATAGTGATAAAAGATACAGCGTGTCTCGGAAAATATGACCCATAAACAGAATGTAAAAAAATACAGGTTGTTCACAATAGCAAAGTTGTTTGTGAAATGTGTGAAAATATATCCAGTATAATTGATTAGGGAAATAGATGCGGAAATTCGGGATAATAGAAACGGGAATGAGGGAATTAGATACAGGAAGTCGGGGAGTTGATATGCTGGATACGGGAATAAAGTATTTGGTGTATAAATGAAACACCAATCAGTATGTTGGGATACATAAGACCAGAGACCGGAGTCTACCGATAGAGAGAGAGAAGGATAAGGACAGCTGTCTGTTTCCTGGGGAGCTGGTGTATAAAATAGGAAGTGTACACTTAATGGGAGGATATCGCTGGGTTAGCCCACCCTCATACAAGCCAGACAAGGATAGACAAACAGCTAATAAAGAATAAGATATTAAAACTATTGACAAAGTGTAAGCTGGAAATGGGAGTCCTGAAACGGAATAATAGAACCGGGAATGATGGATGTGGAATAACGTGAAAAGGAATGCTGGATGTTGTTGTTAGGACATGCGCAGTCATATTGTATGGGTGTTAGACATCCCCCTGTGAAGGTGTATGGATGTTAGACATGTCCTGTGAAGATGGTAGACCTGTACAGTAATGCTGTACGGATGCTAGACATGCGTAATGATGTTGTGTGAATATTAGATATGCGCAATGATGTATGAGCGTTAGGCATGTGCAGTGATGTTGTATGAGTGTTAGACATGCGCAATGATGTTGTGTGAGCGTTAGACATGCGCAATGATGTTGTATGGAAGATAGACGTGCGCAATGATATTGTGTGAGCGTTAGGCATGCGCAGTGATGTTGTGTGAGTGTTAGACATGCGCAATGATGTGTAAGCGTTAGAATGGTGCAATGACATTGTATGGATGATAGACATGCTCAGTGATGTTGCATGAGTGTTAGACGTGCGCCCTGATGTTACGCGAGTGTTAGACATACGCAGTGAAGTTGTATGACCGTTAGGCATGTGCAATGATGTTGTATGGATGATAGACATGCGCAATGATGTGGTGTGAGCGTTAGGGATGCTCAGTGATGTTGTGTGAGTGATAGACATGCGCAATGATGTGTGAGCGTTAGACTGGTGCAATGACATTGTATGGATGATAGACATGCTCAGTGATGTTGCATGAGTGTTAGACGTGCGCCATGATGCTACGCGAGTGTTAGTCATGCGCAGTAAAGTTGTATGGATGATAGGCATGCACAGTGATGTTATGTAAGTGTGAGACATGCGCAATGATGATGAATGAGCGTTAGACATGTGCAATGATATTGTATGGATGATAGACATGTGCAGTGATGTTCCATGAGTGTTAGACATGCGCAGTGAAGTTGTATGAGTGTTAGACATGTGCAATGATTTTATGTTTGTTAGACATGCGCAGTGAAGTTGTATGGAAGTTAGACATGCGCAATGATGTTGTTGGAGAGTTAGACATGCGCGATGATGTTGTGTAGGTGTTTGACATGCGTTGTGTATTGTATATTGCGTGAGTTTGCTTTACATAATTTGTCAACAACACGCCAGCTGTTACTTTTTGTCTTGAACCATTGAACGCTGTGATTTCATAGATCTGTGGATTTTTCTCATCTACGCAAGAAGAGGTTATAAATGTTTGTTGTTGCAGCTTAGGGAAATATATGAGAATCTGACGTTTTAGCTCTATGTACAGACCTATGGTGCGATGAAAATACCATACGAATCAATTCACTCAAGTATGTACCTTTGCAGGATCTAGGGTGTTGACTTATCATTGGTATATATGGGATATAAGGGGTAATTTGCACGTTTACCCTTCTCTGTACCTCTATAAGAAACGGCAAATTGAAAGGAGCTGCCTATAGGACTTTGAATGACAAGAACGGGATTCGAGGAATTAAAGGATCAGTCCGTTGATAACCAAATGGGGGTATTGAAGGCATGAATGACAGGAGCGGGATAGTGAGTATGGACTAGACTATGTTGGTCGATCTTGATTACGAGGGATAGCAGATATATGGGTCATAATGGTAGGACGGTGACGTGAAAGAAAGTATAGGAGATGACAGGAATTCAAGTAACAATCCCAATGGTTAGATTTCATTGGTTGTTGGTTATTGGACTGACAGGTTGAATGGTAAGAATGAAAAACCAAGAAGTTACTCAAGGAACTGTCCTATCGTCTGAATTATGTTGCTTGATTTTAATCAAGTGGGATATTGGAAGGTTGAGTGACAAGAACGGGATAATAAAAATGGAATGAATTGTTCTAGCGAATGGGGTATGTTGGACGTCTTACGAGGCATAGTAGAACGATGGGTGGTAATGGTATTAGCGAGGATGTGAAAGCAGGTACGGGGTACTTGAAATAGAAAGAATAGGAGTTTTGAAGTTTGAATGATTGGAACGGGATAGGGGGAATCGGACAA
Organism: Octodonta nipae; assembly: GCA_034190945.1. Classification (NCBI taxonomy): domain Eukaryota; kingdom Metazoa; phylum Arthropoda; class Insecta; order Coleoptera; family Chrysomelidae; genus Octodonta; species Octodonta nipae. The sequence goes on along the minus strand of CM067218.1, from coordinate 89,996,001 downwards.
ACAACCTACCGGACCCTGTCTGATTGATCGAGATGGTATAGCTACGTTATGCTACCGTTGTATGGTAGAAATTATCAATGAATTCAAGCAACTGATTTTAAATATATAACTGGTAGTTGCCTAATGCCCAGATTTCGTTGACCGTTGATTATTACATTAAAGATTGGAATGGTCTTTGGTTATACGTGGGAGAGTAGATGATTGAATGACAAAAATGGGATACCAGTTACTCAAGGGACTGTCCTAACGGCTGGATTATGTTGATTGTTTGCAATCAAGTGGAGTATTGACAGGTTAAATGACAAGAATGGATATAATGAGAATGGAATGAATGATGCTAGCGATTGGAGTATGCTGACTGATTCTGATTACGAGGGATAGTAGAAAGATGGGAGGTAATGGTAGGCGCGGGACGTTTAAGCAAGTATTGGATACGAGAAATTTAAAAGAATGATCCTAATTGTTGGATTTCGTTGGCCAATAGTTATCATGTGATAGATTGGAAGGTTGAATGACAAGAATGGTCCAAAACGTTGGATTTCGCTGTCTGTTGGTAATCACGTGGGAGTTTGAAAGGTTAAACGACAAGACTGAAATAGCAAGAATGGAATGAACGATCCTAACGGTTTGATTCAGTTGACCATTGGTTATCAAGTGAGAGATTGGAATGTTTAATGATAAGAACGATATACAAGGAATTCAAAGAATGATTCTAACGGTTGGACTCCGTTGTCTGTTGGTACTGACGTGAGAGTCTGAAAGGTTGAACGCCAAGAAGGGGATACAAGATATTCAAGGAATAGTCCTCATGGTTGGACTTAGATGGTCGAGGATTATCACTTGGGAAGGTTGAATGACAAGAATGGTCCAAAGCGTTGGATTTCGTTGTCTGCTGGTAATCACATGGGAGTCTGAAAGTTTAAACGACAAGACTGAAATAGCAGGAATTCAAGGAGGGTCCTAGCGGCTAGGGTTCCGTGAGCAGTTGGTTATCACTAGAGCCACTGGAAGGTTGAATGATAAAAATTGGATAGCAGGAACTCAAAGGAATGGTTTTGTCTGTTACGATTCCATTGGTCGTTGGTAATAACGTTGGAGTCTAGAAGATTAAATGATAAGAGTGGGATACCAGAAATCCTAGAAACATCCTAATGCGTGTATTTTGTTGACTGGTATTGATTACGAGGGATAGTAGAAAGATGGATGGTAATGGTAGGAGGGAGGACGCGAAAACTGGTATAGGTCATCAGGACTGGTCCTAATGGGTAGGTGTCATAGAATGGTAATGAAATAGAAAAAGAATTAGAGTTTTGATGTTTGAACGATTGTAACGGGATAGCGGGAATCGGACAAACAACCTACTGGACCCTGTCTGATTGATCGAGATTGCATAGCTACGTTATGTTGTTATTGGATGGTAGAAATTATGATGGGAAAACTGAAAGAATTCAAGCGAGTGGTTTTAAATATATAACTGATGAGTTCGTTAAATTATGTAACAAAATTTTTCTTAGATAGGACTTGAGCACGCTAGGTAAAGGTAATGTTCCTGTGTTTACTTTAACTACATTATTTTACCTTAGCTATATTAATCATTGAACAACAATTTCATTTGAATCAAGCCTCTCTAATGTGTTTTCCGAGATCAGGTATTTTTCTCATCAATACCATATATAAAAGAGCAACATGTGTTATTCCGAGATGTTAGGAGATATACGACAATCAGACGTCAAAGTATACCAAACTTTGTTACGTAACAAGCAGACGGACTAGTTTCTAGTTTATCTGATTCATACAGTATAATGTTTGAAATAAATGCATACCATTAGTTGAATTCAAACGAAGCAGCTCGAGTGTAACTTCCCTAGATCTAGAGAGTTTTCTCAAAAATATCATAAAAAGACATACATATGTTTTTCCGAGATCTAAGGAAATATATGATATCTGACATCAACGACTGCTCGTATGCAGCCCCCTTCCACTTTTCTATGACGTTACCACTTTCATTGAGTTGTTCAAACCGACCATTATGTTACACTATAAAGCTTCAATGGAGTGGTCAAGGAAATCATCTTCTCTGTGGTGAATCATCAAGATTACACGTTATTGCTTACACCAACATGTTTGGTCAGAAGAGTGCCATCAAAATGATAGAGGAGAACAAAATCGATGAGATTGACCGAGAAAAATAACGTTGATGAGCTATATGTTCACTTTATTTTAAATACATTACTTTAAATTAACTACATTAACCAGTGAACTCTAAGCTAATTCGAAACATGCCGCTCGACAGTCTTATTCTCTAGATCAGACGTCAAAGGCTTGGTATACCGAACCTTGTTACGTAATAAGCAGACGTACTAGTTTCAAGTTTATGTGATTCATACAGTATAGAATTTGAAATAAATGCATTCCTCATTCCAGGTACATATTGAATACTTCGGTGACTTTGCTGTATATTTCACAACAATGCCCCATCTCTTTACATCTTAACCAATGGACCACAATTTAATTCGCAAGAACCTGCTCGATTATGGTTTCCCTAGACCCAGGGATTCTTCTCATCAATGCCATAAGAAGACATACATCTGTTTTCTGAGATCTAGGGAATTATATGATATCTGACATCAACCGCCGTACGTATACAGCCCCCTACTCAAGTGTTTGTGCCCTCATCAGTTATCACTCTCATTGGTTAGTTCAAATCAATGATTATGTTCCGCTATAATTCTGTAATTTTTCTCCAGATCTAGCGATTTTTCTCATCAATGCTATACGAAGTCGCACATATGCTTGGCTGAGATCTAGGGAAATATACGACACCTGACATCATGCGTTGGAATGTATACAGCCTATTCTGCAACGTAGTGGTCGAGAAAAATATCTTTACTGGTGGTGGACTACCATGCTTACATCTTAGAACTTAGACCGTTAGGTTTGATCAGAAGAGCGTCATCGAAATGGTAGTGGAGAACAAAACCAATGGCATTGTCCGAGAAAAATGATGTACACGAAAAATATCTTCTGGGTGGGACTAGCTGTTGGTAGATCTATCACCAAGGAGTTGTCAACAGGATCGAATTTTTGTGGTAGACTGTTAGACGCAGACTGGTACGGACCGCCTACCAATCGTCCACACTGGAACATATGCGTTCACTATATAAGCTGAACAGAGCTAATGACTAATGGCAACAAAACGAGCTGTTTTATCAGACATGTGTCGTTGAATTGCAAGGTGAAGGATATCGATTGAGCCTAACCTAAGTCAATACCGTCTAACTGTAATATACGATGACGTCACAGCTGTACATATCAATCCCACTTCAGTTTGCTGTCTGATTGTCGTATATCTCCTAACATCTCGGAATATCACATGTTGCTCTTTTATATATAGTATTGATGAGAAAAATACCTAGATCTCGGAAAACACACTGAGAGGCTTGATTCAAATGAAATAGTTGTTCAATGATTAATGTAGCTAAGGTAAAGTAATGTAGTTAAAGAAAACATAGTGGAACATTGAGTACTTGTACCTAGCGTGCTCAAGTCCTGTCCTATATATTTAAAACCACTCGTTTGAATTCTTTCAGTTTTCCCATCATAATTTCTACCGTCCAACAACAACATAACGAAGCTATGCAATCTCGATCAATCAGACAGGATCCAGTAGGTTGTTTGTCCGATTCCCGCTATCCCGTTACAATCGTTCAAACTTCAAAACTCCCGATTAGGACCATTCCTGATGTCCTATACCAGTTTTCGCGTCCTCCCTCCTACCATACCACCCATCTTTCTATTATCCCTCGTAATCAATACCAGTCAACAAAATACACGCATTAGGATGTTTCTTGGATTTCTGGTATCCCACTCTTATCATTTAACCTTCTAGACTCCAACGTTATTACCAACGACCAATGGAATCGTAAGTCAAAACCATTCCTTTGAATTCCTGGTATCATTCAACCTTCGAGTCGCTCTTGTGATAACCAACGGCTCACGGAACCCTCGCCGCTAGGACCGTTCCTTGAATTCCTGCTATTTCAGTCTTGTCCTTTAACTTTTCAGACTCCCACGTGATTACCAGCAGACAACGAAATCCAACGCTTTGGACGATTCTTGTCATTAAATCTTCTAGTCTCCCAAGTGATAAGCCTGGAACATCTAAGTCCAACCATGAGGACTGTTCCTTGAATATCTTGTATCCCAATATTGGCATTCAACCTTCCAGACTCTCACGTCAGTACCAACAGACAACGGAATCCAACCGTTAGAATTATTCTTTAAATTCCTTGTATACCGTTCTTATCATTAAACATTCCAATCTCCCACATGATAACCAATAGTCAACTGAATCAAACCGTTAGGACCGTTCATTCCATTCTTGCTATTTCAGTCTTGTCGTTTAACCAATCAGACTCCCACGTGATTACCAACAGACAGCGAAATCCAACGTTTTGGACCATTCTTGTCATTCAACCTTCCAATTTCTCACATGATAACTATGGGCCAACGAAATCCAACCATTAGGATCATTCTTTTGAATTTCTCGTATCCAATACTTGCTTTAACGTCCGCTCCTACCATTATCTCCCATCTTTCTACTTTCCCTCGTAATCAGAAACAGTCAACATACTCCAATCGCTAGGATCATTCATTCCATTCTCATTATATCCATTCTTGTCATTTAACCTATCAATACTCCACTTGATTGCAAACAATCAACATAATCCAGGTGTTAGGATAGTCCCTTGAGTAACTGTTATCCCATTTTTGTCATTCAATCATCCACTCTCCCTCGTGATAACCAAAGACCAATTCAATCTTCAATGTAATAACCAACGAAGTCTGGGCGTTAGGCACCCACAGTTATGTATTTAAAATCAGTTGCTTGAATTCTTTCATAATTTCTACCATACAACGGTAGCATAATGTAGCTATACCATCTCGATCAATCAGACAGGGCCCAGTGGGTTGTTTGTCCGATTCCCCCTATCCCGTTCCAATCATTCAAACTTCAAAACTCCTATTCTTTCTATTTCAAGTATCCCATACCTGCTTTCACATCTTCGCTAATATCATTACCACCCATCGTTCTACTATGCCTCGTAAGACATCCAACATACCCCATTCGCTAGAACCATTCATTCCATTTTTATTATCTCGTTCTTGTCACTCAACCTTCCAATACCCCACTTGATTACAAACAAGCAACATAATCCAGACGATAGGACAGTTCCTTGAGTAACTGGTATCGCGTACTTGTCATTTAACTTTGTTAATTTTCATTCCAGCCTTTAGAACCATTCATTGACTTCTTGGTTTTTCATTCTTACCATTCACCCTGTCAGTCCAATAACCAGCAACCAATGAAATCCAATCATTGGGATTGTTCCTTGAATTCCTGTTATCTCCTATACTTTCTTTCACATCCCCTTCATACCTTATCACCCAGATATCTGCTATCCCTCGTAATCAACATCAACCAACATAGTCTAGTCCATTCTCACTATCCTGCTCCTGTCATTCTTCCTTTTAATACCCCCATTTGGTTATCAACGGACAACAGAATCCAACCGTTTGGACTTATCCTTTAATTCCTCGGATCCCGTTCTTGTCATTCAAAGTCGTATAGACAGCTCCTTTCAATTAACTGTTTCTTACAGAGGTACAGAAAAACTTGTTTGAATGAAGGGTAAACGTGCAAATTACCCCTTATATCCCATATATACCAATGATGAATCAACTCCCTAGATCCTGCAAAGGCATATACTTGAGTAAATTGATTCGTATGGTATTTTCATCGCACCATAGGACTGTTGGAACATCAAAATTGAATCAAATTATTTACTTGATAATTAACCAATAAGAGCGTCAACGCCCCAACTCTATGGCCTACCTGTCAGCTGTCTAACCTATATGCCGACTCCGCGAACCCTAACCTCTAATAACGACATAACCTAACCTCTACGCGGACCCCCATCCGTCAACGTCAAAGCAGCCCTACCCAATAATCCATAACCTCCATTACATCACAGCCTGTCATCAGCATCCTAACTTATACGCGGCCTCCATCCATCTTCATAGCAGCACTGGGGTCCTCATCGGAGCCCTAGTCAACCGTCTTCAACACGTCACAGCAGTACCTAGTCGGGGCCCTGGCCGTCGGCCACGGTCCGAGAACGCGGCCCCCACGTTCGCAGAACAAATGTCACCCTCTATCGAAATTCACCCCCGTCAATTGCCAAAAGAGCCTTAAATATGATGAATGCACCCCTAAATATGCCGTTTACACCCCCACTTTAAGCCAAAATGGCTCTAATTGCACCGTTTCTCACCCCTAAACCGCCAGCTCACGTTGGCGATTTCAAGGTCATCTTGGTAAAGTTTCGGCGAATTTAAGCTTAGTATCTCTTATGGGAAATAACATGAATTTTTGGTCGATTTTGTTCTAGAACCGGCATAGGTTATTTACTAATAATAATTATTGTTAAACATTTCAAATGCATGAATTATTTTAATATAGTAAATTGACTTTTAGAGTATACATAAAAATCGATTTAAATATTTAAAATGTTCAGAAAATTGAGAAAACTACATTTCAGAGGGTTTAAAAATTTAAATAAAATGTCAATAATCAATATATTTATCCTGCCAAGTGAGATCTAGAAAAAAAATTCTAAAAGAAATCATATTTCAGACTACCCAATTATGAGTTCCTTTTAAACTCATTTTAGAGACCTCAAAAATAAAATTCATTACGAAGTCTCTCCGTGAACTCAGTTAAAGGAGCCTTTATGTAATCATTTTTGCAAGTTCAGAAAAAAAAGGCCTTTGAGAGCTCTTTTTGATGAGATCTTAAGGTCTACTTTAGATGGCGCATTGAAGTTCTTGAGAAGGTCTTGAAAACGCCATTCAGATGTAGGATCTGTAAGTTCTTTAAGTTTGCGGTAGTCTACGAGAACATGCCACTTCTATTTTGAAGAGGTGTCTAATTTCTTCGGCACCACCCATACGGGAGAGGACCAAGGCGAATTAGAGGATCGTATTTTGCCTTCATTATTGTAAATTGACATAATATATACATAAAAACAGATTTTAATATTTAAAATGTTTAGGAAATTAAGAAAAGTACGTTTCAGAGGATTCAAAAATTTAAATAAAATGCCAATAATCGATATATTTATCCTGCCAATTGAGATCTAGAAAAAGAATTTTAAAAGAAATCATATTTCAGACGACCCAATTATGAGTTCATTTTAAACTCATTTTAGAGACCTCAAAAAATAAAATTCATTACGTTAAGTGGCGCAATCTTGAGGAGGTCTTCAAAACGTCATTCAGACGTAGGATTTGACGTCGAAATCATAAATCTGAGCTCATACGGACTGACTTAAATTATCACTGGTTCCGTCACATAGTAACAAGAAGAAGAAGAACACTGTTAATGGTACAACATCGACCATTACAACTAGAGCTGGCAGCAAGACACTATTCAGCCAAGTCCTCCAAAAGGCGAATAGTGGAGTTGACGTCCCCCAAAGGGCAACAAATGAGAGTGGCGCTCCAAATAAATTAGGAGCAAAGATCGATGAGCTCTTGAGGTTCATTGGGCCTAGGCACAATGTACATCATGAGATCAAGAAACTGGCACACGCCATTAAGTCAGAATATGACAAATATCAGACGTCAACGACGCGGCCATCTCCTGTAGCGAAACCTGCTACAACACAGACATCGCCAGTAAAGGTGTCAAACACTCAGACACAAGGTGAAAAGCAAAAGGAAATCCCAAAAGCGGCTGCCTCAAAAGCAGCTAACTCAAAACCGGCTGCATCAACACCGGCGGCCCCAAAGCAGGCGGCTTCAATAAAAGTAGCCTCTGTAGCAAGGACCTCGCCACCGAAGGCCTCGCCTTCAGTAGCCTCATCAAGTAAGGCACCACCACTTAAAACTCTTAAACCGGTGCTAGCTAGCAAGCTAAAGCCCGGTAAAGAAGGTTGCCAGAACATCGGGCAAACCACCCAGGCAACAACAAGTAGGGTGGTCAATTCAGAAGCCGAGAGAAACAATGGATTAAAATCCAAGTTTAAACCGCAGACCAAAAACCAACCTTCAAACCAGTGGACTGACTGGCAAGTGCTAAAGAGGAAAAAGGCCCCGAGGACCAATAAGCAAAAACCAGCGCCACATTGTACGCTGCTTATAAAGAAAGGCGAGAAGAGCTCCCATGCAAATATCTTGCGAGGTATCAAAAATGATCAGACCTTGCAGGATATCTGCAAAAAAGTCAATAAGATCCGACGAACAGCTAAGGGAGATCTCCTTTTGTTATTCGCGAAGGCAGACGCTCAGGAGATGGAGCGCTATTGTAACGCCATCAAGAATAAGCTCCCAAGCGGGGCCACTGTACAATCTCGAATACCGCAAATCGAGATTGAAATTAAAGACCTGGATGAGATCAGTACCAAGGAAGACGTGGTAAAGCTGCTCAAAGATAATATCGACGGCCTGGCAGAGATCACTGAGGAGGCAGTGAAATTACTTCGACGGGCATATAGATCAACACAAACGGCAGTTGTTTGTCTCCCAGAGGTCCAGGCCAAGAAATCCATCGCACTTGGAAAGCTGAAACTTGCGTGGGGCACAGTACGTGTTCGCGAGAGGATCAGGCGTCGACGGTGCTTCAAATGCTGGCACTCTGGGCACAACGCCCAGGCGTGCAAAGGCAAGACTGACCGAAGCAGTTGTTGTCAAAGATGCGGAGGCTCTGGTCACAATGCCTCGGCTTGTCAACAACCTGCCAAGTGCTTACTCTGCAAAGAGAAAGATAGTAGGTCAGACTGCCGGCACGTTGCGGGTAGTTGGAAATGTCCGATCTACCAACAGGCGATGAGAGCAGCACAAGTCCGTAAATGAAAGTACTGCAACTCAACCTCAACCATTGTGAAGCAGCCCAAGACCTACTGGTACAGCGGGTGCGGGAATTGGATTGCGACGTAGCCATAATCTGCGAGCAGTACAAAAACTTCGACACCCTGTCTAATGACACAACGGACAGAGCAGCGATATGGGCTTGCGGTAAACTTCCGTTCCAACAACTCCCAAATACCCCCGAACCATAGCTTGTGAGAGCCAAAGTGGGAGGGGTTCACTTCTATAGCTGCTATGCACCTCCTAGTGCACAGCTCGAGGAGTTCGAGTTATTCTTGGACATTGGCGGAGGATGTACGGAAGCGTGAATCGGTCGCTATCGCAGGTGATTTCAACGCCTGGGCAATTGATTGGGGATGCCGGGAAACGAGCGCGAGAGGACGAGCTCTCCTTGAGACCATGTCTTCGCTCAACCTGGTACTCCTCAACACAGGAGCCGTTAGCACATATCGCAAAGGCACTGCCAGCTCCATTATCGACGTGACATTCGTTAGCAGCAACCTAATTAAAGGGGGCTGTGAGTGGCGGGTCGATGAAGAGTTTACTAATAGCGACCGCCAAGCTATTATTTGGGAAATCAACACCACTCCCAAACGAAGAAGATTGTGTGTCAGTCGTGCGAGGTCACAGCCAGTCGGTTGGAACAAAAATGCTTTCGATGCTGATTCATTCGCCTTGGTTATGGAGCAGGAACCATTGTCAATAGCAACAAGCGCAGAAGCCACTGCCAAAGAGGTAATGACAAGCGTTGTCAAGTCCTGCGATGTTTTCATGCCAAGGAGACGGCAGAACAACAGCCGCCCACCAGTTTACTGGTGGAACGACACGATCTCACAACACCGACGAGAGTGTCTCAAAGCACGAAGGCTGCATCAACGAGCACGGAGATGCGACAGGGTCACAACAGAAGAACTAAGGCTCGACTATGAGATCAAAAGACAACAACTACGAAGACCCATTCTCTCAAGCAAGAGATCCTACTGGAAGGAGTTGTTTGACGAAGTTGATCAAGATCCATGGGGAAAACCGTATAAAATCGTGATGCATAAAATTAAGGCCCCCCCCCATGACATCAACGAACTGCCCCGAATCATTGCACCGCATTGTCACTCACTTGTTTCCTGCGAAGCCTGAGCTACCCGCTTATCCTGCGTGGCAGGTGAGGGACGAAGATATACCATCAGTGACTATGAATGAGCTCATGGGCGCGTGCAACTGGCTCCAAAACGGTAAGGTCCAGATGGCATACCTAACATCGCGCTAAAATGCGCCATAGCCAATAGGCCTGACATGTTTCTACACATGTATGAGACCTGCCTAAAGCAGGGGGTTTTTCCGACTAAGTGGAAAAAGCAGAGGCTTGTGCTCCTCCCTAAAGGGGGGAAAGAAACCTCCCGACGAACCGTCATCATATCGTCCCCTCTGTATGTTGGACTCTGCGGGAAAACTCCTTGAAAGGATAATAGCAGATAGGCTGGAGCCCTACGTTGAGCCGAAACTTTCCACCAACCAATTCGGGTTCAGAAAGGGGAGATCAACCATCGATGCCGTGACACTCGTTACCAACATCGCCAGAGAGGCTATCTCGGGAAAGAGATGGAGAAGAGGTGGAAAAAAGTACTGTCTAATAGCCACCCTGGATATCAAGAACGCCTTTAACTTGGCCCGCTGGGACCGTATTTTGGAGGCTCTTGCCAGGATGGAGGTTCCTCAGTACTTGCGCAGAATGGTTTCAGCGTATTTCAAGGACCGCATCTTGTTGTACCAAACTGAAAATGGGCAAGTAGACTATAAGATCACAGGAGGTGTACCAAACGGTTCCCCTGGAGTACCAGGTCGCACTCCAGATGTATGAAGACCTTACCCCAGTAATCGGGGCTCTACTGGGGCGGACTGCTATTTCCCTAGATACTCGTGGGAATCAATGAGTAATATAATCAAACCAAATAAAAATACACAAGAAGACGAAAATAAGAGAAAACTAGAGTTAGTAAAACTTAGGGAGCAAATTGAAGTTCTTCTCGATTTTGTCGGCCCTAGAAATAATGTACATGGAGACATTAAAAGGAAGATAAACGCGATGCATAGCACCTACAATAGACTGGTAAAACTGAAACACACTGCAATATCAAAGCCAGAGGCACAAGCAGTTACCACGCAGACGACACCAGAGCGTATACAACAAGTCGTGAATATTACACCTCACGCTGGAACAAGACAGAAGGAAAGAAGTAAGAGGAAAGAAATCTCTCCATTAAATGGAAAAGCAAAAAGGCACAAAGGGCAGAAAAACAGCGAAGACCCTGAAAAAACACTCCACCGCACTCAGATGGAAAAGCAGGTAGAAGTAAACTATCAGTGGCAGACAGTAGAGAGCAAAAAACAGCAGAAACAACAGAAGCAGATAATGTTGCCCAACGCCCTCATCATACAAAAGAAAGGGCAACTCAGTTACGCGGAAATACTGAGTAAAGTGAAACAAGATGACACACTGAAAGAAATAGGACAAAATGTATCTAAGATACGTAGGACGCTAGCTGGAGACATGATTCTAGTGCTGGAAAAAGCCAACGAGGCCATGGTAGCCCAGTTCTGCACAGCAATGGGAATCGCACTAGGAAATGAGGCCATAATAAAAAGCCGTACACAGCTGACCACAATTGAGGTCAAGGATCTGGATGAAACTACTAGTGCAGAGGAATTGTTGGACGTAATACAGAAAGCTCTTGGAGACAACAATAAAGAGGGGCAGTGAACGTTAAGTCCATGCGTAAGTCGTTTGGAGGTACGCAAACAGCAGTGATAACAATGCCTGCTGAACAAGCGTTAAAGATCTCTGCTGTGGGCAAAGTAAAAGTTGGATGGGTTGTTTGCCGAATTAGACACGTTATTAGACCAACCAAGTGTTTCAAATGCTGGCAGTACGGCCACTTGGCTAAAACCTGCGACAGTCCAGCTAATAAATCAACCTGTTGTATGAAGTGTGGTAAAGAAGGCCATAAAGTGGGATCCTGTACGCTAGATCCACATTGCGTATTGGGCACAGGAAAAGAGAAAGATATAGACACCAAACATGTAGCCGGGAGCAATAAATGTACTACTTATAAGGAGGCATACCAGAGGCTGATTCAAAACCGTCGATGAAGATATTGCAGCTTAATCTCAACCACTGCGAAACGGCACAAAATCTGCTTGTACAGACTGTGCGGGAAGAGAAAGTAGACGTAGTGATAATTGCAGAACAGTTTCGAAACCTAGATCATGAACTATGGGTAGCAGCTGGAAAAGGTAAAGCAGCTATTTGGTCTTGTTCTGGGTATCCTCTGCAGGAATTCACTAAAGTCCCAGAAATAGGCTTCGTAAGGGCTGTTACATGTCACCTAGTTTGTCACAGGAGGAGTTTGAAAGTATCCTTGATCGATTAGTTGTCGATGCAATAGATCGAAAACCTTTAATGATAGCAGGAGACTTCAATGCTTATGCCACAAACTGGGGGAGTAAAAGGACGGACCGAAGAGGACAAACTCTTTTAGAGGCGTTCAGTCTTTTGAATCTGGTCTTATTAAATGACGGTAAAGAACCCACTTACATTAGAGGGGAATCGAGCTCCTTTATAGATTTAGCGTTCGCTAGCAAAACCATTATAAAAGGTGACTTGCGCTGGGGTGTAACAGACATTTATACGCATAGCGATCATTGTGCTATTATGTGGAACATCGGAAACAAGGAGACGTCCAAGAGAACTGCTTGCAGTAAATTTAAAGGCTGGAAAGCGGCAACATTTGACAAAGAGGTGTTCAGTCTGATAATAGATCATAACATGCTAAGAAGCAATTCGGCTGACAAAAAAGCAAATGAACTCATGGACAGGGTTGCCAAGGCGTGCGATGCTACAATGCCACGAAGAACAGGAAGAACTCGACAGCTACCAGTATATTGGTGGAGTGAAGCGATTGCTGATCTCAGAAATAAGAGCAACCACGCGAGAAGACTAGCCCAATGCGCTAGAGGAAAGCCCACATATGAAGCGTTTACGTCTAAATACAGGGAAGCCCGTCACAGACTTACTAAAGCCATCAAAAACAGTAAACGACAATCCTGGAATGAACTAATAGAGCAGGTTGATGCGGATCCTTGGAGCAGACCCTATAGAGTTGTAATGACAAGACTGAAAAGTTACCCAAAACACCAACCCTCTTCTCGAGAACAGCTTAGGAGAATAGTTGGTGCATTGTTTCCACAGCAAGAAGCCTGTTACTATCAGGTAGACGTGGAAACTAACGTAGAAATACCACCTATCTCAAACAAGGAGCTTCTTGGGGTCTGCAGCAAAATCGGGAATAAAAAAGCACCAGGAATCGATAGCATTCCCAACATTGTACTTAAAGAGGCAATCATAACAGCACCAGAGCCATTCCTTGACCTGTATAACACATGCATCACAGAAGGAATATTTCCTGAGCGATGGAAAAAACAAAGGCTAGTACTCCTACCCAAGAACAATAAACCACTAGATTATCCATCATCCTACCGACCCTTCTGCATGCTAGACACTACAGGAAAATTACTTGAACGGATAATACATGATAGGTTCGAAGCTACAATCGGGAAGTTGCTTGCAGATAATCAATATGGCTTCAGAAAGTCTAAGTCAACACTAGATGCCATTGAGCATGTTGTTACCACAGCGAGGGAAGCCACCAAAGGAAAGCGTTAGAAGAGAGGATCCAAGAAATAATGCCTGCTTGTTGCTCTCGATATTAAAAATGCATTCAATACTGCCAAATGGGATGCAATTTGTTCAGCGATAAACAGATTCCAGATACAACCATATCTAAAAAGAATGATTAAGAGCTACCTTAATAACAGAGTCCTAATCTATGATACCGAGGATGGCATCCAAGAGTATAAAGTAACGGGAGGACTACCTCAGGGTTCCGTGAATGGGCCACTACTGTGGAATATGATGTACGATGGAATGCTTAAACTACCATTGCCACCAGAAGTAGAGCTTACTGCATTTGCGGATGATGTTATCGTAGCCATTACCGCAAAACATCACGAAGAGTTGCAAAATAAATTTGAAATAACATACATACGACTAAAACATTGGATGGATTCTGTTGGCTTAGCTCTGGCAGAACACAAAACTGAGGCATTGTTGGTCACTCGTAAAAAAGTAGAGACAATATCGATTACGTTGGGAGAGCATTGCATCGTTTCTGGACCGTGCCTTAAGTATTTAGGTGTGATGTTAGATGCCAGGCTGAACTTTAAACAGCAGGTGGAGTACATTACAACAAAAGCAGGAAGGACTGCAGCCGCATTGAGCCGACTTATGCCTAATATAGGTGGTCCATGCCAGGCAAGAAGGAAGCTATGGGCATCAGTAATAACATCTGTACTGACATACGCGATATCCATCTATGGAGATATATTAAAACATAGAAAAAGCCCAAGAAAAGTGACAAGTATATACCGCATTGCTGCATTAAGAGTCTCCTGTGCTTTCCGAACAATATCTGTCGACGCTATATGTGTCGTTTCAGGTATGATACCACTGTTTATATTCGCAGAAGAAAGGAAGAAACTCTACCAACATCGGAGTAAGGCACATGAAGTAAGAAAAAATTATCAAAAACAGGTAAGGCAGGAGAGCTTGAAACTATGACAGATACAGTGGGACGCCTCTACCAAAGGCAGGTGGACCCATCTTCTTATCCCACATATAGAAGTTTGGCTGATTCGGAAACATGGAGACGTAAATTTTTACCTTATGCAAATGTTGTCAGGCCATGGATGTTTCAGGGTATACTTGCATCGATTCGGACATGAGGATAATGCATGGTGTCCTGCTGGATGTGGAGTACCGGAAGACGCAGAACACGCCCTTTTCAAATGCCCACGCTTTAGTGATGCACGGAGGGAGCTTGGGAAAACCTTGAAGGAGCCATTGCTACCGGAGAACCTGGTGCAGACCATGCTAGGAGACTTAAATTGTTGGAATGCCGTTTGTATATATGCTACAGTAGTAATGAAACGTCTTCGATTCCAAGAACAGGAGAGGAGGCAAGCAATTGTAAATATGTAAATATATCGAGTATTGATTAGAATAGATAAGATGAAAAGCAATAGCTAGACCGCATCCGCGAAGTAATGCTTTGCGGCAGTTCCGTGAATGCAAGACATGGTCGCAAAGGAACAGAGTTTAGGGATTTAGTGGGTATGGAAGAGTCCCACACACGGGACTTCATATCTTATGGTGCGTAATGCATTTCCCCCCTCTTAAAAAAAACACACACACACACACACACACATTTTCAAAACAAATTTTTCAAATATAACTACCAAATTTTTACCAATATTATACGTATGTTTGAGATGGATATACCAGAATGTCTAAAAAAGTTACAAAAACACATACCAATATTTGCAAATATTTAATAAATCTTTCATTACCATATTTTCAAAATATTTTGATAATATTGTAGAAATGTCTTCTAAATGTTATTTGGGGCACATTCTTGATTATTTTTTTGTTTTCTTGAGAAATAAAAAGCTGTATATTAAAAGAAAAAGCAAATTTTTTTCTAAAATATTTTTACCCTACGATATTTTGACATTTAACAATTGTTTTGATTATATTTTAGAAATCATTGATAAAATATTTTTCATGTAAATAAATTGTTTAAAAATATTTCTGTGCTGTTACGGGGACAAAAGAATTCGGATTTTTGAATTGACTTTGAATTTGATCTTGATCATGAGCTTTAAAGACAATTCAAAGTCAACGTGATTTTTTTGTAAATGGGAACCCATATTATTTATTATGGATTCGGATAGAGCGGGAAATTGTACTCCCAAAATGACCTTGAACTTGACCTTAAAATAAATATCCGCTGATAATTATATCGAACTTATTGCATAGACAATATTACATTTGTAATGTATTGGACAAATTTATGAAAAAATAGACCTACAATAATCTACATATATAAAAAATAATTTTATCAGTTTTTTCTATAAACTTAATCCAAATGAAGTAATGGTAATAACAAAGGCCTCGCCTACTTTTCTAAATTCGCCTCAACTTACCCAATAATGTTCGAACAATTAAAGAACTACTGTCGAATTTCGACCAGTAGGCTACCGCTAGTATATATAAATCGCCCCCACTTAAGAATATTCCAGTAGCAATTCTTCCTTTCTAACGTCATCATTGCTATCTCGAAAATGCGTTCAGAATTTTTTTACTAAAAAAAATACCTCTAAACAATTATACAATTGTTAAGAGGTATTTTTTGCTGTTGTAACAATATATTCAACTGATTCATCAACAACATATAGCATATTAACTTCTAAGAAAAGGAAATATATAAAAAGGCAAAGAAATTTGAACTCATATATTTTCTAAAACAGTAGTTATTTTAAATAGTGAAGCACATATAAGCACGATCATTTAGAATGTTTTAATACTTTCCTAAACAGGGTTTTTATTATAATTATAACGTTATGGTATGCTTGATAAAAACTGGAACAGAAAGTATATATGGTCATGTAAACCCTTGGTAAAATTTAACTAAAAAATAAAACTCGAGCTTCATAAATATTTTTAACACTTTTTTAACATTGAACCTAAATTATTTGCAAATATGAAAGCATTTTTACAGAACACTCCTGACTAGTTTTTCAATATCTAGTTATGTTCATATTCCCCAAAACTAATGACTATCTTCAATTAACTTAAAGAAATTATGCAAACGATATTATACATGTAAATATTACAAATATAGATATTTTAAAAAACGTTTAGATACACAAGGTTGGAACGGAACGTGTTATAACCAAAAACTGGTAAATAAACATCACTTTGATACGGCAAGGCTGCTACAGCTTTGCGAGTCTTTAATTACTGGTGCCGATTCTCTTCTACTTGGTGTTATTTTTTCGCTTTTCGGAGATACACCTTCTCTTGTAGCACTGATGTGAGAAATAAAACTTGGTGTTGTGTTTTGAATATTAGGTTGTGAAACAACAAAATTTGAAAAATCCTTTTTGTTTGCAACTTCTTTAATAGAAGTTAGGGTTTTACTTAACCAAGGTGGCCAAGTATTTTTAGCAGTACTGAGTTCCAATTCGGTTGCTCTTAATTGATGAGTTAAATTCTAGAAAGACTAAATGATTTACTCTTTTATTTAACTCAGTTCATATTTTACCTGATTTTTACATTCCGCTTCGACGTGGGCTAATTTGGTTTGGGCCAGTTCTAATTCTAACTCTCTGATTCTTTCTTCATTATTCGTGAATTCAACACCATGAGTTTTGGTACTTTTATTCAAATAAAGTGAGCATCTGTCGCATAGTGATACTTTCAACTGAAAGATAATTTTTATTCCTTAATATAACAATAGAAAATAGACAATTTGTAATATAAAAAACATATTAGGATGAACATTTTGGTGTAGTAATATGCATTGTAAATATTTTCCGAAAAAAAATTAAAAAAACTCTTCAATTATTTATAGATAGAATTCTAATAAAACCGTACAAAATAATGTATAGAACATTAATACTTCCATTACATTTCAGCTTTAAGGTCACAAATTATAACTCTTGTATTAAATCCAATGTGTAAAGTATTAAATAACAGTCTGGTTAACATTATGATCTGATGGTCGGGGCATAATCTTCGGATCCTCTAGAAATAATTTTCTTCCATGGTTTATTGCATATTCTTACCCGAGAACGTCACTAGATTATAATTCTACATGTTATCAGGGCCGAAAGACGATAAAAAATTGTTTAGATTCTCTAGATTATTTTGAAAAAAACGTACCTATGCAAATTTTCGATACAAAACTTATTGAGTTTTAAAAAATGCAATAATGGCCGTTGAAAACAACTGCGATACATTTTAATGTTCATTCAGTTTTACATAAGTACATATTTATATGTTCTTGTGTTAATAAATACCCGCTCCGCATGAGTTTTAATGATATCATTATGTTATCTAAAAAAAGTTATCTTTAAAAGCTCACAAAAGTGATATTCTTTAGATAACTTTTTCTCGAGATCAGTTTATTGTTATCTTAGCGAGATTTTATCGATATCTTACAGATATCAATAAGATCTCTGTAAGATACCAAGGCATCTATATGTGAATGTAGGTTAGTTTAACCAACGAATATAGAACCTTGGTTTAACCAACGAATATAGACTATATTCGTTTAATTAAAATTATTCAAAGAACTTCCGAAAAGCCAAAAAACTATGTTAAACATCAATTATAAATGATGAAATCTGAAAGTTCATCAGAACAACCATTTTTTTGTTGAGAATGACGCCATCAGGTATGATCTGTGAGCCATCAGTTAAGAGGTTATGTTTTATATTAGCAAGCATTGTGTAGCTTCAGCTTCTGGTTTATTATTTATTCATTAAAATTAAGTCTGAAGTCGACAGTGTGTATTTTGAGATAATACATCTGATGTAATACCGGGTAATCGGACAGTTAGATGTCCTATAACGATAAATCCGGCCTGACAAATTATAGAAGTCCTATAAAAATGATGATTTTTCCACTTTTCTATATCAGTAAGTGGCTGGAACTTTCGGTAAGATATCTCAAAGTAAGTTTTTTTAGATCATGTTTGCATGATTTCGTTTTTGTTTTTTCACAGGTTCATACCTATGATGGTAAAGCAAGATATTTTTAAATAGAGTTAAAATCATTCCACCATCGATGACGAAGGTTTTACATTAGGCTAGCCGCACACTGGCAACTTTTATCGAGCAACTTTTTAATCACAAAAATAGAACACGTTATTCCTTATGAAAACCCGCACACAAGCGATTATTTAGTTACGGCAACTAAAAATTCCAACACGTTCGAATTCGGGGCGATAAATTGTTGACGGCAAAATAGAACGCACATTTCATGCGTGTCTCCGCACACTGGTGATTAAAAAGTTGTTCGTGATTTGAACGTTGAATTTGGTCCTGGTATTATGAACATCAACATGCCCTAGAATCGAAAGTTTAAGAAGCAGTAAATTACGACCCGCCTTATATGACACAAAAATAAAAGAATATTCTGATAAAAATCTAAAAAAAAAGTTTGGGGTGAATTGTGTCGAGAGTTTTAAAATTGGATAACTGGGGAAAAGGAGAAAACAGAAAGAGGTTAGTATTTTTATTTATCTATTGTATATTGATATTGTGCTAGTTTAAAATACAGTAATTTAAATAATTATGATTATTATGCTATTCATTTAATTTTAAATTTAAATTTTTTGATATTGCCAAGAAACACATCCTTGGGGCGAAATGAAGTAATTCGCAAAATAATCTCTAATGAAAATCCTTGCACATCGCTCTTACCCCATGAGCTGGAATAGTTCCAAAGGGCACTAAAAGTTGTCCTCAAAAATTTAGTTTTCATGTTTTCGACAAAATTATGAACATGCAGCATTTTTTATAATGCAATACTAAATTGAAGACTGGTATCATCCTGTGGAAATTCGCCACTTGTTAGCTGATGCCAAATTACATTTTCTTCGACGTGCTCTGATAATCGAATTAAAGATGCGTTGCTTTACAGACAAATTTCTGCTTGGATACGGGCGCAATACAAATTTCGACAGAGCAAATGCCTCATCCCCCACCAGTACAAATGGCATAGATTTACATTATCATCATTAGAAGGAGTTTTTCTTCTGGGACCTCAATTCATTTTCCACCAATAAGGAGAAAATGAAGACTGTTTGAAAATATTCATACTTGAAACCCGTATGCGCCAACTTCTACATAAATGAAATTGTAATTGGCATCTGTTAGCTAACAGAACAGTGGAAAAGAAAGATTTATAATTAAAAAATTCTGAACCACTTTTGTTGGGTTTTTTTTATTCTAATATGTTTCCCATCAATTGAAATGCAATTGGGAAACTGTGTTCGACATTAATTATCCGAAATTTTGAACCAAAATCACGATTCATTTCAGCATGTAAAGTGGTAGCAAACATTCCCAAAGTGCTTCACATTTTTAACAATTTTCTTATGTTGAATCTCCATAAATATTCATAATGTAGTGATGCAAAGCTTTGCCCGTAGCTAAATATCTGAAACAAAATCAAAAATATATTTTTCAATTTTTTATTTGTCTTATTTTTTTTTCTAAAAAAATTATTTATTTCAGTTCCTTTTATTTTTCAGGTACCGAATAAAATAGATGGAAAACCTAAAGACATGTTTTAAAAGGGAATACCTGCGCATTGGTTCCGGTGCGAAAAAAAGACGTAAATATCTTTACTTTGAGCAATTGTTATTTCTGCGCGATGAAAACCGAATAACTTCGAACAGTATAGGTGATGTAGATGAGCACAAGAATCCCAAAGAATTGACAAAACTATGCAAACCCTAGAGAACAATTAAGTTGCCAAGGAAGACTCCACAAAAAGTTACAAGAATCTGCTCCAATTTTAAAAGAAAAAAAAGGTGAAGACAAGGAAATTGATGAGAAAATATTTTCTCCTGTCTCTGCTCCCCTCATTCAAAAAATTTAACGAAGACCAAAAATTCATTGCTCGGATGCAAATTTTGAATGTGATGAGACGTGTGCGTATGTCGGGGACTTTAACAACCGATTCAAACCCAATGCATCTTGTAACAAGACGGACCGGGGGAAATATTTACGTGAGATGGCTTCAAAGTTTACCCCACCCAACAAGATACCGTACTACACAACGCACTCAGTACAATTGTCTCAACTTTTTCGAGTTTTCCTGGAGAAGAGTATGTCAACTTTTTATAATCAGCTGACATAACGATACAGAAGAATCGTTTTTTGACTTTAGTTTTAATTTTTATTTATGATTTTCTATAAGAATTCATTTAGTTTGAATTGAAATATCGTTATGAATTTACTTGATGTTTTAAAATAAATTATGATGAAAACAATCTTATTTACCTCAAAGTTACTGCCAATCTTTCCTCTGGTCCTAGGTATGTTATTTTGGTGCGAAATACGAGGTCTTACTAAAATCAATAGTTCTCAAAACTTTCCTGGCTCATCCGGAAATAATTAAAAAATTTTAATGGATATTTTTTTAAATTATCAAACAATTTATAAAACTGTCCATCTATCAGCCTTGTGCTGATCAGTGGAGACCCAATATTTTCTATATTTTTTCTTTCCTGAGAACAAAGCACACACACATGCAGTCTCGACAAATTCCATTTTGAAACTGATGTTAAGCAACTATTCAGTTTCAGTGTGCGGTTAAAACGACAGCGGGCTATTCCACCCGACTGAACTGTTTAATCACCGAAACTAAAAAGTTGCCAGTGTGCGGCTAGCCTTAACAAAGATTAGAACAATTCATAATCCTGAACGATACTTTACATCATCGAATGATGAAGCGAAAAAGAATAGTGAGCACTTTTCGTTTTATATATGTTCTCTTAATATAAATAATTGATTATTAATTCCTGATCAATAGATTTATTCATTAATAGTAAAAATTGTTGGATACAAAGATTTGTAATCTTCATCAAAACCTTATTTTTTTCTATTATCGAAACATATATTATTCATTTTACAGAAACTACCGGCCATAAAATATGCAGGTTATGTTCCTTGAGTTCTTCAGAAACAGATGATAAATTAGACTTATGCAATTATTCATTATTTTTTATGAATATGCATTTTATTCCTTATAACATTATTATTTATAGTTATTCCTAAAATTGTTATACCTGCTTTTGAAGACATCCAAAAAATGTACACCATTCATAATCTTGCCATACCACTGAATTTCACAAGGGAAGAAAAGGAAGATGATTCAAATGGTAATATTTACGTGATAATTTTAGTTTCTTTGTCTCTTTGAATACCATAATTCATATTTTTGTTTCCAAGAATTGTATTTATGAATTGAAAGATGGTAGTTATGTTACGTGAGTCAGTATGAAAGACTCCTTTGAGCAACATTGTATCTTATCTTTGATATTTCCTTTCAAGTAATTGATATTTCTGTTTATTCCAAAATTGCTTATTTAGTACTTAATAGCTAACAATATTCTTTTCTTTAAGAATACTGCACGTTTATTAAGACCTATTATCATGGACACATAAATTATTTGTAAAGCTGTACGAGAGTTGATATTAGCACATCCATTATATTAGCAACGAATATAGAACCTTATAGAAGCACACGCCTTAAGTAAAATATGTCCTCTGTTTACATGTTAGTATGTTACCCACGCGATAGGGGCGCTGGTATTTCAGTTAATGAGTCATGTCAACAAATATAGACTCTTATAGAAGGACACGCCTTAAGTAAAATATATCCCTTGTTTACAAGTTAGTATCTTACCCACGCGAATAGGGGCGCTGATATACTACAAATCAAGCAACGTCGATACCGTCTAAAATCAACTAATTTAGTTAGGGTCTGGTGGTCGAAAGAGTGAGGCGCGGGGTTTTTAATTGAGGCTGGCGGGTTCGAATCCGCAAAATGTTTTTTTTAAGTATTAAGTCCTTATTAATTGATTTTATGTACTATTTTCATTTTTCAATTCACATAAATGAATAAAACTCATTTTAAAATCACATAAAATAAGAAGTTACAAATTTTGAATTGTTGCTACCGTTGAATGTATATGTAATATTTTTTGTTTTTTATAAATGTTATGTGTCTGTGATGTTATAGCAATTTCAAAATACTAAATATTATATAAAACATATTTTCGTAAAACCAATTATTTTATAAATTAAAAAATATGTTTTGCAAAAAAAAAGAGAAAAAAAGGATCTACTTTGGCTAATATAAGTTTACAAAAACATGTAATGTTTTAATTAAATTTTAAATTAATTTCATGATTACCTAATCATTAATAATGTACTATGTAAACTTATACTACTCAATGGAAACCAAGCGGGAAGGTAGCAGATCATCTTCCATCGGGATTGGGATGGGATGAAAAGGAATAAGGTTTTTATTAATAGGGAAGAAAAAGACGGTTAGTTTTTTTGTTACAGTTGTTGATATTTAAAGAAATGCAAATCAAAACAATAAGTTCACGAATTTTTTTAAATGATAGACTTGTTATTTTAAAAACCCTGAATATTTATTAATAATTTAAACTACAAATATTTGATTTTAATTGTGGTTCCAAATATCTAATCTATTAGAGCGTGTTGTATTCTTATCTGATTTGCGTCTTCTTGAACATTTTTGGTCCCTCCTATCTGCGTTCAACCATTTTAATTTATAAAATAGATGTACACGAACTAAAAATTGAATTACATGTTTCCTATGGAAATTACAGGGTTCATCAATTTGAAAAAAGTCTTTATGATTTTCTTTAATTTTCGCAATAATATTATCGGCCATGATTTCTCCTACACCATTCACATAATTTATATTATCAAAATTTGAATAAAAAAAAATCAATAGCTGCCTTAATAACAGCAGTAAAGTAGTCTGAAGGACGCAGAGATTACCTAAATTGTCTTCATTTTGATATATTTTGTACGATTTTAAAAATATTAAAAGACAAATAAAATTTATTCATCAAATTAATTAATAACGACATTTATTAATAAACAAAAAAAAACATCTGTTCTTGGGTCTTGAACCCGGGAACATCAGATTTGTGGGCGGGCGCTTTAAGCGCTCAGCTACCGCTTCAACTGTTTGGTGCTTCAATAATATTGTATATACATGACACATTAACTGAAATACCAGCGCCCCTATCGCGTGGGTAACATACTAACATGTAAACAGAGGACATTCTCTCCATAAGACGTGCGCTTCTATAAGAGTGTATATTCCTTGGTCATGTATATACAATATTATTGAATTACCTAACGTTTGAAGCTGTAGTCGAGCGCTTAAAGCGCCCAGCCATTAATCTGAAGTTCCCGGGTTCAAGACCCAAGAACAGATTTTTTTTTTGTTTGTAAATATATGTCGTCATTAATTAATTTGATGAAACAATTTTATGTACCATTTTCATTATTTGCATTAATATATTCCGTTAATATTGACAAAAAAATCATTTGAAGTATTTAATAGTTGCAAGTTGGTAGTCTTTTAATGCGAGCCCTAAAATCGCGCCAAAGCATTAGTTTTTTATTGGCAGGTAACAAAACTGCATATCATTACAGTTTATATATTGTATAATCTTATAATAGAGATTTAATATTTATTTAATTGAATTTTTTAAATTACGTGGCAGAACAGCACAACTCGTCAGCTCTAGAAACCCCACAACGTATCCAGAAATTAAACAATTATTAAATACCCATTTTGGAGATTCAAGAGATCTCTCGTCATTAATCCAAGACTTACAAAGACTCAAACAAATCCAAAATGAATCCTCACTTAACTTTGTTAGTCGATTACAAATTTTAAATGCTAAAATGCACGCATTCTTACAAAAATCTCAAAATCTTACTCCTGAACAGAAAAATGCTCAGTGCAGTTTAATTGATACAATGAGTTTAAATACCCTTTTAACTGGTCTAGAACCCAGACTAGGACAAATCATTCGTGCAGGAGATCCTCCAGATATATTAGAAGCACAAGCTAGAATTAAACGCGAGCTTCAACTTTCAATATTTTGAAAACCAAAAATTTCCAAAATTAGATTCCAAACAATCTACAAGTCAAATTAAGAAATCTAACATTCAAATAAAATGTCTCAAATGTGGCAGAAATGGACACATTGCCCCTAATTGTCAATTTAATCGTTTTCAAATGAATCCAACAAATTTTCAAATCGGATCTCGAAACACAAATTTCAACCGAGACCCAATTTTCCACAACAATTTAATCAACAAAGACATTTTACCCAACAAACGAATGAACAAACTTAGACCTTCTTTGCCCCAATTTTCTCAACAAAGACCTCAAGTAAATAATCTAAACCCGCAAAGAAACTTTAATTTTAATAATCCAAGAACACATCACATAAATGAATATCCCCATAATTATGAATTTTCAAACTCTAATTACGAAACTGAATATTTTCAAGATGATTATGACCAAAATAATTATCAACAATATTATGATGATGACTTTTATGAAAATCCACAAGAATTTGACTATTCTCAAAATGACTATTATTATCAAAATGAAGAAAATTTTCAAGAAATAGCCTCGGGAAACCAACCACCCAACATAGAGGAAATACAAACCCAACTACAAAATTTGTCTCTCAACAAAACGAACCTCCAACGAACACTCAAGAGAACCAGTTTATTTAAATCTTTACTAACCGTAAGTTCCAAAAACTTATATTATATTTTTGACAGAACTCAAACTCACAAATTACTAATCGATACCGGAAGAATACTAGAAGAACAATATTTTATTGTTTAAGTAATACTGCACGTGTTATTAAGGCCGCGTTAGTCATCATGACAGAACCTATAAATTATTTGTAAAGCTGTAGGAGAGTTGATATTAGCACATCCATTATATTAGTTAGTTCATTTTTGACATCTCTCTCCTGCGACTGCAAAACTCGGCATAATAATTTATTGTAATATTTTTTATAATTAATTTCAAGTAAAAATTCAGAGTTTAAAAGTGTTTCAGTAAAAATATATACTTTTTAAAAGTTATTAATTTTGTTTACGTCGTAACAGGTATATTATGTCTAGTTATGTACTTATAATATAAAAATTTTATTGCTTAAGTTCTAAGTTTTTGTTTTTTTTTTTCTATTCATTTATTTAAATATTCTCATTTTGCAATCAAGATGTTTTTATACTCTATAAGTACAAATGATAATAATATTTAATCATTTTCTAAAAATTAATTTAAGACATTTTTAGATTATCAAGGACAAGTAGAGTTTAACAAGGACAATTCAATTGGAACCAAAAAAACGGCTTCAGCATGCTGGTGATTGTCTTCGACCCAAAAATAAATCAAGCTAAATAATTGTGTTTAAAAGTGTTCAAAAATATTATATTTTAATAAAGAACTTTATATCTCTCAATAGAAATATTTAAGATCTCTTAAAATGATATATTTAAGATCTCTAGAAAATGTTATCTTTAAGATATCTTTTCAAAGAGTTCTTAAATTTAGCAGAAACTGGCACATAAGAAATAATTTTATGACATCTAATGATACTAATTCTGGATGTCTCTAGAGCATGTTACCTTTATGAGCTTTAAAAGAGATCTTTTTGCGGAGCGTAATACCTTCAAAGAAATTAGGGGTTAATTAATTAATTTTTTTATTATTATTAAAATGTCTACTAATGATGATACTTTGCAGATCAGTATACGGGCCAGCGCCACTGCAAGGTTCGTCTTACGTAGTAAGAGGGAGAACGACAGAGCATTGCATAGAGTGATACGCACGCTTAATTAACAATTAAAACACAAAGGGTAGCAATAAAGTGATCTCATACAATTTTTTAAGATTTTGTCCATTGGCAACGTTAATAGGTACATAGCGATTTTCTTATAATTTTATGAAGTTGGAAACAATATATTTTCAACGTTCAAATATTTATAGTCAACTTTTCCTGTGGATCTGATATATACACAGTAATGGAATTAATATGAATTTAACAAATAATCTTTAATAATTTCCATATTTCAAGGATATATTTAAAAATAAAAGAAGGAAAGTAAATTGTTTTCGAAAGACTGCGAGTACTAACCACAATAAAAAAATCTGATTTTTTAGGAGGAAGTAAACGTGTACAACAAACCATCAAATTTCTAAAGTATTTTAAGCTACAGCTCCTTAGCTTCGATACGAGTTTTGAAGCTAGTGCGGTGGTCCAGAATCACGATATTCCAAAAAAAAATGTTTATGAGGACATAATATATATATATATATATATATATATATATATATATATATATATCTGATCGGAGAAACGTAGGGCAAACTATAACAGAATATTTAGAGTTTAAATAATAATTGTCTTTGTTAATACAATTATTAAAGGTGTATACGCTATTGAGTATTTACATATTTAGCTTTACAATCATTTTGAAGCCGGAAATAATCTATTATTCACTGTAATAAAGGCTACAGAACTTCTAACTTTTTCATTTTTTTTTGGCAAAACTATAGTTTATTTCTGAAAATGTTATAAAGCTTTTTGATTTGTTTTGACCTGAAGTATTGATCCTCAAAATCTTTGCACTCAAACCGTTTACACCCTGTATATATACAGGGTGACTTTTTTTATGATCAGTATGGGGATCTCGGAAACTAGCGGAATTAGAGCAATGGTTAAATTGGGAAAGATTTGCAGTTTTATGATTATCTTTTTTTGAATGGAAACCATAGTTGGCTATGACCTCAAAAAATCGGACATTTTTAGAGCTTTTCAACGATATAATACTCGATATAGTTATTTATAAAAATAACGGAGTTATGGTTGTTTTTCTCTCTTATTTTCACTTTTAACGTAGTTAGCCATGTAATAGATTGATTTATTAATAACTATTCCAAAAAACATTGAACGATTTTTTTATTAGGTATATCAGATATAATGAAAAAACTAAATAAGTAGGTACTTACTAAAAACTTAAGAAATTAAAGTACATAATAATGGTTACAATTTATGTAGACAAAAATTGCATCTTTTGAAGATTGAAATTACCGCTTTCCTCACAGACCGCCTATCAATTTCTTCAATTGCTTGTAATACCGCCTCCCTTAGGTCCCCAACTGTCTCATACTTTCTAGAGGGATTTGACTAAATCGACAGAATTTCGTTTTTTCAAAATATCTAGTAGACCATGACTTTTTACAAAAATTCGAAAGTGTCATTAAATTGAGCTAGTAAAACAGCAAATCTTACCTAATTTAACCATTGCTCTATCTCCGCTAGTTTCCGAGATACCCAAACTCACCCTGTATATATACATATAGTGATGTTTTTGTGTTAACACTGTTTTTAAAAAATATTTTATTTCACTTAAACTTAAAATTATAAATTCAAAATATATCTGATTATAACATGTAAAATATTAAATTATGAAAATGCGTCTAATTACTACAACTGCTATGCCGATTCTAATTCAAGATCGGTTTGATATTCATCAGCAGCCAAGTCGCTGAATCTGCGTCCTTGCACGTGCAATATTAATCTTGATGTGATTGCAGTTAAGGGTTACATAAATCCTCCATCCCCTAGAAGGAACTCGAGGGTGGAACTATTCGAGTTTCGTCAACTCTTCTTGGAGTGGCATCTTGTCCATTGGGTTGAAGTTTCTTCTTTATTGAAGCTTGAATATGTTTTCTATTTCTAATAAGAAAATAGCAAATTATTAATAAAATCAAAATTGAAAATGTTCCAATGGACCAACTGTGATAATTTGAATGCAATTGAATTGTTTCTAAAGGTTCATTATTAATTTCTTCAAGTTGAATTTCATACAATTTATTAAGTGAAACTTTTTCTAATTTAAGTTTTTGAACAGACATAACTGGTAATGAAATTTCTTCAATATCTTGAAGGGCTATTGGATGTCCTTGGGAAATTCCCTTTTCATTTTGGTAGGTAAACTTTGGGGATGATATTGAACATTTGGGTGTAACTTCAAAAAGGTAAGGTCCTTTGATGATGGCTATATCATTTTCTTCACAACTTCTTTGAATTTTCTGTGGCCTTGGAAAAATACCAATATAATGGGATTCATCGATTTCCTCAATAATGGTATTGATTAAC
This sequence comes from Octodonta nipae, assembly GCA_034190945.1. Classification (NCBI taxonomy): domain Eukaryota; kingdom Metazoa; phylum Arthropoda; class Insecta; order Coleoptera; family Chrysomelidae; genus Octodonta; species Octodonta nipae. Next base: position 89,967,355 of record CM067218.1, on the reverse strand, counting down.
TTGACAGGAACTTGTTGACATTTTTCTAAGTTTGTCTCCATCGATAGGATTGATGTGATGCAGTCTAAATTTTCGTGTGTGGGCACCAGGCTGTTTGTTTGGCACAGGTAGTTGGGGTTGATTTCTTGGCATGGATCTTCTTGGTATTGATATTGTTCGTTACTCAATATAAGGAAAGGTTGAGGAGGAATAATTATGGTATTATTGATATTCGGAATCGAATATAGTGATAATGATTAAAAACTTCAGAATGAACTAGGGAATTTTCTAAAGAAAATATTAATTTATCTTCAGTGTAAAGAATATTTGTTTTGACAATTTTGTAATATTCAAAATAATTGCTCTTATCAAATAATATTTGTGAATGGCTGTGAATTTCAGAAAGAATGTTTATTAAATGTTTAAGTTGTTCTGGTGAAATAATGCTATGATGCAAAGTGTTTAGATTAGCGAAACTTATAGCATTTTCGATTTCAGTCAGAAAATTAAGTATTGAGTCTAAATTAAGTTTTACATGATTTAAGATTTCTCGAATTTCAAAATAATGTTCATAACCGAATTTTGTTTCATTTACAGCAATTCGTAATTCTTCAACCTTATTAGAAATTAATTTTTGATTTGTCGTAACTGACGTAATTGTTTCATTTATACCATTGACCAATTTAGTACTTAGAGATATTTGTTTATTTACCTTTCTAATAATCTGGTTTTGATTATTTTCTAATTGTGAAATGCTATTACAGATTTCCTTAGCGTCTTCTTGATCCATGTTTCCAGTTATAGATTTGATAATACTACCTAAGGGATTCAATAAGCCTCTTTTGTATCTTTGATTGGGGAAAATTGAAATTAATTTTTTATTTACATTATCAATTTCAAATTTCAGATGTTGGTAACTAGTATAAAGTTCCATTTTATAATTAAGGGTAGTTTGATTTATTAAATTACCAATATTCACGAGTTATATTAAAAATTTGGGTTTTGATTGAATTGATGGGAATATAATGAAGGAAAGAGTGAGAACCAATTTTAATTCTTGTGGTTCCTTGTTTGAAAATTAAAGTTCCGGGGTTATTGTTCAGGTTCTGAATCTGAACTTTCCGTGATGTTATCAGATTGTTGGTCATGAGGATTGTCATCAGGATTATCCTGCAAAAATTGTTTGGTGAATTTTCTTTGAGGTTTAAAAATTTGTTTGTGGTAAGTACCGTGAGGGGTTGTTAATGTCAATTCGTTAGATCTTAAAATATGTTCTCGATTGTAAAGGGGTTTTGTTTTGGATTGTCGTTCCGTTATTTTTTTATAACCGCTGATTACTGGTTGGATATCGGCTGGATCGTTTCTTTTTTCGTTAAGTTTAGTAATTACGTTTTGTTTTTTTGTCAGAGCATTTTTGGTTAATATTTTTATAAAGTTCTAACATGGTTTCTTTATGTTCATTTATTTGATGATTGATCGGTTGTATCCAATTATCGATTTCGATAGTTCAAGATCTCCAAATAAAAGATCAATTGGTTTTTGATTTGTACTTGAATGAATTGAGTTGTAGCCTGTTATAGCGTAGATTAATTTTTCGAAAGAAGTTAGTTGTGGTTTCAAAAGTGAAAGAGTTCTTAAATGTTCTAAGAGTGTGGAGTGAAATCTTTCAACAATAGAATTACTGTTTGGGTTTAAGGGTAAAGTATAATGCCAATTAATTTTGTAAAGTTTTGAAAATTCTTTTATTAAATGTTGCGTGAATTCTGTTCCATTATATGAAATTATATTTTCAGGAATTTTATAAGAAGAAATAAATTGTAACAATGATTGATAAATATGAATAGCTGATAAACTTGGTAAAATGTAGGCTTGTCCGAATTTGGGAAAACTATCACATATTGTGAGTGCAATGACATTGTCAAATTTAAATGTGTCTACATGTAAGGTTTCGAAGGGTTTTTTCGGTGAAGGTGTTAGTTGTAATTTTATAAGTGGTGGGTGTCTTTCATATTTTACCTGCTGGCAAATATGGCAGTTATTTATGAAGTTTTTTTACATCGTCAATTAATTTTGGCCAGTAATGTTTTAATTTCAGTTCATTGATGGTTATGAATTCCTCTATGGTTAGTGATTCCTTCATGTTGTGACTTTATTAATTTTTGTTGTCTAGTTACTTTAGTTATGTCAGAAAGTAATTTATTTGATTTTAATAATTTAAAAGCTGAGTTTTTGAAAATGAGCGGTACAAATCTGCACATGTTTTTGTAAAGTTCGTCATTGTCGTCATTTTGAAAGTAAAATACGTATTGTTGTTTATGAACACCATATTCTTTTAGAAATTTGATACAGGCTTGTTGGAAATTTTCGGGAGTGACGTAAATTTGCCATCTAGTACGTAGTACTGGATTTTCAAAAATTTTCTTTCTGACTGTTCTACAATTTTGATCAATTTTTATGATCATAATCTGATTTTGAAAATAATTTAAAGGTTTTTCTGTGATGTCAATTGTTGAAATTGGATCTTCGTTGCTTGTGTGAACAGTTTGATTTCCGTCTTGTTCTTCTTCTGGATCTACTTCCGGGACAAGTGAGAGTGTTTCTTGATTTTCTTCACTTTCGTCTGAATATTTCTATTAAATTCGTCCATGTATTCAAAAATAGGTAGAACATTTGATGAAATGTCGGTTGGATAAATTTCTGCTCTTGATAATGCGTCTGCGTTGGTGTTTAACTTGCCTTTTTTATAAATGACTTCATAATCAAACTCTTCTAATTTCAATCGCCATCTTACTAGTCTTGAATTTGGTTGTTTAACATTCATTATCCATTGTAAAGGTTTGTGATCGGTGACTAATTTTATTTTTCTCCCTACTATGTAACATTTGAAGTAAGAAGTTGCGTAAACTATGGCTAGTAGCTCCTTCTCAATTGTTGAGTAATTTTGTTCTGCATCTTTTAAAGTCCTGGATGCGTATGCTATGGGTTTATCCTGACCAATGGGTCCGAGCGATAGTATAGCACCAATTGCTACGTTGCTAGCGCCGGTGGTTAATATAAATTCTTTAGTAAAGTCTGGTCGTATAAGTATTGGATCATTAGTTAGAAGTTTTTTACAGTCCTCAAAAGTTTTTATGTAAATAGGGTCATTGATGTCGATTTTTGCTCCTTTCTTTAAACAACTGGTAAATGGTTTAGTTATTTTTGCGAAATTGTTAATAAATTTTCTGTAATAACCTAGGAGTCCGAGGGCTCTTTTTATTTCTCTAGTTGTTTTAGGTATTGGATAATTTAGGATTTCTTTTATTTTATCTGGATTCGGTTTGATACCTTCTGGCGTTATTACGTGGCCTAGAAATGCTACTTCTTTTTTGAGAAATTCGGATTTATCTAATTGTACCTTGAGATTATGCTCACGAAATTTTTGAAAAATTTTCTTTAAGTTAACTAAATGTTCTTGAAGAGAAGTTGAAAATATAATTACGTCGTCAATGTAAACTAAACAAATTTTATTTAGGTATTCTTTTAATACATTGTCTATCACACGCTGAAAAGTCGCGGGGGCGTTTTTCAATCCGAAAGGCATTCTTAAGTATTCATAGTGTCCATTCTCTACGTTAAATGCTGTTTTTGTATATCATCTGGATGCATTTCTACTTGATGAAAACCACTTGCTAGATCAAGGGTGGTGAAATATTGACTTCTTCCTAATTTATCTAATATGTCCGATATATTGGGAATAGGGTATCGATCATCGATTGTTTTTTCGTTAATCTTCCTATAGTCAACTACTATTCTCCATTTTTTCTTTCCAGAGGCGTCAGCTTTCTTGGGCACTACCCAAATAGGTGAAGACCACGGTGAATCGCTTGGCCTAATTATTTCTTGATTTAGCATTTCATCTATTTGTTTTTGGACTTCTTCTTTATGAATAAACGGGTATCTATAAGATCTGGTGTAAATTGGAATTTCGTCTTTGGTTTTTATCATGTACTTAACTTGGTTTGTAAAAGTATGTTTAGTGTTGTCTTGGTGAAATATGTCAGAGTAGTTTTTACAAAGTTTTTCAAGGTGAAATTTTTCTTCAGGGTTGAGATGGTCCGTTCGAAGTAAATTTGTGACGTTGTTTTGATAATCAATAAATGAGGGTTCGATTTGAACAAGATAAAATTCAAAGTCATTTTCGGTAAAGGAATTTGCATTTATGGATTTGTATAAACAAATATCTTGGACATGTGGTGTGGAATTTTGAATATCGACAGGGGCGTAACCATTGTTGAAATTGTTAATCCTTCTCGAATTACACAATTGAATAGTTTGGTTTGGGGAATAAGAATTTGTCCATTTGTTATGTTAACGGGAATTTTTGCTGTTTCGATAGTGAAGGGTTCTATTCTAGCAAAGAATAAAAGTTTTCTTTTTGCTTCATAGTGTGATAAAGGAATTTCTGCTGAAGGTGTTTTTATTTTATAATTTTTAAGATCAAGTTGAACTTTAAGATCTTTCAAAGTGTCGTAGCCTATTAGACCGTCGAAAAAATAGTGGAATTTGAAAAGATAAAATTGAATTCTGAGAATGCTGGAATCTTTACACAAAGGTTTCGAGTTGTTGTTTGAAAAATAGAAGAAATTGTGAAAGTTTCTTTTTGAATGTAATCAGAAAAATATTTCTCACCAATATCTGGGTTGAGAAAAGATTTCGTTGCTCCAGTGTCAATGAATAATTTTAAGGGAGGATCAGCAATTTTAATATAAGGTAAATCTTTGCGATCGTAAATTGAATGCATTTCTATGAAATTTTCGAATTTTGGCTGGGATCGTGAAAATTTTGGTCATTGGGTTCATTAACATTTTCAGAATTAGAAGTTTCATTTTGATGTGTTATGTTAGAGTCATGAACTGTTGGTGATGAATTTAAGTAAAATTCACCTTCATCATAGTTTTCGTCATAGTTCGGTTCATTAAAACAATATTGATTATTATAATAAGATTGTTCAGGTATATTTGTTTCATTACTGTTATTATAAAAATATTGATTAGGATCATTGTAATCAAAATTATGCATTTCTCCAAATTTCTTCTGTTGGTAACGAGGATTTGGGATAACAGTGTTATCAGTATGATTAGAAAAATTTGATACACCTGACATTGGTACGGGTCGAGGTCTATTTTGAATATTAGTATGATTATTTGAATTATTATTTGGCTTCCAAACATTAATTGGTGGTCTGGCTCTTCCAAAAACTTGACTAACTATTGGTTGGTAGTCTTTGGTAGGGTACAGGACGTGGTTGAATATTTATTGGTCCGCGTGAAAATGGTGGTTGAATAGGGTTTACAAACTGAGGTACATTTTGATGAAATAATGGTACATGATGTTGTAAAGCAAAATTATTTTGAAAAGGTTTAAAATTTTGTGGTTGATTTTGAAAATTTTGTGGTTTTGGTTTTACATTTTCAATAGGTTTTTGCAAATGACGTATGTTAATTTCAGAAATTATAAATTGTCTAGCTTCAGCCAACCCAGTAGGCTTCATTGCTCGAATTGTAGAGCCTAATGGTTCTCTGAGACCAGCTAAACATATTTTGAGAGCATGTGTGTTGTAAAAAGTTTTCTTTACCTGCTTGTTCGCGGCAATGGGTTCATGAGTGTCTAAATAATTGTGTAATGGACTGAGATTTGACATTACCCTGGTATAAAATTATAATGCGGATTCATTAGTTTGTTTTAACTGATCTAAATCAAACAAAAGTCCGTTTTCATCTCTTTGATCGCCAAAGTGTGCAATTAATGCGTTTCTGACAGAGTGCCAGTCTTTCGCAATGCATATAGTATAAACTTCGCGTACTTTGCCTGTTAATTTAGCGTAAATGCCATAAATTATGCTAATGTTTTGAACACAACCGGCATTATTTGGGTTCGGATCCCAATATGTATTGATTATAGTATTTGCAGTTTCTAAAAATGAACTTAACTCTAAGCGATTTCCGTCAAATTGAGGAATTATTTGTAGAAGTTTTGTATCAAAAACTGGTATTTGAGCCATGTTTAAATTATTACTTGAATTATTATCTAAAGTCAAATTACTAAATAGTGAACTTAAATCTAAATCTGAACTTATATTTAACTCGCTATCAATATTTTCCTGACGTGGAGATAAGAATTGCGAGGAGATCGGCATATACAGGGAAGAAATTAACAAAAGTTATTTGGAATTGAGTAACTTACAATATTTGTGTCTTCATGCCTGTAAAACTTTCCTTGGTGGAGGTTTTAGCAGATCCCTGGAACTTTCCCAGTAGTGGAGGTTTTTGGAATTTTCTGGTTTCAGACGGGTTAATTTTGATAATTTCCCGTTCCAAAATCCGTGTGTGACTGCGCCAGTGATGTGTTAATTAACACTGTTTTTAAAAAATATTTTATTTCACTTAAACTTAAAATTATAAATTCAAAATATATCTGATTATAACATGTAAAATATGAAATTATGAAAATACGTCTAATTACTACAACTGCTATGCCGATTCTAATTCAAGATCGGTTTGATATTCATCAGGCAGCCAAGTCGCTGAATCTGCGTCCTTGCACGTGCAATATTAATCTTGATGCGATTGCAGTTAAGGGTTACATAAATATATTGCAATACACTTTATTTTCTGGAACTTTTATTCACACGTAAACATAAAATATTTTTAACAATTGATATATACAGGGTAGCAAAAATTTTTTTAAAGATCATGTGAAATAACAAAGCTTCTTTCAAATTGGAAGAATTTGAAAGAGTTATCTTTAGAATTTCATGTGGCGTTCCTAAGTACGCCAAAAATGAGACCAAAGAAATTCTGATGTTCCAGAGATCGCATTAAAGTCATAAGGGAAAACCTAGGAAAAACCTTATGAACTATCCCTATTAATTTCATCCTTGATTATTGGAAACCAAGAACGGCTGAATTCTATAGAAGTACTAGCTATAAAATCGCTTTCATTTAATAAAATTAAACCAGACTCTTTCAGTTTTCGTTTTGTGGTGTGTTCTTCTTTAATTGGGCTGGAACATAGTGCCGTCGTCTGAATGATGTCTCGCAATCCTCATTCCAAAAGAAGGTCTCTTTCTCGGTGGAATGCCGATGTAGAGGGGCGGCGATGGTGGCAAATCCCTCAACGAATCGTCTGTAGTAGGAACAGAGCCCCAAAAAGCTAAGTAGTTCATGCTTGTTTCTCAGGACCGGCCAATCACGAATGGCTGCTATCTTGTCTTTGTTGGTTCGGATTCCTGACTCGGAAACGACCAAAAACTCTAATTCTTTTTGAAACATGGAACACTTCTTCCGGTTGAGACCGCTCTTAATTCTGGCAAATATTTCGCCAGGTTCCCCAGGTGGTCATCGAATGTATGACCCATGACCAGAATGTCGTCGAGGTCGAAGCACGTTCTCCATGTCAACCCGCTCAATACATACTCCATTAGCCTTTCAAATGTAGCGGGAGCATTACATAACCCAAAGGGCATGACCGCGAATTGAAATAGCCCTTTACTGGTGGAGAACGCTGTCTTCTCTCTGTCATTTTCGTAGACCAACCTGCCAATATCCACTCTTTAGGTCTACTGTGGAAAAACAACGGAAGCCTGCTAGTGTGGTATAGTGTCAGCAATTCGGGGTAGCGGATAGCTGTCTTTCTTCGTGACATCATTCAGCTTTCTGGAATCCAGGCAAAATCGGGTGGTTCCATCCTTCTTTTTAACTAGTACGACGGGAGCGGACCATGGGTTGATAGATTGCTCAATAACCCCATTTTGCAACATGAACCCGATGTTTTCCTCGACTGCCTGTTGTTGCCCCAAGGGTAGTCGCTTAGGTGGTATTCTGATGGGTTGACCCTTTCCGGTATCTATTCGGTGCTGGATGATGGTGCAACCGGTGGTTTCATTTTGGCTGTTAAAAATGTGCCAGTGCAATAAATTGCTTGGCTTTCTTCTGTTCCTCTAATGTAAGGTGTTTCAAATGGACGGAACTGTTGTAGAAACTCTTTACTGGGCCCTGTCTCCTTCACCCTTCTTTACAATTGATGATGGTCTCAACTCTCTCACAACAAGCTATCTCTGGACCATTGGCAATTCTGATGTCGTTGTTGGACAAATTCAGGACTCTAATTGGTTTAGCTCGTCCGGTTTTAACTATAGCCCGTCCAACTAAGTAGTCATGAGCTGAATGCACGGGCTCCACCATTCCAACGCAGCTCCCAGGATTACTTTCTAGCTGCCCATGAATAATATGTTCCGTTCGACCGCGAATTATGGGTGGGGATTTTGTTACAATTTTTATGGAGGTTGATGAGCTGTTAACAGGCCGTGTCAATACAAATTCCTCATTTAGGAACCGAAGAACATCATATATCGGGTCGAACATAAATCTATGCTGGCTAATTAGGTCCATACCCAGTATAAAATCGTCCTAAATATTCGCTACCAGGATCCTATGCCGGATTATGTAGTCCCCTATCTGTAGCACGACATCTGCCTCACCCTGTATTCACATGGACTCGCCGGTGATTGTTCTGAGCTGGATGTTACTGTTAACTGGTCGGATTTCTGATGACCTCAAAACCCTGGACTTGGCAATGGACACAGCGGCGCCGGTGTCAAAAGTGATGGTGATTGCGCGGCCATTAATTGTACCCCTGATGACTAGGCTGCTGCTGTCTCGGCAAAATCCCCGGATAGATAATGTTTTGGGGGCTGGTGAAGAGTCAGTCAGCATTCGCCCCCTTATGCTGACTGGCTGACCGTCCCTGGATATGTGGTTGTTTTGTTGGTTACGCCTGGTTGGTGACTGTTCAGGTAGCCTCACTCTGTAGCCGCGTTGAAAGTGTCCTGTCCGTCCACACCGGTAACATGCTCCTTTGTGGTCACTTCTTTGTGATCGTTCTAGTAGTTTATGGATTGCGGACAACACTGCCTGGAGGGGTGTTTCAGGTCCTTCCTGGCTGAAGGAAACTGCTCGCACCCTCGGTTTGGACATGTTCATGACTCCCTCTACTTCCATGGCCCGAAGTAAAGCTTCATTACTTCATTAGATTTCTTTGTACTTCCACATCTCGGATACCGTTTATGAAACTCTGTGTGGCCAACTGGTCTTTCGTTTCCTCTGGCAGGTCTGGGTAGGACAAGTGTACTAATCGTCTAATCTCTGCTTCGAATTCTTGAAGGCCCTCTCCGGATTTTTGCGTTTTTTTACTTAGTTGCACCTGGTATACTTGGTTCAGGGATTGATTGTCGTATCTTTTGTTCAGGATGGCAATGAGCTTGTCGAAATTGCCTTGTACATCGACTGGGATACTTTGGATGAATTCCAAGGCCGGACCTCTTAAGGAAATTACAACAGAAGTATATTTTTCTTGGTACTATTTGCATTAATTGTTCAAACTGCAGTTGTCATTTTTCTTCAGTTTGGCCTTGTTTTTCTTCAAATTTCGAGAATAATCCTTCCATTAAATTTTGTTGTTCGTTTTTCATCGTAGAAACAAGATTTTCTAATTCTATTTTACATTTTTCATCAAATGATTTCATTAATCTTTGTTGAATTTCTTCTTGATGTTGTTTCTCCTTCTTGCCGCGCTTTTTCAGGATCTGAGCTATTCTTTCGTTTAGTCCATCCGTAATCTGTTTGAATATTTTTTGGTAATCATGTCCAATTTTTCCATACTGCGAGTTGTGGCCAGGAATCAAACTTCGATGTTAAATTGTTAAATTCACTTAGCGTCCATTTCTGATACCAAACTCCATTAGACTCTGTGGGTTCAAAGTTAATCAATTTAAAAAAAAAAAACTGCTATTCACGTCACTTTCGAGAACTTTTATTCACACGTAAACATAAAATATTTTCAACAGCTGATTCTAATACAATAACATCGAAATCATAACAATAGGTAAGCTCTACTAACTAACTACTGAAATTAATATCGCCTTATATAGCGTACGCCGAATTTTCTGGTCGTTCTACCTTTGTTCGCACAGCGTCCAGATAAGATAAAATTTTGCCCCATTCGAACCTTCGACTACTTATCGGTCGAATAACTATAAATAAAAGAAGCAGCGCAGACTCATCTTCAGTTCAGTAACCTAGTGACTCTTGGGAAGTAGGCAGGTTGAGGCCCCGATTTCGATCTAGACTCTGAAACTCTATTTTATTTTTTGTCTCTTGATAATGGCTCCAAAGCAGGAGTCGAAACGTCCAGTATTTAATAAATTCAGACGTGGTTCTCACCTGGAACCCAGCTTAGTTCATAATAATGACCGCGGAAGTCTCTCAGAACATATATATATATATATATATATATATATATATATATATATATATATTGTTACGAACTTTACCCAAAGCCGACGCTGTTTCATTTCAGTACGACAACAAACGCTTTGAGATAAAAAAGGGTTCTCGAAAAGATTCGGCATCTGTAGGAGTGATGATGATTTTTACGAGAATTTTCTATGCTGGTTTTATAAGGGAAGCAGACCACGATCGCGAGTTCAGTTGAAGGAGTGAAGAGCTTATATGAAAAATTGTTATTGTGATATTTGAATCAGCTGTTGTATATTCGATGTAAATAAAACTTTCTAGAAAAGTGAAAGTGAATATTAGTTTTATAATTTTCAATTGAACCCACGGACTTTACAACAATTTGGTGATCAGAAGTAAAGGATTAAGTGCAATTAAAATCGTAATTTGATTTATGGAAACACGGAGCATGGAAAAAATGGACGAAACTGCCAAAAACATAGTCAAGCAGGTTACCGAGGGACTAGACGAAAAAATAGCCCAGATTCTAGAAAAACGTGACAAGAAGGAGAAACAACATCAAGAAGAAATACAACATAGGTTAGTAAAATCATTTGATGGAAAACGTAAAATAGAATTAGAAAATCTTGAAAAGCGAACAACAAAATCTTGTTTCCACGATGGAAGAAAAACAACAAAATCTTGTTTTCACGATGAAAAGTGAACAACAAAGTCTTGTTTCCACGATGAAAAGTGAACAACAAAATCTTGTTTCCACGATGAAAAGTGAACAACATAATTTAATTGAAGGATTATTCTCGAAATTTGAAGAAAAACAAGACCACATTGAATTAAAACGACACGAAACTGAAGAGAAAAGACAACTGCAATTTGAACAATTAATGCAAATAGTAGAACAAGTTAATGAAACAGTTAATGACAGAATGCAAATAGTTGAGTGAGACATAAAAGAAATAAACGACGACATAAAGATCCTAAAAAATAATGTGGAGGCCCTTGAAATCAAAGTAGATGACATCGATTCCATACAGAGCCAGGTGAAATTTGAAATCAGTGCTATTCAAAGTAAAGTAGAAACAGAAATTAAAAAAATGCAACAGGACTTTCAGCGAGGAAAATATCAGAACACCGTGAGTACCAAAGGTTCCGTTAGCAAACCACCCACATTTGATGGCAGCTCATCTTGGCTCATGTATAAACGACAATTTGAAGCCGTGGCTACAGCTAATGGATGGGATAACCAAGAAAAATCCACGTCTCTGGTAATTTCGTTAAGAGGTTCGGCCCTAGAACTCCTCCATAGTATTCCAGTCGATGAACAAGGTAATTTCGACAAGATCATCGCCATCCTAGACAAACGATACGAAAATCAATCCTTGAGCCAGGTATACCAAGTCCAACTGTGTGGAAAAACGCAAAAATCCGGTGAAAGCCTCCAAGAATTCGAAGCAGAGATTAGACGGTTAGTACACTTGTCCTACCCAGACCTGCCACAGGAAACATAGAGTTTCATAAATGGCATCAGAGATGTGGAAGTACAAAGGAATTTAAGACTGAGTGGCGTCAAGAAGAGCAATGAAGCTCTACTTAGGGCTTTGGAAGTAGAAGCCGTCATGATGTCCAAGCCGAGGGTCCAAGCAGTTTCCTTTAACCAGGAAGAGTCAGAATCACCATTTCAAGCGCTGCTGGCTGGTCTGAACAAAATATTAGAACGGTCACAAAAGAACTGGCACCAGAAGGGCATGTTACCGCGGACGGACGGGACACTTCCGACGTGACTGCCGAGTAAGGCTACCGGAACGATCACCAACCAGGGGTAGCCAACAAACCGACCTTACAAACCAGGGAAACTCCAACCAGTCAGCATAAGGGGGCGAATGTTGACTCAGCTTCCACCAGCCACCAGGACAGTATCCATCCGAGGATTTTGCCGAGAAAGCGGCAGCCTAGTCATCAGAGGCACCATCAATGGGCGAGTAGTTACCATCAATATCGATACCGGCGCCGCTGTGTCTATTGCCAAGTCCAGGGTTTTGAGAGCATCAGAAATTCGGCCCGTTACCAATAACATCCAGCTCAGAACAGTAACCGGCGAGTCCATGTCAATACAGGGTGAGGCAGATGTCGTGCTACAGATAGGGGACAACATGATCCGGCATAGGGTCCTGGTAGCGAATATTGAGGACGATTTTATTCTGGGTATGGACCTAATTAGCCAGCATGGATTTATGTTCGACCCGAGATATGATGTTTTTCGGTTCCTAAAGGAGGAATTTGTATTGACACGGCCCGTCAACAGTTCAGTCACCTCCATAAAAATTGTGGCAAAGTCTTCAGCTAGAATTCCCGGTCGAACGGAACAAATTATTCATGGGCAGCTAGACAGCAATCCTGGGAGCTGCGTTGGAATGGTGGAGCCCGTACACTCAACTCATGACTACTTAGTTGGACGGGCTATAGTTAAAACCGGACGAGATATACCAATCAGAGTCCTGAATTTGTCCAACAACGACATCAGAATTACCAATAGTCAAGAGATAGCGCTTGTTTCGAGCCAGTAGAGACCATCATCAATTGCGAAGAAGAGCACCAGACGTTGGTGAAGGAGACAGGGCCCGATAAAGAGTTCCTACAACAGTTTGCTGACTATTTGACACACTTGACACCAGAGAACCAGAAGAAAGCCAAGCAATTTATCACAAAGCACTGGCAAATTTTTAACAGTAAAAATGGAACCACCAGTCGCACCAACATCATCCAGCATCGAATAGATAGCGGGAAGGCTCAACCCATCAGAATACCACCTAGGCGACTACCATTGGGGCAACAACAGGCAGTCGAGGAAAACATCGAGCCCATGTTATAAAATGGAGTTATTGAGCCATCCATCAGCCCATGGTCTGCTCCCGTCGTGGTAGTTAAAAAGAAGTATGGAACCACCCGATTTTGCGTGGATTACAGAAAGCTGCATGATGTCACGAAGAAAGACAGCTATCCACTACCCCGAATCGATGACACTTTGACCACACTAGCAGGCTCCCGTTGGTTCTCCACACTAGACCTAAAGAGTGGATATTGGCAGGTTGGTCTACACGCAAACGACAGAGAGAAGACAGCGTTCTCCACTAGTACAGGGCTGTTTCAGTTTACGGTCATGCCCTTTGGGTTATGTAATGTTCCCGCTACATTTGAGAGGCTAATGGAATATATACTGAGCGGGTTAACATGGAGGATGTGCTTAGTATACCTCGACGACATTCTAGTCATGGGTCAAACATTCGACGACCATCTGAAGAACCTGGACGAAGTATTCTCCAGAATTAATAATGCCAACCTGAGACTCAATCCGAAGAAGTGTTCCTTGTTCCAAAAAGAAGTAGAGTTTTTGGGTCACGTAGTGTCCGAGTCAGGAATCCGCACCAACGAAGACAAGATAGAAGCCATCCGTGATTGGCCAGTTCCAAGAGACAAACATGAACTCCGAAGCTTCTTGGGCCTCTGTTCATACTACCGGCGTTTTGTTGAGGGATTTGCCACCATCGTCGCCCCTCTACATCGGCAGACCACTGAGAAAGAGACCTTCCATTGGAATCAGGATTGCGAAACATCATTCAGGCGACTGAAGGCAGCACTATGTTCCAGCCCAATCCTAGCCTTTCCTACACAGTCCGGCAAATTCATCTTAGACACCGACGCCAGCAACACAGGTTTGGGGGCCGTCCTCTCCCAAGTGCAAGATGGTGAAGAGAGAGTGATCGAGTATTACAGCCGTGGATTCTCGAAACCGGAAAGAAATTATTGCGTCACCAGAAAAGAACTTCTTGCAATAATAAGGGCTGTAGACCATTTCCACAAATACCTCTATGATCGTCATTTCTTAATCGGAACAGACCATGCCGCACTCAAATGGCTGCTGGACATGGAGACACCAGAAGGACAACTGGCCAGATGGATGCAGGAATTACAGCAATACGACTCAAGGTGGAACACCGTGCCGGCCGTTTGCACAATAAAGCCGATGCCCTTTCCAGAAGACCCTGTAGAGCGGAATGCGGACATTGTCTGAAGACGGAACAGCGAGAGGGTATCTCCATCAGGCAGATCCGAGTGCAGGCCAATGAAGACTGGACAACGGAACAGTGCATCCAGGACCAAACGGCTGATCCAGACATTGAACCAATCCTGTCACTCAAAACGAGAGGGGCACCTAGGCCAACATGGGACGAGGTAGCCAGATACTCCGAAGTGTTGAAATCGTTATGGGCTCAATGAGACTCTCTAAGAGTAGACAATGGAATGCTCAAGCGAGTTTGGGAAAGCGCTGATGGACGAGAGACCAAGTCCCAACTGGTAGTTCCGAAGAAAAATGTACCAGCCATCCTGACCGAAGTACATGACGGAATTACCGGAGGCCACCTGGGCATGAATAAAACCCTTGACAAAGTTCGTCAGCGGTACTACTGGGTGAATTACTTCGAAGACGTCAGTAAGGGCCCGAAGACCCGGACCAAGGGCAGAATGCAGCAGTACAATGTGGGCGTCCTATTTGAAAGAATTGCCATCGATGTCGCCGGTCCGTTTCCCGAGTCTAAGAGTGGGAACAAATACATTCTGGTCGCAATGAATTACTTCAGCAAATGGCCTGAGGCATACCTCCTTAATTTTATTATAATGTAACATTTTAGTACTGTCCGTCAATTAATTTTCAAGTTACATGTAGCATTTTAAAGACATATATGTTACGTGTTTATTTATGTTTGTGTTTGATGCCGTTCGTAGTGTATAATTCACTACCTATGTTTGACTGAGCAAGAAATTAAACAGATTTCGAAAGCTTTCATTAGGAAAAAGAGTTCACATATTAGTTCCCCTACCATTGGCTGCTTCCCGTTACTACCACTGTGTATCTTTGTGTTCAGCCGTTAAACATTGATCTAAATATATTGTTGTAAAGTCCGTGGGTTCAATTTAAAATTATAAAACTAATATCCACTTTCACTTTTCTAGAAACTTTTATTTACATCGAATATACAACAGCCGATTCAAATATTACAACAACAATTTTTCATATAAGCTTTTCACTCCATCAACTTAACGCGCGATCGTGGCCTGCTTCCCTTATAAAACCAGCATAGAAAATTCTCGTAAAAATCATCATCACTCCTACAGGTGCCAAGTCTTTTCGAGAACCATTTTGTATCTCAAAGGGGTTGTTGTCGTACTGAAATGAAACAGGGTCGGCTTTGGGTAAATTTCGTAACACTGCCCCCCTTTAATTCTGATCGTCCCGATCAGAAACATCCCCTCCATGGTAGGGAGCGAGTCCACCTTCAATTTAGACTTGGGGTTTCGACGGATCCGGTAGACGATGCCATTAAGCCTCTTGACCACCTCGTATGGACCATCCCAGGCGGGTGTAAGCTTTGGGGATTTACCCTTGCCCCGTTGGGGGTTGTACAGCCAGACTTTGTCCCTCTCCTGGAACCCGACTGAATTGGCCTTGAGGTCGTATCGGGTCTTCATCCGGTCACTGGTGGTCAACATCTGCATTCGGGCTAATTCGTGTATTGCCAGCATGTTATCTCGGAGCTGGTCGGCATAATCGTCGATGTCTTGGGGAGGTTCTTCGGGGGAGCCAAATGCCAAATCGCAGGGTAATCGCAGCTCCTTTCCGAATAGGACCCTGGCCTTAATATATATATATATATATATATATATATTAAAATGCAAATAAACACATACAATAATTAGAGTTAATATACAATAATACCAATATTAATATAAACAGTGAAAAAGAATATTACGATGGTTTTAGATGTAAGAACACAATGCGAACATCAAATGTAGGTATAAATACTGTTATAAAATGTATATTCGCCGCCACTGGAGATACCTAAATCAGTCATAAAATGAAACATTGACCGTCTGGGAGTAAAAACAATGATCGGAAACCTTCTAGTCAGCAAAAACGTGTTGAATACTCGAACAACCGAGGAATGCTCATGGAGAACTTCGAAGAACTACGAGAAAAGTCAATGTTGATTATAAAAGGAACGCTGGACATTCCATAAGTAGTATTGCTTAGATAGTGTTATTATTTTGATGTAAATTTTTTCCGAAATCAGCTATTATATTGGATTTTTAAGTGTAAATAAAGTTCCAGAAAGTGAAGTGAATATTAGTTTTTAAAAATTGAACTGGTAACTTTTAATGCATGTTTTAATTAACAGAATTAGTAAATCATTATGTTTGGAATCCAGTAAATCTGACCATTTTATCAAAGTTTCTTAAAAAACGAGTAATCTTTTAAACAGGCATAAAGAAATATTCTAGTAGTTCAATATATCATATCGGACATGTTTAAGTAATAGAATCAATGAAATTTTACCTTGATATTGATAGAAAAACTTAGGGAGTGACGTTTAATAAATTCAAACGTCCAGATTTTCACTAACTCCATATTTTTGGTATAGCGAGGGTTATATCAATACATTTGGGATTGTTTGAACATTTCAGGGAAAACGGCATTTGAACATTCATTATTTCGATATAAAAACTTCAAAATTAGAACTGAGATGACATAATTTTTGGAACCAAATTTTGACATAACAGATGACCGGATATTAGACTGAACACATTGGGAGTAAACAATGTACAATTTTTCGGAAATTAGGAGCAGGTTATATTTTTGAAGTACAGGTGACAATTGAGTCAAGGAACAAGACAAAAAATTACAGATTTTATGAAAACGAGATGGTATTTTAGAATTCTAAACATATGGGTGAAATTTGAACAAACGGATCAAAATATGTAGTAATGAAGACTGGAAAATTAGTAAATTAAAAAGTTAAATGAATTTTCGTTCTATGTCAATATAAAAACTATAAATAAGCTACAGGGTATGTCAGTCGAGGTAGTCAAATTTTAGCAGTTGAAGAGTAAATATTGTTCGGGGATATAAGTTGACGTTTAACTGTTAGAAAAAAAATTGACAGAATTTTTTTGGAAATTTTGCAAATGGTATTACTAGTTGACTGATAAAGTGACCCTCAGATAGAAGATTCAAAGAAAGCAGGTGTGCACAGAAGCTGTTGAAGAACAGTCAGTCTAGAAGAAAATTTATAAAGAGAGTAGTCAAAGTAAGGAGCAGATAGTAAGCAGTATTCGATTGAGATGACAGAAAACTTATAAAGAAAGCAGGCAGATTAAGGAGCAGGCAGATAAAGGAGCAGACAGCAAGCAGGTATTGGAACGAGATAATACAGAGAGCAGGTGTGCGGAAAAGCGGTTTGAAGTAGCAGTCAGATAAAGCAGCAGTTGCAGAAAAAGCCTGTCTTACTTAAAGTAATCAGATAGTACAATCTTGCAGTAAGGTTAAATAAAAATTTCATACGGCGTTCATATTCAGTTAAATTTTATATATTTTTAGTATCGGATTTAAAAATAAAAATTTAGTAACTTGCATTTGAAATTGTCTTTATAAAATTTTATTTGTGATAAAGAACTATTCGTTTCAACAAATCTTTTTAGATTAATTCCTTGATTTCAATTTTAATTAAGTGTTTCATTTTTTATTATTAATTTGAATTTTGAATTTTATCACATCGTTGTTTTGATTGAAGTATAAAATTTATAATACAAAAATATATTGCAAATTTGTGTTTTATTGATTGACAACAGTCGATTTAATATTAAAACTTTACATTACAGATATTGAGTCTCAAATAGCCGGAGCAAGAAGTTGTGGTGGAATTTTTATAATTTAAAAAAGAATTACAGTTTTGAAAATAAGTTAAATAATAGAACAACTCAAAATTTAAGGTATAACGGCTGATTGTTCGATATAGGTTCAATAATTGCGGGGTTCATCCTGAGGGTGGGCGAATTAAAACTACGTGCTTACTTTTTGTTATTTAATGAAGACCTTTCAAAGAGTTTCTCTTTTTCATCAGTTCAATACTAGAATGGTTTGTTGTTTTCTGAATGATAATTGTGGCATATCTGGTTTTTATTTTTTCTGAGGTCTTTGGGAATAACACCACATAAACTTGAAGGTCTGTATATTTCAAAAGTCCAAACGTTTCAAGATCTAAATCAGAACCCGTTTTCAATAAAAAAGAAATTAAAAAAAATAAAAGGATTCGCAATAACAAATATCGTAATCACAATTTGACATTAATGTTAGACAACAAAACTGATGTAACTAAGGGAATTTAATGCAAATTTGATATAGACAAGGTAGATCATGTGAAATAACAAAGCTTATCTTTAGAATTTCATGTGGCGTTCCTAGATACGACTTTGTTATAAGATAGTGCATTCGGCAAAAATGAGACCAAAGAAATTCTGATGTTCCACAGATCTCATTAAAGTTAGAAGGGAAAAACTAGGAAAAACCTTATGAACTATCCCGATATAGGGTTATTCAAAAGGATATTACCATTATTAATTTCATACTCGATTATTGACAACCAGGAACGGCTAAATTCTATAGAAGTACTAGCTATACAATCGCTTTCATTTAATAAAATTAATGAAGACTCTTTCAGCTTTCGTTTTGTGTTGTGTTCGTTCTTCTTTGTGTAATATGGTTGAATTTTGAAATTGTATGTTATGACTAAGGCTCCATGTTCACAAATTTTTTACTTTTTTCGAATTGTCGTTTTTTGATATAATTTTTGTGTTCATTTATTCGAACACTTATGGGTCTAGAGGTTTCTCCAATATAAAATTTGTTACATTCGCAAGGAATCTTATAAATGCAGTTTTTTGAGTTTTATGTTACGTTATTTGATTTAGTTTTTGATCAAATTGATTTCAGTGTATTTCTTGTTTTGAAAGTTGTTTTAATATTAAATCTATTTCCCACTCTTTTCAGTGTTTCTGAAAGACCCTTATATATGGTATGGTTGTTGTAGTAATGTGGTTATCAAGGGTATTAGTATTGTTTGGAGAAGCTTGGTGTTGAATGTTAGTTATCATTCTGTGTTCAATTTCATCATTCTCTTTATTGATGAACTTTTGAGGATAATTGTTAGCAGATAATATATTTTTTATAAATATTTTTTCTTTATTAAGTTTATCCATATCAGAACAGTTGATTTTTGCTCTAACATATAAAGATTTAATGAAGCATTTTTTACAGTATTTGGCTGAGTTAAAATTGAGATATATGTTAGAGTGAGTAGGTTTTCTGTAGACTTGTGTATTAAATGATTGTGTTTTTGTTATTAAGATGTCTAAGAAAGGTAGTGTGTTACTTTGCTCAATTTCTAATGTGAATTGTATAGTTGGTTCTTTGTTATTGATGTCTTTTAATAATTCATGTCAGTCTTGAAGAGAGTGTTATTTATCTTAGTTCCAAATTGTTTGCTGCAGGTCAAGCTTATGTGGCTTCACCCCGAGTTCGCTCTTTAGTGCATTTTCAAATCGAAGAACTTTACTGCTCCAGTTGACTTCGATGAAACCTTGTAATTTTGACGCATTAAATGCAATGGATAGAATGAGAAATGTTACAAACAACTAATCAGTAATTACATAACTGATATGCATAGTAGAAGGAGTGGCGGTACTTGGTCGTGGAAAATTCTCAAGGTAACGTCCGTCACTTGATTACAAGATGACAGCGTCCAGGCTCATCCGCACGTGCCATGTTACGTAATCGCCTGGGGGTCAATGGCCTCGGATGACAGGGGCGTTGACACGGACGATGGTATGGGGCGTTAAAGTATGGCATAGGACGATGACACGGAACGATGGTATGGGGCGTAGTCGTATGGCATAGAACGATGGCACGGAACGTTGGTATGAGGCGTTGACGTATGGCACAGAACGATGGCACGGAACATTGACAGCTGACAGGTAGGCAATAGAGTTGGGTCAGTGGTATGAAACACGATTGACAGCTGATGAAGTACTACAGGCGAGTTGTGACGTAGTAGATAAGCAGTTACCCCCTTGAAGCGTTCTCATTGCTCAGCCATGCCAAGCTCTCATTGTTCAATTGCCACCACGTGATCTGTTCAACCGCGCCAAATTTCAATGATGTACGAAACCGACGCAGTCATGGGAAATCGAACCCCGACCATCTGTTTCCTACGTAAGCACTTAGCATATGTGCCAAAGACCACTGCATATCAGGATACTAAAAGTTGATAGTATGTTGAATAAAAACCCGTTTAAGACGCGTAGTAATAATACCAGTCACCGATAACCATAGAGATAGCGATTAAGTGGAGACATGACGACCTTGTCAAAAATTCGCAGATCGACAACAACTCCGATAGCCGGCTAAATGTCCCAGTTCGATCCCTCTGTTGGCGAGTGGGCAAAGGCCAAAACATCGCGTGTGTAGGAGTCTGTCAGATTAAAGGTACACTTTGAGCTACGCGACCAAGACAAGAGACAGGAGGTTGCAACATGCGACACGTCTGCTTTCTATGCAATTATATGAAGAACATTTGAAGCGCGAGACAACTTTGATGCGACTGCTTCCGAAGCAGTAGTGTCGCTTGTCGCGTCTGGTTTAGAGCTTTAAAAATGACAGATTTAAAATTTTCTTCTGAAAAAGTCAATCTTCTGATTCATTTAATCACAGAAATAGATCATAATCATATAAAGACGTAAGCGTAAATGATAAGTGATTACTAATTAGTAGAGAATGAAAATCTTCTGCATTATCTGGTACAATCAATGGATTTGTTTCACAATTACTTCTTCAAGAAATTTTGAACCTGCTTTGACGTTATTTTAATAATAATAATAATAGTTTATTAAACTTATAAATGACGTAATTACCCACCCACACAAGATGCCTAGTTTCCTTACACATGGTACTACATACCTCTTACTAAAGGACAACCTATGTACACAGGACCCAGCAAAGTACCGACCAATCACTTGCCTTCCAACCTTATACAAACTCATAACATCGTACATTAATCATCGCATTTTCAAACATTGTGAGCTGAACAACATAATTACTCAACAACAAAAGGGATGCGCGAAAAATTCAATGGGTTGGAAAGAACAACTGATAATTGATTCCGTTGTCTGCAATCAAGCTCACGCCAAACGGCGAAATCTCTACATGGCATATGTGGACTACAAAAAGGCCTTTGATTCAGTTCCACATGATTGGCTCATTAAGGTGCTGAAACTCTATAAAGTGAATAATTGTATTATTAACTTTTTAGAATATGCCATGTCCACCTGGCAAAACAAAATCACACTGAATGAAGCCAACTGTTCGATACAAACTGGCCCCATTCCAATCAGAAGGGGTATATTCCAGGAAGACTCTCTTAGCCCGCTGTGGTTCTGCCTTGCCATGAACCCTCTCTCAAACAAACTGAACTCGACTAATTTTGGGTTCAGTCTCAAATACAACAACGTACAAGCATTAAGGATAAACCATTTGTTATACATGGACGACTTAAAGTTGATGGCAGCTACAAAACAACAGCTGCATGATATGCTTAAAATAGTAGAACGGTTCTCTAGTGACATCCATATGAAATTTGGCTTAGACAAATGCCGAATTATTAATATAGTTAAAGGCAAAATACAGCAGGGGCACTTCGAAATGGGAGATGGCACCTCAATTGAATCTATGGGGGAAGGTCATACTTATAAATACCTTGGAATAAAGCAGGCTCAACATATTGATCACATGACTATGAAAAAGGACCTAACAGCAGAGTTTTATAGAAGGGTAAGACGACTGTTGAAAACCAAACTAAACAGTAAAATTCTGTTTCAGGCTATTAACACCTATGCGTGTTCAGTGCTGTTACTCTTTCGGTATAGTTAATTGGTGCAAGACTGACATGGAACAATTACAACGAAAAGTTCGAGTTTTACTAACAAAAGCTCAAAATCACCATCCAAAGAGCTCTGTCGAACGTACAACTTTGCCACGGTATGAAGGAGGAAGAGGATTGACAGATCTGAGTAAACTATTAGATCAACAAATTTCTATTTTGCGTAGTCATTTCCAGAAACTCGCAGAATTTTCTGATCTACATAGAGTCATGTGCCAGGTTGATGACAACACCACTGCGACTGAAACAACAACATGCCCAATTACACCACCAGACCACAGATCAGAAACTGCTGAAATGGAAAGAGAAGCCCCTTCATGGAAGACATATAAATGACGTCAACCAAGATTATGTCGACAGTGCAGCGTCGAACTACTGGTTGATCTCTGGTCATATGTTCCCTGAAACGGAAGGCTTTATATTGGCAATCCAAGATAAAGTAATTCCAACTAAGAACTACCTAAAGTACATCGTTAAAGACCCTTCTATTAACAACGATAGATGCAGGTACGGTTGCCAAACATCTGAATCTATCCAGCATATCACAGGAGGTTGTCAAGCGTTCGCTGCAACTGAATACAAAGAACGACACGATGCTGTGGCAAAAATACTTCACCAGGAACTAGCACTGAAACATGAATTATCACAGTCGTTAAGATTACCATACTATAAATATAAACCAGAATCTGTTTTAGAAAATATCAACTACAAGCTGTACTGGGACCGCACGATACTGACCGATCGGTCTGTTGCTCACAATAGACCAGATATAGTTTTGGTAGATAAAGTCTCTCGGAAAACAACTTTAATTGACATAGCAATTCCTAACAACAATAATATAAATATCAAGCAGGCTGAGAAAATAACCAAATATAGAGATTTGGAATTTCAAATAAAGACTCAGTGGAACATGAACAACACACGAACTGTACCAATTGTTATGTCAACGACAGGACTAGTCCCAAAACATATATTAAACAATTTAAAATACCTCGGTCTGGACGAACATCTTTACAAACAAATGCAAAAAGCCGTCCTTTTAGGAACAGCCCAGACGGTCAGGAAATTCATGGGGAACTGCCGCCACGACTCCAACCACGAGCCTGAGAACCTGGCAAGGACTCCCACAGAGCTAAACCCTTTTGATATCTAGGATATCTGGGGTTTAGTGGATTTCCCCCTAAAGGCACTCATAGCGTGCCTTAGAGGGAGTGTGATGCCATACATTGTATGGTCAAGTCGGAAATAGTTTATTTTGCACATTAAAAATTTATTATATACAGTATGGTAATATAATAAAAAGAGTAGGTATAAATTTAAAAAATACAAAAAATTAAAATGCAAAATTAGAGCGCCAAAACAGTAAAAACTGATACAAAGTCGACACCCTATCACTTAAAGTCATTACAGTTTCTTAATAGATCACAATATGTACAAAAAATAATAATCATGATAGTAGTTTATTTCGCACATTGTTGTTGAAATACAATGTGGTAAGTATAAGCTGAATTAAAAACCAGGTATAATTAAAAATAAAGTAAAGATGCAAAATTAGAGTGTTGAAATAAAAAAAAACTGATACAAAATAGAGGCCCCACCACTCATTTTTGAGTTCCACAAATTGGAACACATGTGTTTTTCTCTCGGCACAACATTCTCGGACTGGTTGTCGCTTATGTTTGTCGCGTTCCCCAAATAGGTAAAGCGACAAGTGACATTATCGGGGTCTCGTGTCTCTGTCGCTTGTCTCGGTCCCGTAGCTCAAAGTGTACCTTAACGATCGGTATCCACACGTAATAAACAATGTACGGTATGGCATTATATATATATATATATATATATATATATATATATATATATAGTGATAAAAAAATACAGGGTGTTGCGGAAAATACGTGCCATAATCAGAATGTAAAAAGTACATAATGTGTTCAGAATGGCAGGCTGTTTATGAAATGTTTCAAAACAGATTCGGGACTTCGGGGTAATAGATTCGGGGAATTAGATTCAGGAATACTGGATAATAGATGCGGGAAAAAAATTCGGAAAGTCGATATGCTGGATATGGGAATAAAGTATTTTGTATATATATATATATATATATATATATATAGGATTATTGGTCGGTATATTTATTGCATTTTATATATTTGTATCTCTATTGAAAATTAACAATTTTAGAATTTTAGAATAAAGGAAGGATCAGGAGGGAGAAGACGATCATAATTTCTCGTCAACAATTGATGGATGCAGTTCTGCAAAAATAACTTGACTTAAATCAAGCTTTGTACTATTCACATTAATTTTGGAAAATATCTTGTATGTTAATATACATAATTGACCAAGGGTATGGGTGTTTGTTCCGTATCCGGTGAATGCGCAGACCCCTCCGACTATTCGTTGATGCGTCAGGAACGAGTAAACGATGAGCAGCTACCTGTGTATTATGTTCATCTGCCAAACAATACTGAAAAGTTCAAGCTGAAGCTGTTATTTTCAGACGACACTGAAGGTGATACTGACTGGATTTCAGCAACATCAACAACATGTGAAGATACACCACCACCATTATCCTCATCGAACAGCTCGATTGCTAACCAGGATGATGATAACCTACAGTTTGTATTTAATAGGAGCTATACAAGTTGCTAGTTCTAATTTCCACAATACTATCTGAAATCTCAGTATTGTCACTTAAATTTATTGTGAAATGTACAAGGAAGAAAATTAATAAAAACACATAATTCTAGACAATTCACTCTCTTTATTTAAGTAAAATACTATTCATTAACCAATTATAAATTGTAAAAATATTTTCTCTTGCGCAGCGTACTGGGTCGTTGCACAAGCAGTGAAAAATGCATGGAGATTCAAATTTATTAGTTGATTGTGTGGGTCTCTATCTTCGTTGAGTAGTTTGCGCAGATTGTGGATTTTCAACCCATGGAATAACTTGGAAAAAAAAGTCACATTTCTGCCCACCTCACATGTATATGTGTGTGCACGTGGTGAGAAAAACTCTCAAAATATCGTTCAATGTATCCAGATTGTAGTGACCTTCAGAATAGTAGAGTCCTTGTAAACGGGTTTCCAAATATCGTACTTGACTCTTGTCGGCTGGTGTTAGAGAGTTGAACGGTTTAGGTGGTTTAAACAAGACACCTGTGCGTTTACCTGTCTTGATTAAGAATTCCTTTGGAACGAATCTTCCCTGGATATCGAAACCTTGGATGTAGACAACCGCAATTTCCATGGTGACTCGTCGGAAAGCTGAACCGAAATTGATGTTGGAGGCAGCAGCAGCGGCAGCAGGGTGAACTAGGGCAGGCTTCGAACAATTTCGCTGAGTGGGACAAAATTCCATTACGCAGTCGTGGATAAGTATGCAGAAGGCTCGGGTCTTATCGGGAAATCCCGTCTGACTTTCAATGTCCAGCCGAACATCTGCAGTGGGAGGATTTCATGGTGTCCTCGCGTCGGGAGCAATCGATGACGAAGAGGGTGTGTGTCTTGAATGTCACATAATCCAGAAGGGGGTGTTTGTCGCCAGCAACGCTGGGATAAAAGTTCGTATACCTTTTGTACACCTCGCAGTACTCGCTCTTTGAAAAATCTAGCTCAAATCTTTCCACATGCCAATTTCACTATTCAAATTTAGGCGAACATTGGAAATGTAAATATTGTCAAATTCCGTTGGATCTTCTTTGATGTTGCTATGGCGGTCGGTTTGGAAGGCTAAGATAACGTAACGGCGACTCTCCACGGCGGCACACGTTGTTACTGGCCAAATTTTACGACTGAGAGCAGGCAGTTCATGAAGTTCCCACTTACGAAACGGCATACTGATACTGGAATCCGCTTTAATAGCGTGTAGCAAATCGAGTTTAACGTCATCATTGGGGAAAATATGTTGGACTTTGAGTTCTATGTTGTTTTTTGTCACTTTGTCAGTGGTAGCAGCATCACCGATTATAAGGTAATCATCATCGCTACGGCTTCGCATCAGACGAATCGTTTGTTTACCGCACATCACCCGCTTGTAGTAGTTGAAGATTGAAAATAAATGTCCCAGCGAAATGTACATATGAAAAGTGTTGTCGGCAGCATTCATAAAGGCTTGATGTGGGAAATTCCAACCGGCTATGAAGAGGTCCTTGGAACTGTTGGGGTCGTAGCACAAGATTCCCCGAATTGTGCTCACGCGACCAGGATCTGTCACTGTTTCAATTTTCAGGCCACACAACTCGTACGTGACGCTGTCAAAGAAGAAAGCCCCCGCATTTGGTGATAGAGAAAGAGAGAAACGTCTCCATTGCCTGCTGTCTTCACTAGTTGTCCGTGGATTGAGATGCAGGAATCAGCCATGGAGAACCAGCAATCCGTTTGATTGACGGTGATCTCGACGATATCATTGTTACCGAATGACTTGACGTACGGGTAGTACGTTCGCAGCTCCTCGCGTCGTATACTATCATCCGAACTTGGTTTGTGAAAGATCGAACATTTGGGGAGTTGACAACATGGTAGCCGAGCGTTTGTAGAAACAATCTGTTTGAGAGCGTAAGTGATCTCTTGAGAGGTTTCAAGGAAACTGATGGCGAGCGAGGGGCAGATGTCCTTTTATAATACGGTTCTTAATTACCAAATATAAATCGACCCATTATTATTGCAGTTGTTTTAACTCGAGTCGTACGATGATTTCCTCGCCACAGAAATTCACAAGTTCAGAGTCTTGATTCAAAATACGCAAAAGTGAGGTTGTGTATTTCGTTTCTGTTTAAATTGTGTGAGAGGGTGTTCTGATGTAGAAAGCTCCCGATGGTGGAATGGTGCGAACTTTTATAATGTTCACCGGTAAGGCAGAACTGTGACGCTGATTGGCGGGCAGCAGTTGTTTGGAAAAGCCGAGAATGTCACCGATGCTGTCGTGCGGTTGAAAATCCACCACGTGTTTGCTGCTAAAGATTTCGCACTTGAGTGTGTTGTTCTTGTGCTTCAAACTAAAGATTTTGTCAGCGTCCTTTG
Source organism: Octodonta nipae (assembly GCA_034190945.1). Lineage (NCBI taxonomy): Eukaryota > Metazoa > Arthropoda > Insecta > Coleoptera > Chrysomelidae > Octodonta > Octodonta nipae. The sequence continues at coordinate 89,940,234 of CM067218.1, read as the reverse complement.
CCGCATGAATGCCTAGTGCCTTTCTAATATAAGCTTCAATGTCGCTAATCTCGTATGAGCCTTCAGGTAAGTCGATGAATGTTTACGTGTTTTGCTTTTCAAACAGATAGATCTTGTCATCTCTCTCAATATTTGGGATGCTGTTGTAAGTGAAAACTGAGTAAAGCCAACCCGTAATTGGGGTATCCAACTCAATACGTGGTTGAAAATCAATCGATAGTATGGGACTGCGATCTTTTAGGGTGATAATCACAGACATGACTGTACAATGTTCCTGCTGCAGTCTATTAATATAGCAAAGGGCTGAACATACCGATGGGGAAATTAAAAATAATGTATGCATACTATTATTATTTTTTATTATAGATAAATTTCAAGAATAAATGTCCACAATTTCATTGATTATAGTTTTGATAAGCGTTGTTATTGTACAGGATCCTGACTTCACTGCCAAAGTATTTAACTAATTCCAGGGGAGGTTTCAACCCGCCAAAGCTGTCAAAGTAGTGGACAGAGTTGCCATTTTGCACATAAGCTACCCCATCTGTACCCTGGTTGTTGCTGGCATCCAAATTAACGCTGGCAGATTCCTTCTGATGCGAACGTACGGGTAAGGCATCTCGCATAACTACACCCCTAAATTATTTTCAAGTGCTTGGCATAGCGCTCGAGCTCATGATTGTACAATGCTTGATCGGGTAGCTTTATTGGGAGTTTTTAGACTTTTTTAAATAAACACCGAAGCACTTGTGCGGGACCGCTACCTGTCTTGGCAAGCTCCTCCATAGCTTGGTTATGATGTTGATCCTCTTCCAGTCTCTCCCTGGCGTCCTTTGCATCGATCACAGCCTTGGCTCCACCGGCTAAGGCCACCAAAGCTCTAAGGCCTGCAAACAGAGGATGAGAGGGAGAAAACCACCCCTAGACTCAAAGGGAATCATCCGAGGAACGCTGATTTTCTCGCGTCCACCCGCCTTCTTAATGGATGATCGGGCTGCTCTCAATGCCATTAACAATGATGTACGTATGTCACCACATGTTGTCCGGAAGAGTTTTTCCCAAGTCGTTGCTTCTTCTTCATGCCAAGTCCCATCTTACGTTTAGCCTTCATACTCGTAGTTATAAGACAAGAGGCGGCTTTTTCACCAAGTGACGCGTCTTTCGACTTGACTCTCTCCCCGGCGCGATTTTCCAACTCGTAATCGGCCTTGTGTCGATCTGCCAACGACTTGTATTTGTTGTAGGCGATGTCGTGTGCATGGCAAGCAGCATCTGTCTTGTTGATTCCCTGCGGACCCTTGAGGAGACGGTCTTCAAGTTTCGTACCGGTCTACAAAACTGATAACCGGGTAGATGTAACTCAAAGGGTAATTTGTTGATTGCGCTATTTAGTAGACTTTTTTTTGGAGAATTAGCATGCTACTGATTGAAAGCCCTCTGGCTTTATTTATTAAACAATGAAAAACGACCTCATCTTCAGCCTATCGTAAGATGCAATTGAAACAACAGGATGTCCAATTGCCGGTCGAAAATTTGGAGTTTGTTGATAGCAACACACAACGACAAGTCGACACGGACCACTACTGCTAAATTCCGTTCGTGCGACTATCTGCGGTCCAAGCGGATCTGGAAAAATCAATGCTGTCCTATCGCTCCTGTTCAATGAAAACGGACTACAATCCGAAAACGTCTACGTCTACTCCAAGTCACTCTACTAATCGAAGTACCAGCTCATACAAGAGGTACTCAAGCAGATTAAGGGCATCTCATACTTTCCCTTTAACGACAATGAGGAGGTAATCGATCCGTCCGAGGCACGTGAATGCTCAGTATTCATCTTCAATGATGTTGCTGGTGATAAACAGAAAAAGATTCTCAAAGCTTTTTCTCCATGGGTAGACACAGAAATATCGATTCAGTTTATGTGTGCCAAACTTACAGCATAATTCCGAAATAATTGATTCGCGACAATTGCAATGTAATTGTCATATTCAAACAAGACGATATCAATTTGAAGCACGTTTACGACAACACGTCCCCCCGACATGAGACATTTAAATTATTGTGTTCTGAATGATGGCGGGATCGTTTCGGGTTTCTTACGATTGTGAAGGAATACAACTTGGATGATGGTCGGTATCGAAAAGGCTTCGACAAATATATAAAGGTGCAATAATATGGATTGACATTAGTTGTCAAATGTCTTCACTGAGTAGCAACATTGTCGCTACTGCACGAAAGAAGAAAATTAAACAATTGGCCCGATCCATCCGCAAAAAATTCTCAGTCTTAAATTGTGGAAATCGGAACACGATGACACCCTCAATAAGTTATTTGGACCTGTGGTTACGCCCCTGCAGCAGATAGCTTCGACAACGACCAAAGTCATTAGCAAAATACCCACGACAGCGATTAAACATGAAACAATTAAAAAGCAAGATCTGCTGCAGTCTATTAAAAAACAAGAATCAGCCTTTGAAGAGTCACAATTCCTCGATAGCAGAGACTAGTATCTCAATGATGCTGATGATGGTGGTAATGTTGATGGTGGCGAAAAATCGATGTTCGATGAGTCGGAACCCATATCTCCGAACGTAGTGGAATCCTACCTCGAGCAATTCCCAGTAATTTCACGCAAGTACCTATTGGACTTTTTCTGAAAAAGTTCCAAGTGGTATCTCGGACAAAAGGAAATCAACTTTAATCGTACAGACCATATTATCGTTGACGGGTTGCCGTTACAAGGCGCCCTCGGAGTTTATCAGTTAATTTTCTACAAAGACCACAATTTTGTCTCCGATTTAGAGGCATACCGTCGAATTTTGACAAAGACATCGGCACACAAGAATTCGGCAGGACGACTAAAAGCCTCCAGTCTCTATAAATATACGGAAATCATAAGGCCCATGTTTCCACCTCCAGGCAAAAAGCCACGTTTCGGTTCTGGCATGAAGTTAACGTATAATACAAAGTCAGTGGAGTACGTCTACTGGGACGACCCTAATGAGTTGGTTGAACGGTTAAAACTTCTCATCGCATCCAAAGAGGCTGGTAACACATCGCATGACAACGAAATAATTGCCATTATAAATGAACTTAAAGAAGCACGCATTATACGTGAAAGATACATTCACAGTTAAAGTATCAGTTCTAGAGTAAGTTCAGGCGCAGCAACACATCCAAACATTCTGTGTTTTCACATAATATTGCATTCATGGAAATACTCTTTTCCTTTACCTCTGAAGGAGATATCGATGCAAAAAACTCAGAATGTCAAAGCGCCAACAAAATCTATGGATGCCGTCAACAAGCAGTACGTCGATAGGAAAATAGACAATGGATTGAAATAAATACGAGACGATTTCCAACTGGCATTCAACAAGTACAGTGATCAGGATCAGCAAACATTAAATACGTTTAAACAAACCCAAATGACGAGCGAGATCCAGCTGTCGAATTTACGTGAAAAATTCAACTCACTGGATGTTCAACTCAAGGAAACTATAGCAAAGTTTGAATCTGTACTAGTTACCGTCAACACCGGGGCATCTGACCAACGTAGGCGCATAGACGAAGTGGAACTTGCTGTGAACCGTAAACTTGTTGATACCGAAGTCATATGGAAATCCATGCGTGTAGAGAAGGTTGCCGAACTTGCTGAACTAACTGAAGTTACAGACAAGATTACTAAAGTAGTAGTGCCCGGGCTATACCAAAATATGTAAAAACTACATGATGATATTACAAGTCAAATGTTGGAACAAAATGGCAAACTAGAAGCAATTGCTGATGATGTTGCCAAGATTAAGTTACATCACTAATAATAATACATTGCCTATCATTTAACGCTGATGAACAAAATTATTATGAAAAGTATGACCAACAATAAAAAGATGACTGTCAACTTTTGGTTAGTATACACGATGACTATAGCGAAACATTCCAAGGAAAAGGTACAGGTAGTTAAGGAGCTTCATCATTCTGTGCGCAGAAAATTTTCACGCCGCCATGTGATAATCAAGGGTTTCGATGACTTGTGGCAGTCTGATCTCGGACAAATGGATCAGTATGCAAAATCCAATAGAAATTTCAAGTTTTTCCTGGTCGTAATCGACTGTTTTTCAAAGTATGTGTGGACAAGACCATTGAAAACTAAGTCTGGTGAAGAGGTGGCGCGAGCCTTTGAGAGTATCCTCCGGGAACATCAACCAAAAAACCTTCAAACCGACATGGGCAAAGAATACTACAACTCCCACTTTCAGCGGCTAATGAAATCCCACGGGATTTCAATCATTATAGCACCTTTAGAGCGATGAAACGAACCATTAGAACGCTGAAAGAGTGTTTGTACAAGTTGTTTAGTTTGAATGGTAGACACAAATGGATTGATGTCTTACCTGGACATCTTTAAGGACTACCACCATCGTAAACACTCCGAGACAAGGATGCGACCAGTTGACATTAACTAGAGTAACGCTCGTAATATTAAAGTATACAATACTCTAAAAATTGCCGGTGCTGGAAAATTCAAAGTTGGAGATGTTGTTCTTCACTAAAAAGTACTGCAACGAAAAGGCAACACGATGAAAGTTCGTTGGCTTGGATTTGATCAGTCCCATGGTAGTTGGATTAATGTTAGCAATAAGCTATAGATCAATCAGTAAGTACGATTTAGAAACTTAAATAAATGTATAAATTGGGTGTTTGGTTTTATTTCATCAGTTGAGAAAATGGAGAGTCGTGAGTACGATCAATCGTATGAAAATCGATACCGTACCTTTGATAGTTGGCGATCTAACTTTAAAGCTAAAAAGCTAGCCCAAGCAGGCTTCATTTACAAACGCGAAGGGATAAGTGATGATGTCGTTGTTTGTCCCGTTTGTCAAACTGAGGGATACAATTGGCAACCTGGTGACGACCCACTGGCCGACCATTTGGAGTGGTATCCGTATTGCAGTTTTTTCGATCTGGATGACATGTATCGCATATAAACAGCTAGTTACCAGAGCAAAGCAACACTTTCTCTAAGACAAACACCCGAGATGTTTGCGAATGCAAGCTTTTTCTATACGGGATATGGTGACAGGATAAAATGCTACTATTGCGGGATAGAACTGAAGAAACTTTTACCTACCGACAACATCTTCATGTCGTTTGGCTGCTGTGACAAACTCCTCTTCAGTTCTAATACGACATATTTCAGCTCGTATATACGCTCCTGATCTGCTCTGATTCGTTCTTCTTCCGCTCGACAACGATCTTGTTGCAGTCGAATACACTCAGCCTGGGCAGAGTTCTTAATTTCCAATATGGGGCGTTTGAGTTTGTTAATCTCTTGGGTTAAATGCGTGTTTTGTGTAGTGACCAACTGCAAACAACATTCTTCACGGCATTTTTCATATTTGATGTCCTGCATGGAAATGTATTTTATCATATTGTTGAGCAAGCGAATTTCTGTTGCTTTATCACTTCGCATTTGCCTAAGTAGAAATTCAAAGTCTATGGTACTCATGGAAATGTATTTCTTTTGGGAATTCTGTTCCTCTTGCATTTCCACACCAATCCAGGACATTCTCGTCGATGACCACTGTATCCATCATTGTAAAGTTCCAAAAGAAGGAGTTGCGTTGGTCGTTTTCAATGTCGAGACCAAATTTATTACATACTGCTGAATACGTCAATTTACTCATCGGTGCAATCCATAATTTCACATCTTGATCAGCAGTTCTTCTAAATTGAGCGGACATCATCATTTTGGATGCACAACCCCAAATAAACAACTAACGCAAACTTGAAGAACTGATCTTCCTATAGCTTCCTACCGAGAAAAGTGGAAGGACGGCATTAGTTCATTTTAATTTCCTGACTCCGAAAGGATGCAGAGAAACTTGTTTGAAAGAAAGAATTGAATATATATTTCCCTAGATGTCGGAAAAATACATTTACAACTTCTTATGGAAATGATGAGAAAAATCTCTAGATTTGGGGAAAAAACACTCGAACAGATAGTTTCGAATGACATTGGTGTTCAATGGTTAAGCTGAAAAGCAACTGGTGCGTTGTTGCCAAGTTTAACGAAAACACATTGAAGAATTCAACACGTGGTATGCATTTATTTGAAACATTGTACTGTATGAAGAAGAAGATGATGATGATGATGAGGCTAGCCTGTAAGTATTCAAAGTTATCGACAGATATCTGCATATGAATTGCAGTAGCGTCTGTTATTTATAATCTGCAATTTTCTGTAAATTCCCTCATGCATATTTTGGTAATGAACCCCCTGTATTCACAACAAATCATAGTACCAGAAACAATCGTTAATTAGACACGGAATTCTTTACGATATTTTGTTGACCTTTAGAGTAATATTCTTACCGAAAATGGTACCGGAATATGTTCCAATTAGTGCGTACGACAAGTGATATTTTCTTAAACTCTGTTACCAGGGAATACGCAGAGGAACCACCACACACAGTCAAAACTGAGAATTTGTCACTGGAAAAGGTTACTAGACACAGTCACAACCAAAGCAAAAACTCCGGTAGCAGAAAAAATACAAGTTCAATCCATGATTCCACATCCTTTTAAAAAGGCTATGATATATGCAATGAAGTTAAAACAACCAAAGTATTCAGAAGTTTGTAAACGGAGCCACAACAAAATTCGTAGCATCAAATTAACATACAGAATTTTTAGATAATTATATGCGTATTAAATAATCTATTGTGAATGCACGACTTAATGGTTGAGATTTTTTCATTATTTATCGGAGCTGAATATTCAAAATATTTAGTTCAAAAGGCAGCCATTCAACACCACACACAGACAACAACACACCACCGAAAAAGAAAATTATTTAAAAGAAATGTTGGAAAATACTGAGTAGAAATTCTTGTTACAATACAGAAATTAATCATTCAGATATTCTAAAAATATACGATGTTTATGCTTTATTTGATATCTGTATCACTATCGAGTCATTCATTGCGGTTTTGTTAATCTTGACTGAAGATGTTAGCGAAGGTTATAATTTGTCAAAACAGAAGTATCCATTAGAAATGAATTTATTCGTATCTTAGAGTTACAATCAATCATTTGAAATACTGTAACCTTGAACAGGTAATGTTTCTTGTTATATAGATGAAATGGCCGACTTATGACGCCGCAGAAAGAAAGGTTGGAGATCCTGACGGATTAGCCATATTTACTTAGATCTCGGAAAATTATGACTTTGATCTTAAGTGGTACATGCTTCGTATGTTATGATACAAAAGGAGACATATGAGTTACATATACTAATGGTTAGCAGGTGGTCTGTTAATAAACCAGACAATGAGAGTGAAGTGTATGACGTCACAGAAATTGATACTCATGACAATGTTGTTCAATAGCACATTTTTGGATTATGTTTCCGTTATTTGATGTGATGGAGATCCCTGGTAACAGATTCCTAAGTTTTGTATTACAGGAATATGTTAAAGCCTCCTAGGGGTCTGGCAGGGGTGTAAGTATTCGACCTTTTTTCTATAATAACTTATTGAAATTTGTCAAGCGTTACAGACCTTTATTTGTTTATTATTCAAAGGAAAATAGCAGTAAAAGTTCTAGGATTTGTTCGTTTTGCCCCCCTGAGCAGTCAATAATATTTTTATATTTAACTTCATGAAATATTTTTAGTATTTCATAAATCAAGCAAATTAGACCTTTATTTGTTTATTATTCAAAGGAAAATAGCAGTAAAAGTTCTAGGATTTGTTCGTTTTGGCCCCCTGAGCAGTCAATAATATTTTTATATTTAACTTTATGAAATATTTTTAGTATTTCATAAATCAAGCAAATTGTTCCTACGTTTCATATGCGCCAAGTGTCAAATTACCTTGTTTGTTAAGTTGTATTTTTTTAAGACAAACTTTTGATGAGACCATGGCTGTTTTTGTTATCTCCGTTTTGAGAAAGGAGGTTGTTTGCTACAAAGTACTTCTGGAAATTAGGTTTCTCTCTGATCTGTTGTTAAATCTTGTTTTTTCATAACTTTTTTCAAACTTGAAATTTGAATATCAACCAAGTGATTTCAACAACATAATTTGAGATATATAAGTAAACATTTTTAAGCTTTCCCACTTAAAGACAACGTTTTTTGGTAAACATTTGTTTAACGGATCGGCCTAATTTAGGTTCAGCTGTTTCAAGAATAAGATGTTATACAGTACTTTGTACATTTTACTCTCATATCAACAATTAATTAGTAGAAACATTTGAAAAACGCAGCAAACAATTGGATTTTCTTGGTTATTTTCTTTTAGAAAAAGTTTATAACTATGTACTGAAATTAGTTTTGATGTTAAAGCTATAAGTACCTGTCTTAGAAAAGATTTGTTTGACTGGACTATTTAGATTCAGCTGTTTCAAGAATAGGATGTTATACAGTACTTTGTACATTTTACTCTCATATCAACAATTCGTTGAGAGAAACATTTATAGTGAGTTGCAACAACCGACCTATTTTTCTTGGTTGTTTTCTCTTAGAAAAAGTTTATGGCTAAGTACTGAAATTAGTTTTAATACTAAAGTTTTTGAGTACCTATCTTAGAAAAGATTTATTTGACAGACGTATTTAGATTCAGCTGTTTCAAGAATAGGGAGACTTTGTGTACATTTTACTCTCATATAAACAATTCGTTGGGAGAAACAATCCGTGATATATGATGATGAGCCATCAGTGTGTTCGAATCCCTGTGATGTCTTTTTTTCCGCTACCCTTGGTTTTTTGCTTTGGTTGTGAATGTGTCTAGTAGCGGACTCCAGTGACAAATTCTCAGTATTGACTCCTTTTTTCCTCTTGATAGAAATATAACTACTTTTACTTTGTAGGAGTAATAAATATATATTTTTTATACTAACTTGCAAGAAATATTAAATTTTTTCTGTATATTGTCTTGTTTTTTTAGAGACACACTTGCAAGAAGTTTTAAAAATTGTTTTTATTTTGTATGTTGTCTTATATGATGAGATACTCTAAGCCAGCAGTGTGTTCGAATCCCTGTGATGTCTTTTTTGCCACTACCGTTGGTTTTTTTGCTTTGGTTGCACCTGTGTCAAATAATGTTTTCCAGTAACTACTTTTAACGGTTTGTGGAGGCCCCTCGTGACTGGATTCCTCTAAAGATTCATTTGGTTGACAATATTTACAAGCTTGCTCTTCAATATTATTGTAAGGTAAGAGATTCCTAAGTTCTATACCACTGCAATAGAGTCGAATTTCAACATGCCGATTTTTTTTCTATAATAACTTATTCAGATTTGTGAAGGTGTTACAAATCATTATTTTTCAAAGAAAAAGAGCTGTAAAAGTCCTAGGACTTTTGTTCCCCTGAGCAGTCTATAATATTTTTATATTTAACTTAATGAAATATTTCTAGTAGCAAACTGTTCATATGCATTACCTTGTTTGTTAAATTTTTACTTTTGATTACCCCATGGTTGTTTTTGTTATCTCCGCTTTCAGAATAATAGTTTTTTTCTGGAAATTAGGTTCCTCTTTGACCTCTTGTTAAATCTTGTTTTTAATAATTTTTTCAAACTTAGAATTTGAATATCGACGAAGTTAAGTAATTTCAACAACTGAGATATATAAGTAAACATTTTTACGCTTTTCCCCCTTAAAGACAGTGGTCATTTGTTTGAAGGGCCAATTTAGATTCAACTGTTAGAAGAATAGGAATACTTTGTACATTTTACTCTCATATCAACAATTCGTTGGGAGAAACATTTATAGTGAGTAGCAACAAACGATCAATTTTTCTTGTTTTCTCTTCATCACTAAGTACAGTAATTTTGATGCTAAAGTTTTAAGTCCCAGACACTGTCTTAGAAAAGATTTGGTTGTTCCGACCTCTGTCTTAGAAAAAGCTATATGTGATAGAAACATTTGTTTGTAGTAGACTGATGGCTAAAGTTTTGTGCACCTCGAAAAAAATTTTATGTACCAGTGAATACGGTTTGAGTACCTGCCTTAGAAAAAAGATTTATGTACCGGTGTTGTTGTTAGAAAAAAAGCTATGAGTACCTGTCTTAGAAAAGATTTGTTGGTTCCTACCTCTGGCTTAGAAAAAGTTATATATTTATTCCCACCATCCCATTTCCAACATTGCTGGTCTCTACCTTTTGCAACGGAATTGTTTGAAACTATTTCTACCCTTTGCGACGCCCTTACTTCAACCATTCTACCCTTTGCACAGGTTCTAACCATTTGTTCCTGTTATAACCTTTCTATCATTTGTACCATTTCTAACATTTGTAGTGATCCTTCTTCAACGATTCTACCATTTCTAGCTTTTGTAGCGATTCCAACTATTTCCAACTACCGTTTCTACGGTTCCAGTCGTTTCTACGAGCCGTTTGTGCTGTTTTTAGTCAATTTGCAACGTTCCCATATCAGTCATTTTCAACATTTGTTGCATTTCTACCCTTTATAAGGTCCTACTTTAACCTTTCAATCATTTCTAACAGCCCTTTGCAGCCATTTCTACCCTTCGTAAGGGTTTTGAACTTTCGCCCATCTGACAACCCTCTATCCACATTTCAACATAATTCTCATCAACGAATAAATCACTTACATTACCTACTAATATATTTCGAGGAACGTATTCAAAATGGCATTACAACCATAAAACAATTCAAATAATCCTATTAAGTACCTACTACCCTTCTTTTACCTGAAATGTCAGATGGTCAATTATTATTTCTTACAAACAAAAATCTTGAACCAATGTCCTTGGCTATATTCACTGTGTTGTCATTTACAATGTGTGCTTCAGTGTGAGAAGTTTAATAAACTGAAGTTTCAAAGTGTGTTCTGAGATAGACTAAACGAATGTAGTCGCCGCAAGGTAAGCAACATTTGTATTTCTCATCCTTGTAAAAGTCCCATACAAGTGTGGGCGAAACGTCGGAAAACTTTGTTTATATGTTGGTTAACATATATAAATAAAATTAATTTGAAAAAATGACGCAGTCCAAATCTGGAAAAAGCAGAATCGGTTATATTCATATAGTTCATATTAGACGTCAAAGCCTAACTGTTGTTTCAAGAAGTACCTGAATACTTCGAATGCGCCACCAAAAGAATTCGTAATAATTTCTTAAAAAAGTGATTTTTCTGACTTTCTAACAAAGAGTATGTAAAGAACTCAATTTTTATTTCATAAAAAAATTCTTCATGATCTCATATATCCAAATTCTTCGAAACTCAAAAAAGATGTCTTCTGGAGCTCTTAGTTAAGACATCTTTAAGACGTAATTTGCATAACTTTATGAGTAAGTCTTTTTAATTAATTCAAAAGGAACTCTCCTGGATTTGTATATTGGCTGGATATACTATAAATAGTTAATACAAACTGTAACAAATACGATTTGTTCAATGGCTTAATGAGGTCACAAAAATGACGTCTTCATGATCTCATATATCCAAATTCTTCGAAACTCAAAAAAGATGTCTTCTGGAGCTCTTAGTTAAGACATCTTTAAGACGTAATTTGCATAACTTTATGAGTAAGTCTTTTTAATTTATTCAAAAGGAACTCTTCTGGATTTGTATATTGGCTGGATATACTATAAATAGTTAATACAAACTATAACCTAATATTAAGAAGAAATAAAAATTAATAATTTCTAGTACTTACTTTTAATTCTTCATGCTCTATTCGCAAATTATGAAACTGTGCTTCCAATTTTTGCTTTATTAAGTTATAATCATTTACCATGACTGCATTATTATTTTTTTCCTTCTCTGATTGGCAGACTTCTCTTTTAAGCATTTCTTTCAATTGGCATATTTCATCCATCATTAGTTTTCGTTCTTCTTCAAGTCTTGCAATAGTGATGCGCAGTTGCTCAACTTCTCTAGCCTCCTTTTCCGCCTTATCGACAGCCTCTGAATCCAAATTGATAATTTCCCAGCTGTCTAGAGGAGTACACATAGCTTTTAAGCAAAATACAAGATACTTCACCATGTGGTATCTCCTCCAGATCATTAGTGAAATATAATTAATATTACAGTGTTATTATAATCATGGTCAAGGGATTAATTTTTTTCATTGAAGTAAATACAAAGTGTTATGGAGATCGTCGTCTTATCTCATGAGAAGCGCTGTGTTTTCACGGAACTATCATTAGTAGTGTTTACATGTGTTCAGAACACTCTGTCTTTTTGGGTTTAAAAGAGACAGTTTTATATTTACCTTGCCCTAAGCGCAATCGCAGTAAGAAGAAAAGGAGACTCGCTGTTTGCCTCTCGTCCAGTACCGACCTCCCAAGAAACTCTCAAGGAAAAACGTTTCCCTATGTGCTTCCTAGTGCAACCCCAAAGTGCGTGTGCAGCTATTACTCACTTATTGTAAACCCCCTCGTGAGTGCGCATTGCCCAACAATATAAACTTTATTTGTGCCTAAAAACCCAGGGTTAAGGCCGGCTACCCGCGCTGAATGCACACAAATACATGGATGGCAGATTTCCCAAGGCTTTTACTAGATCTAACTCGTAGACAAGGTTAAGAGTTTTCTTATGAAGGGCAATTGAGTTTTTTATCAAAATAAAACCACACAAAACTACAGTCCACTTAATCCAATTCACTACATTTTTTGGCCCAATCGAGCCAGATTGATTTATTTTGATTTATCGCTATCAATTTGGTCCATATTTTGAATTCTCAAAAAATAAAATTGCATTCAAATTTAGCCATTCTATTTGTTTCCCGTGTATTGTTTCCACACACCTTACGATCAGATAATACGCATGTCTACAATATCAACACGCAAGCGTCACCCACAAAATTTCCTCTGATTATTTTGCGTTTTCGTTAATACTCATATATTAATTGCTCATTAACCTCAAGTATTTATTAAATACATTTCTTGCAATTATAAAATAAGAATTGTAATCTCTTAACATTGCACTAGTTTAATTTTAAATCGATGGCTGTTTTGTTTATTATAATAATAAAAACTCGTTCAGTTTGTCGATGTTTACCGGATATTTTTTGTCATTTAAGGAATTTGCCACTCATTTGCATCGTATTTATAAAGATATACAGTCTGTCTCTAAAAACGTGTAGTTTATTAATTTTGTGAATATTCATTTATAGTAATTGATATTTTTCTCTTTAAATCGTGTAGTAATTGTAATAATAGTGTACAGTGGAGTTCATAAATGCTGCTCTCAATTAATTAACTCGTATTAATTTTCAATATTTGTTGTTTTTTAATTTCATTCGCTTAGTTCAGCAGTTTAAGTTATTATTTGTGTTCGGCTTATATTAATTTATACTTCACAATGGGGGATAGAAAATTAAATCTTGCCATTTCTCAACGCAAAGCTGAAATTTTAATGGTAGAAGAATTGTTGAACATTGCGAAGCACTCTCTTATTGATAGAACTATGCATAATAACTTCAAATGTAGATACAACCGCTTAGAAGCAACTCGCGAAGCCTTTGATAAGCAACAGAATATTATTCAAACTCTTATGTCTGCACAAGATAATGCTGATTTGGATCCTCAAATCGTGAAAGCTCATGCTTTCTACACAAGTTTTTATGATATTCAAGCTATTCACATGCAGCTTTTTGATAACTCTAGAGACCCACTTGAGTTCCATAACACTAGTATCCCTCCCACTAATGTAAAACTCCCAAACTAGAAATGCCACACTTCTCTGGTGAATTCCGTGAACGGCAAACATTTATTGATATGTTTGACTCTTCGAATTATAATAATGACTCGCTCTCAAATGTCGACAAATTTAATTACTTAATAATCTTGATTCACGGCTGCTCCACTTAAACTCTTAAAATCCTCTCCCTTGACAGGTGATAATTACTTAGTTGCTTATAAAGCATTGTGCAAGCGTTATGCAAATAAGCGTTTAGTTGCTAACTCGTATTGGCAGGCTATTTCTCGATCTAAAAAACTCTCCAGTTCTCAAGGCTCAGAGAGCTAGTTGATGTTTTTAGTGAAAACCTTTCTGTGTTGGAAAATATGGGCTTTCCTGTGAAGCAATGGGACTTCTCTTCACAATGCTGTTCGAACGACTCGACTCAGATACCGCTCTGAGGTTTGAGCGAGACTGCACTTCGGAACTTGAAGATCTATACTTTGATATTTGCTGAATTACTTGGAGAGCCATGCCGCTTTAGATTCTCTCAATAGTATCCACAGTCCCCCCAGTGCTTTAGTAAATCTAAAGTTCATTCTCCCCGTTTTAAAACATTAAAAAATATTTCTGTCAGTATATATGTCATAAATTCTCAATCTCAATTCTTTAGTGACATCATCTGTCCCCTATGTAAAACCGCACACCGCATATATAATTGCCCTGAGTTTCTCTCCAAATCTCCTCATGATAGATTTGCTATCACTCGTACCCATGGATGGTGCACAAATTGTTTAGGATATAGGCATACATCTTCTCGATGTTCCTCTACAAATTGCTGTAGAAAATGTTCTCGCAAGCATCATACTCTTTTGCATTTTACTGATGCCTTGCACAACTCACACTCGCCTTCGGGCTTACGAAATACTCAGGTCGCTTCTAGTATTAGACCGGAAGAAACCTCATCTCACACTCTCAAGATTGCCTCAGCAGATCCTTCTATTAATTCTCAACCCCGTACTTCGAATATTTCTCTTCTCACAGGAGTGCAAGGTACCGTTCTCTTATCCACTGCTCTAGTGGAGATAAAGGATGCTCGTGGTCATTTTCAACCGGTTAGGGTTCTTCTAGATAGTGGAAGCCAATGTAATCTTATAACCAGTAAGTGTTGTAAGAGCCTCGGATTATTCACGCGTACTACACCTCTTAGTATTGGAGGTGTGGGCAGAATAAATACTCAATCCTCACATATTGTTTCTTGTATGCTTCGGCCTCGCGGAGCTTTTCGATTTTGATGCTGTGGTCTTACATCAAATTTCCTCTGATATGCCCTCTTCGGATATCCCATTGGACTATTTCAAAGATTTCAATCATTTAAAACTCGCCGATCCTCAGTTTAATATTTCTCGTCCAGTAGATATGCTCTTAGGTTAGGTGATATATTTTGCATTGTGGAAGGGTAATACCTTGCAACTTGGTAACTACTCAAGGATGGATTCTCATGGGAAAGGTAGACTTTCCTTCCGTCTCAGTGAGCACTCTTATAACTAGTGTTCACTAGAAGACTCTGTAAAGCGCTTTTGGGACTTAGATCAGGTTCCAAAATTGCCAGCAATTTCTTTGGATGATAAACAGGCAGAGGACCTCTTTTCTCGTACTATTTCTCGTATATCCACAGGGAGGTTCACTGACGAATTACCCTTTAAACATTCACACTTTCACTTCCAAGGATCTCGTGATGTAGCTCTCAAAAGATTCTTGTTACTGGAACGGAGGATGTTAAAAGACACTGTTTTATATGAACCCTACAGGGACTTCATGCAAGATTATTTTAACTCTGGTCACATGGAATTAATACCCAGCCTCGAAATATCTCAACCCAGTTATTACATTCCGCATCATGCTATAGCTCCTACTAGCTCCAAATTTAGAGTTGTCTTCGATGCTTCTGCTGTTGATACTCAAGGAGTGTCTCTAAATGACATCCTACTCTCCGGTCCCAAGTTACAGCAGAACTTAATCTCGATTCTTTTGCGTTTCAGACTCTATGCAGTATGCTTCACAGCCGACGTAAGGCAGATGTTCCGTCAGATTCTCATCGCTGAACATCATCGAGATTACCAACGTATTTTGTGGCGTTTCTCTCAGGATACCCCTATTCAGGATTATAGATTGGTGACTGTTACTTATGGTGTTAGGTCTTCTCCGTATTAGCAATACGTACTCTATTTCATCTTGCTCATATGTATAAGGATGATTACCCCGAAGCATCCGAGATCATATCAAATGATGTTTATGTAGATGATATCTGTACTGGTGCAGATTCTATCTCTCATGCTCTTCAACTCCAGAAAGAATTGGGGCAGGCCCCCTTATGATTGACTTTTATAATTAAAGGATGAATCGAAAATTCAATACATATAAAGCCCATCTTGTTCCTCAAGGAACTCTGGCTTGTGGATTTTTGGGAGACCGTACAACTTCGGATATCTGGACGATTTTTCCCTTGGAATTATATTTTTGTAATTTCTTCATTTATCGGGCTTGCTCTAATTTTTGCCTTCGTGGATTTTCTCAAGTTATAGAATCCTTTTTCACCGGTTTGTATGACTCGTCTAGGAGGTATCGTAGGGCGTGTACTTCTTCTCTTAAGAGGTTTCGTTTCGGAGGTTTTGTTTTCCTTAGGATGGTCGTAACGTCCTGCAGAATTGTTTATGCTGTCTGTTGGTCAGCGTTCTGTTGTAGAAATTATGAACTACCCAGTGTGTACCTGATGTTACTGTCTTCTCCAATTTCTGTTGATGTTTTCGTAGTTTTACCTTTTACCGTGGAAAGGCTGTCTCGATCTCGACAGTGACGCAAAAAAAACTAGGTCGCATAGCAGTCTCGATTCTTGTCCACAGCTTCTCGAATATCTTGAAAAAATCGACGAGGGCAAAAATTCTGAAAAATATGATGCCAAGGGAAAAATCTTCCTAAGTTGTATGGTCGCCCCAAAATCCAGATGCTCAACTTCGACGAATAGTCAGCGCAATAGGGCCTCCGAAACTTCTTTTAGCAATTCCTGGCTAAAGAACTCCAACCCTTTGTACATCAGATGACATAATACAAAGTATCAATATACACAAGGACGACATATTAGTGAGTTTCGATGTCGTCTCCCTTTTTACAAAGGTACCTGTGACTGAGGCCCTCCATTACATTGAGGAAAAATACTAACCTCCAAAACATATAATCAATCTAGCTAACCACTGCTTAACAAACACATATTTTACCTACACCGCACTATGAGTCAAATGACATATATTGACGAAAAATAGTTTGTTTTAAATTCAACCTTGTGTTATGTAGATTAATGGGAAATTATTCAGAATGTCGTAAGCATCTATTATAAGGGTGGCAATTAGGAGTGAAATGGTGCACATTTCAAAATTCGATCTATTTTTTCTTTTGTTTTATCTCAAAGACTAATAGAAGTTTTTATGCACATATACTTTTTTTAAATTGGAGGGTTATTAATATAGATTAGAAAAATATTTATTGAAAAGCTATCCTCCCAAAAATATAGTAGACAATGGGAGTGAGCAGGTGAAAACGTGAAAATCGCCAAAAATACTGTTTGTTATCATTTCCCACTGTGGATAGCTTTTATCATTATCATTTTCACTGTAGGACTGAAAACGGGGAAACGGTTGTGAAAAAAAAAACAAAAAAAACCGTTAATGAATTATTTTGAATATTTTTAGACGTGTAGTTAGATCATACTTTTCTGATTTTTTTGCCGATTTTTCAGGTTTTCATCAGCTCACCCCCGTTTCAACCATATTTTTGAGAGGATAAGTTTACAATAAATATTTTTCTAAACTATAATAATAAGTACATTCTTCGAGGTGTCATTCTTTTGTACGCAAGACAATATATATAATATATATTGTCCCTGGTTAGGGAACCTTCATCATTTGCGCTTCCCACAAATCCTAGATGTCGGTCTTTACATCTCGCGTCTTCAAATATAATAATAAGAATACACTTAAAAAAAACATGTGTGTAAATATTTCTATTTGACTGCGAGATATATTATAAAAAAAAGAAAAAATAGAACGAATTTTGAAATGTGCATCATTTCACTCCTAATTTCCACCCCTATAATAGTGGATGGTGACATTCTAAATAATTTTCCCTTAAACTACATAACTCAAGGTTCAATTTAAAATAAAAATTGTTTTGATATCTCTATTTTTCGTCAAAAGCCATTTGACCCGTCGGTCAACATTACAAGAAAATTGAGCGGCAATGGGGGTCCTCTTTGTTCCCAGTCCTGGCAAATCTTTTTATTGGAAAAGATCGAAAGACCGGTTCCTCAGAACACGGAGTACCAGCCTAAGCTATAGTTATGTCGATGACACATTTACAATATGGCCACATGGTAGAGAACAACTCCACAAATTTCTGGATCATCTTAACGTCAAACTGTCTTTTCTAAGACAAATAAACCATACATACGAGAATTCCGACTTTCGATGAGATCTCACTTAACTTCTTCCGAATAATCGATGTTATCATTCACCAAGCGTAGTACAAAATGATCTGGTGCTGCTTTGCGTCTTTGTTTCATGCTATCGTCGGAAAGTGATGGTGCGATACGATTCGTCGATGACACATTTATAGTATGGCCACAGGTAGAGAATAACTCCACAAACTTCTGGATAACCTTAATAAAATACATCCGAAAATTACATTTGACATGAAAACAGAACAAAACAAGGAACTGCCATTCCTCGACTTACTAATAAAAAAAACCTGACGAAACCATAGAACACCCAGTATACCGAAAAACCATCCACACAGATACCTCAACGCAAACTTGAATCATCACTCCGCTCAGTTATTTTCAGTAGCTAAAACCCTGACACAAATCTAAAACTTTTAGACATCGAAAACTGTAAGGCCGAGGTGAAAATTTTAAAGGAGGCATTAACATCAAATGACTATAACCACCACATAATAGAAAATTAAAGCAATTACACAGAAACCCAAACCGAAGAAGATGAAAACATCTCGACAGATGTTCTCTCTTTTGTTCGGGGTACAAAGAACAAAACTGGAAAAGTCCTAGTGAAATACAAAAAAAAATGTTTATGGATATTGCGGTCTGTTCATGTGTTGGTTCTCTGTATACAATGTGGCCAATGGTATCATCGTTATTTCTCATGTCATTTCCAATAATAGATCTTCTCCAAATCACAAAGGTATCATTTACATAATGGAACCAACACGAAGACTTGAAATAATCATTCTTTAAAGCTGTTCCTTTATTAAATAAAAATTGGCAATGCCGGACTAAGAAAGCTTTCATGGATACGGCATCTCCCTGCTCATAAAATTCCACTGAAAATAGGTTTAAGTCAGGACATGTCCAAACAAATGTCGTCAAGGAAGATGTTTTGCAGCTGCTTCATTGTAGTAGAGTACAGGGAGACTACGTCAAAAGTGACCATCATGTCTCCAGATTTCACCTTGAGGGTTTTTAATTTTTTAAACATTTGAAGAAATTTCTGCGTTAGCCAAGGGTACAAACTTTGCAGTCACGCCAAATGTTGGTCCAGTAGAAGACATAATCGCCAACATCGAGTCGGACTTTCGCAGCTCTCCGTCGGACGTTGCAGAAGACATCCGTCGCGATCAAGAATTTTGCAATAAAGTCAATACACATGAAAGCAACATGACACATAGAGAACAGTTGGCATTGAGAAATCTCCCGAAAAATAAAGAAGTCATCATTCTTTCAGAAGACGAGAGGAATGCTACCAAGGTAATGAACACTGAGAATTACAAGAAAATCCGTGATCTACTTGACGCAGTAACAAATCTCGAAAATTCTAAGGACGACAAATGAATTGATTAAGGGTGTCATTGAAGATCAGATATGAATAAAATAAAACAGAGCCCGCACCACCAAGAGTATAGGTATCTTCTGAAATTATTTATGATGTGAACTACTCGATAGAAGTTTCCAAACCGAAATGAAGGAAGGACTAAATAAAACCAGTAGGACTTGAACAACTTACAAATTAAATGCCAACTAAACTGTTCAACCCAAATTGCTTTGACACAGTAGATGGCTATTACGATTCAAAGGTGAAATGTGTACTTAATGTCAGGGATGAAATACTTCGGGTGGCTACTTCTCAAGAACAAGACTATAGGGTTTACCTAAAATACATAAACACATATGAAATTTCTGTGCTAGCTTAATACACACATATTCTGTGACTTACTGTGTTGTCTAGTAATCACTAATAATTTTGTAGTACATTACTTCCAACCAGTGAGTCCAAACATAAAATTAAAAACCACACAATACGAATTCGACGGTTACCTGATTGCTTTCAAAAGTCTACCGTCTCAAAAACAAAAGTATAGCATGTTCAGTTAATTTAGAAATTTTACATAAATTATAAACTATCTTTTGGGAGTTTTTAGAATCGGTTTTCTACTTCTGCATATAAATAAACAAACAGTACTTCTTTATACATTAACAAAACAACAAGTCTGTAATTTTTCTCATATAAAATAATACATACCTTTTAAAGCTACGAAGTCAGATTCATATTTTTTCAACTTTTTTACCTTAATACTGCATGCTAGTTTAATTAAATAATTCGCTGATTCTTCACTTCTACATTTTTTAGGAAGTGATACCCGGAAGTATTTAAGAATACCTTCAAAATCTAACAGCATGAGGTCTTTCTTGCAAAACTGAAATTATACAAAATATATTAATAACTAAGATTATTTGCAAATAGTTTTCGATTACCATTTACTTATATACTCGAAACGTTAGAAAATGTCATTCAAGAGAGTAGGTATATTTCATAACAAAGAAGCTTACTCAAAAATTGTATGCTATCAAAAGTATCTTTCACAAGGCTAGGTTCACATAATCATGCTAAAGAATATTAGATATTGCATTAACAAACTTGAAACTTATTTTATTTATTTAGCAGAGGAAACTATAAACAGCTTCTTCATTCACGGACCGGTTTACAACAATAAAATAATATTAACAGAATTTATTTCTAAACCCATTAGACAGCAACTGCACTTCATATTAAAAAAATATATGTTTGTGTTTAGATACAAATCCAGCTAAGAAAAATGTAAATTAGATAACCATTGTGAAAATAATTTTACACTGATAATAATTTATATATATATATATATATATATATATATATATATATATATATATATATATATATTGTTTTTAAGTTTTCGCGGGCACTAAATGTTTTAGGTGGTTTCCGGGAATTTATCCGCGTAGTTGATAACTGATCCCTGCCGGGATCGATGGTAAAATGACGACATTTCGGCAGAGTCACATCTGCCCTCTTCAGGTCGGTTCGTATAATTCTCGTAGCCTTCTGCTTTCGCTTCTAGTTACTCGAATATTCGAATAGCGGAAGCAGAAGGCTACGAGAATTATGCTAACCACAAATAAATATCAATTAGTCAAGTTAATTTATTTGCCTTAACACAATCTAAAAGGTGACTGAGAGAACATTTATTAATATCACATAGGTTAGAAATCTTATTAAAGCAGTTGCACATGTTATATATGGGCGATCTAAGTAAAACACCAGTTCGAGCAGTGATTATTTAGCCGAACGCCAGGTCTCGGTATGTGAAAACAAATTTTACCTAACAAAAAGGGACAATCAATTTTACCATTAACAAGAAAATACAGAAATTTTATGCAAGAAAACTCTCTTCTGAGCTGTAAGCTGTCGATACTAAACATGCTTAAAAGAAGGGTATGTTCAAAACCACGCTCAGGGTAAATACCATTCGAAATAAAATATAAAAATTTTCTTTGTACATTCTCCAAAGCTTGATTATGAACCTCATACAGAGGAGACCATACTAGCGAACAGTATTCCATCTTAGATCTAACGTAGGCAAAATATAGAGTTTTTAGGGCAAAAATATTAGTAAGACCTGCAATTTCGCATGATGAAGCCTAACATTTTCAGCGCTTCGCTAGAAATCTTACTGAAATGGTTAGAAAAGGTTAGCTTAAAATCATACAACACGCCCAAATCTTTCATAACTTCACAGCGTTCTAGAATATTGTGATTTATAAAATAATCATGCACAATTTTTAATTTTTTCTTTGTGAACGTTATTATTTTGCATTTTTTTACATTCAGGTTCAGGTTGTTATTTTCACACCACCGAGCAACGGGGTTTAAATTAAGTTGAAGACTTAAACAATCAGCTATCGTTTGAATTTTATTATATAATTTAAGATCGTCAGCATACATTACATGCTCACAGTCCAATAGTTCACTTAGATCGTCGATATATAAGAGAAAAAATAGTGGGCCGAGGATGGATCCATGCGGTACACCTGATGTTGCGTTGATATGTGATGAGTTGTGACCATTAAAGGATACATATTGCTTTCTGTGCAGTAAAAAAGACCTAAAGAAGCAAATTAAACTTTGTGAGAAACCGTACGAATAAAGCTTTTCAATAAAATCTCATGATCAACACGATCAAAGGCCTTCGCCATGTCAGTATAAATAACATCGACCTGCCCTTGGCTGTCAATAATTTCTGAGGTATACTGCGTGAAAACAGCTAAGTTGGACCTACTTTGTACAAAACCATGTTGGCTAGGCGCTATAAGAGATTTGATAGTGGAATTTATTTTGTTGTACAAGACAATCTCAAAAATGTTGGCAAAATTACACATTATTGATATAGCTCGATAGTTGGTAATATCGCTAGTATCACCATTCTTATGAATGGGACAAATTTTAGTCATTTTCCATTTTTGGGGAAAGACTGATGTTTTTAGTGACAACTTAAAAAGGAAAGTGAGAGGAGAGGCTAGCACATATGCACAATCCTTGACAAAAAACGATGGTATTAGATCTGGACCTGACGTTAATTTATCTTTTAGTTTCTTTATGGCATTTATAACTTCATTTTCATTTATATTTACAACATCAATCATTTTACTCTTACAATTATTGAAGTCGAAATTATAGCTTGAATTATTTGATGTAGTATAAGTGGATTCAAAAAAATTGGCGAATATTTCAATAATTTCATGTGGCTGTGAATATTCTGTACCACCGTAGTGCATTTTACCAGGAATCCTTGAGGTTCTTCTTTTCGAATGAATATATGACCAAAAGTTTTAGAGTCAGTTGTAATAGAAGATTGAACCTTGCATAAATAATTTATGTAAGCCTTATCAGATTGAATTTTTATCAATGACCTTAGAAGTTTAAATTCGATTAAATAGCATTCAGATTTTGTTTGTCCATATTTAACCAAACTTTTTGCTTTTAGTTTAATATTTTTTATAAGTTCGGATGAATACCATGCTGGAAATTTTTTCTTCGAATATTTGAATTTAGGAACGCATGTTTCGATTATAGAGTACAGAACCTGATAGAAACTATCCAATGCAATGTCGGCATTACTGTATTCATTCAACAATGACCAGTCCACATTCATTAGCGCATTATACAGACCTATATAATTCGCTTTTTTAAAGTTATACATTAGTGAATCATTACCTCTCGTTAAATTTGCTTCTTTACATGACAAATCTACACTTACAATTAAAGCTGGATGATATACATCCTCTTTTACATGAGGTGCATGATCTCTAAACACTGAACATTTAACGTTTGATAAAACTAGATCAAGATGCCGATTGTTTATGTTAGAGATTTTATTAAATTGACGATAGCTGAAAAATGCTTGAAATTCGTTAAGAGCTAGGATTACCGACTCATTATTTGAGATATTAAAGTCACCCATAACAATTGTGGATCTACCCAGTAAGAAGTCTAGCTGTCCAAATGTTTCGAAAAATGACTTATAAGTGTCAGCATTTGTGGCCGGTCTAATATATATCATAAACATAAACAATACTTGATAATTAATTAAACATTTGCAACATACCATGTCAGTTTCCGGAAACCTATCAGTAAGCAAAGATATATCAACCAATACAGGGTTAAGTTCACATTTTGTTGCTAACAAAACACCACCACCGGATTTCAAGCCTGCAGCATCTAATTTTCTATCACTTCTGTGCACAATATAGGATTCAGGAAATATTTCACTACTCAGTACTCCTTCTTGTAGCCATGTTTCAGTAAACGCAATAACATCAAAATCATTACCTAGTACAGAAGAGTAAACGGGTATAATTTTGGTATTCAATCCAGGTACATTTTGATAGGCGAATAAAAAACCTGAGTGGGAATTCGTACTGCTGAGATCAACTAGTTTTCCTTATTAATTGGGACTATGTTTGGTACACCGTTAATATATCTCCATCGTTATGGCGGTTTACTAACTGCTGTTTGATTTTCTTAAAATATGCAATATGTTTAGGAGTTCTATCATAGTATATTGCGACGTCTTTATAAACTTGATGATTTTTTATTGTTTTGGCGTTTCTAATTACTGCGTGTGCTTGCTGTTCATTTTTTTAGGCAATTTTAACCAGGCGGGTTTTATTATCGGCATATCTCCCCAGACGTAATGGTTTAATTTCACCTATAGTAAGAGTTGAGTCTATGATACGCAATATATTTTCAATTGTTCTCTTGTCAGAGTCGCCTCGTTCTTCAGTGGTTTGCCTTGGTTGATTCTGCTCAGATTCACTAATTCCAAAGAAAATAATATTATTTCTTCGCTGGTTCCTATCATTTAGTTCAGCAACAACATCTTCGAAGTCGAATGTTTGCACTTGAGCAGGCCTCAGATTTTCAATAGACTGAGCTTTAAGAGATCTTACTTCATCCTGCACATTAACTAATAGTGCTTTTAATTCATTCATATCGTTCTTGAACACTCTGCAGTTAGAACAGGACCAGTTATAACCCTTAGTGAAATTGTTCATCACCCTTACTTCAGATTGTGAGAGATCCACACAGCTGTTCTTGAAAATTTTCCGGCAAAGTGAGCATTGGACAGCCAACACCTTCTCGCATGTTTTATTGCAGCAAGAACAGTTAATTAAATTTGGGTTTACAGGCATCACTTCAACAGTTTATTTATTTGGTTATATTTCTTTAATTTTATTTCCTTGCGGACCACAATATAGAACAAAAAATCTTACTGCTCGAATACGTTGTTTCAGTTCATATACAATAACAAGAGGTTATCTCTCAAAAATAACTAAGTTAAATTGCGTTCTTATCACAAATTCAGCGGCACTAATTCAGGATCACATCCACATGTTACACAAAATTATCAATAAGATTTGATTTAAAATATCCCTTTAATTCAGCCGCTTAACACGAAAGTTATTCACCGACCGATCTGAACCTGAAGCTACGCTGACAAATAGCTATCAAATTTGGACCTAGAACTTATAAATTCTAAAGACAAATTTTCCAACTTGAAAGCTGTTTAACTGTAATACATGATCTTTAAAATTTTTGTGCTACCTGTGTATCTACAAACAACAATTTTACTTATATGTTTTAACAAATACCAAAATAAAAACACACTAATTGACAGTCGAAACGAAATAATCAACCAACTTCGCCTCGAACATTTAAATGACGAAGAATGTGAACTTATTACTCAACTCTGTCTCGAATTCTCAGACAACTTTTACTTAGAAGGTTGACGTTCACTAACGAAGTGAAACACTCCATCGATACCAACAATTCAAAACCAATCTTTACTAAGTTCTATCGTTATCCCCATATTCATAAAGAAGAAGTTAAGTCACAAATTTCTAAAATGCTCGACCAAGGCATAATCCGCCCTTCTAACTCCCCCTGGTCTTCCCCAGCCTGGATCGTACCCAAAAAATTAGATGCTTCAGGTAAGCAAGCAAGCAATGACCAAATGCCCTCTTCCTAATATTTCCGATCTATTAGATCAACTCGGACCTTGCCAATACTTCACAACTCTCGATCTTGCATCGGGATTCCATCAAATCGAAATAGACCCCAAAGATATCCAGAAAACTGCATTCACCGTAGAAAATGGACATTTCGAATTCGTCCGAATGCCTTTTGGATTAAAAAATTCCCCGTCCACTTTCCAGCGCGTCATGGACAATATACTTCTAGGTATACAAAACGAAAGATGTCTTGTCTGCATGGACGACATCATTGTCTTCTCGCCCACAATACATGAGCATACCCTTCGACTCGCAGAAGTTTTCAAACGCTTTAGAAAATCTTAACTTAAAAATCCAGCCCGATAAATGCGAGTTCCTTCGCAAAGAAGTGGCATATTTAGGACACCTCATCACTCCCGATCAAAAAGAAATTAAGTCATTTTTGGGATTAGCCGGTTATTACAGACGCTTTATCCCAAACTTTGCAAAAATCTCTAAACCCCTCACGAGACTTCTTCAAGAGGATATACCATTCCTATTTGATTCAGAGTTGACGAATTAAAACAGGCATTGACTTCAACACCAATACTAATATATCCAAACTCAATGAACCATTCGTCTTAACTACAGACGCAAGCGCTTTTGCAATCGGTGCTGTATTGTCACAGGGACCGATAGGTAAAGACCTACCTATTGCATAAGCTTCCAGAACTTTATGTCAAGCGGAGACTAGATACTCAACGATTGAACGAGAACTCTTAGCTATTGTATGGGCTGTCAAAACATACAGGCCGGTAATTTTTGGCCGTAAGTTTCAACTAATTACCGATCACCGTCGGTAACCTGGCTTTTCTCCATCAAAGACCCGGGTAGCCGACTCGCAAGATCGCCACTAAAGCTTGAAGAGTATGACTATGAGATAATATACAAACCCGGTAAAATCAAAAAATCAATAACTTTAACAAATGTACTGAATTTCAATCAAAACACGAACTAGTAACATTCCCAATACTACCACTTAACGAAGACTCAGATAGTGACGTTCCCGAAGACGAAGACAACGAAATCAATCCGGAACACATATCTCGCGAATTCAAAAGTTTCCTTGAAATATACCAAATTATTGTCCTGATTGACTACAGTAATACCCAATTTTTAACTCCTCGACAAAGAAAATAAAAACATAATCGTATTTCCACAACAATCGAACCTCCAAGATTTTCACAATAAAATATTTGGCGATATTTTTGAAGAAAACGCGGACTATCAAACTATTAGCATCAACGTGTATTCAAGTAAAACTGTATGAAAAAGAAAATACTTTATCATACCGATTCCATCCGATCCGGAAATTATTAAGCAGGTATTATTTGCATCTCTCTACACAAACAACACCTCAAGTAACCCATTGCGTAGAGAACAACATTGACCTACCCATATTAGAGATGCTCTCTTTTATGATATAAAATGGAAATTTTTTTCATTCGACACTTCTAGAAATGATAAGGATTCACAAATCAGAAAACCGTGATGAAAACCCGTTCAACATTTTACCTTATGATGTGATAGCATACAACAATTCAACAAGTAAAACCCATGGCTTCACACCGTATGAACTTGTATTTGGCCACACATCCAGGAGACCTCCCGAAATACTTTATAACCATCAAGAGTTAATTTGCAAATATGTTCGTGACCTCAACAATCGCATATCCCATTATTACAGAATTCTCGCGAACGAACAGAGCTCAAAAGCAAAAAGCAAAAGAAAGATTCCATAAACATATTTCTGAAAACCTTCCAAATTACCAAATCGGTGACAAAGTCTCTGTCAAAGAATCACAACTAAAAAATAAACTTGAAAATAAATCCAACGGACCTTTTCAAATTTTGGAAATCCATAACAATTCAGCAACTCTCCTAAACTTAGCAACTAATCAAAGGACTAAAGTTAACTTCGATAGACTGAAGCCTTATTCAGAAGGTTCATTTCTGTTCCAGATTTTTCTTGCTGTTCGGCTCAGCAATGTCACACTTCGAACTAAAACCAATAAACAACACACTTGGGATATATTATCACGATGAAACAAGGATTGTCGTATCCAAACACAAATGGACTCTTCTAGCCCACGCAACTTATCAGCACTAGAACACACTTTTACAACCAATAACCGATTACTTGACATTGATAGAGTAAGTCTTGATGTACATTCTATGAATAGTTTCAGGTCTGAAATACAAACTCATATCAGTTTGTTAACACAAATTTGTAACTCTCTTAAAGAGAAATTTTCAGAAATATACTCCGACACGAAACGATTTAAACGCGTATTATTAAACGGTGCCGGAACGTTATTTAAAGTTATAACAGGTAATTTAGATGCCTCAGACGACGAGTTTTACACAAACAGCATTAATAGTTTGAATCAAAAACAATTGCAAATTGAAAACATAATGAAAAATCAAATGAGCATCACAACTTCAGTTATTAAAAATTTCAATGAGACCATCGCAAAATTACAATAGATGAAAAGACCTTCAACGAAGACATTAACGGGATTCGAACAACAATCATTCACCTGGCAGACAAAACAGCATATATTCAAGCTAAACTTTAATTTTTAGATATATGTGAAAAATTGATGGAAAATTACCTTTATTTACAGGATAATCTAAATGACCTTTTAAACGCCATCACTTTCGCCAGACTCAAAATAATACATGCATTTTAACGTTAGAACATTTGATAACCGCCTTACAGGAAATCTCTCAAAATATAGTTAAAAACAATTTACCACTTCCAGTAAGATATTCAAATGTTGCCAAATATTTGGAAATTATAGACCTCGAAGCGTTCCAAACACGTTCAGATCTTGTTTTCGTTCTCAAAATATCTCTCGTTGAACAACAACCCTACACCGCCTTCCATCTTTATCCTATTCCTATCTATGACGATAGAACAGGCCTACATAATATACTTCAATTTACTCAAAAATACATTGCGAGGAATGATGATTCTTTGACGTACATCCCGGTAAAAGACCTTAGTGCATGTAAACCGCTAAACTTTCGTGAAAAACTATGTTCCGAATTATACGCTTACCCCATAGACACAAATGCCCTATGCGAAGCCTTTCTGAAGGGGTTGGTGTGATTGGGGGTTGTTGAGATTGATGAATAATACGCACAATGTGGTCCGGATGATAACCTTTTTGTCGAAGGATTTGTTGAAGATTATTAAGTTCGTTTTGTCTATTGTCAGTATCTGTTAAACAAATAGATCTAAGAGTTAAAGATTTCATTACAGAACTCAATTGGGCAGGGTGGTGGTGTGATTGGGCATTTAAGTATCGATTGGTATGGGTTGGTTTCCTATAGACGGTATATGAGAATCTGTCATTGTTGGTTTTTGTTATTAGAACATCAAGAAACGGGAGAGAAGAATCGGACTCGATGTCCATTGTAAATTGTATATTAGAATGTATACCATTGAGGTGTTGTAGAAAGAATTCTAATGAATCTCTGCCATGAGGCCAAATGACAAAAGTATCATCTACATATCTAAGCCAACAGGAAGGTTTTAAATTAGACGAGTTTAGGGCCTGTTCCATGAAAATGCTAGTAAACACTGGAGAAATAGGTGAACCCATGGGGGCCCCACGGACTTGTTGGAAAATAAGTGTTAGAAGAACAGTGTTTGATGTGTCAGAAGAGATATTGTGTTTTGTCTAACGTTTCTGAGATGGGGACATTGGTGAAAAGAGATACAACATCGAAGCTAACTAGGATAACATTTTCTGAAATTCTATAGGCACTTAGCATATCTAGGAAGGAAGAAGAGTTACGTACGAGGATGCTTGCTCGGCTAGAGTTTGAAGGGTTTTGACCAAGTACCGGGCTAATTCTTGGGTCGGGGATTGTACCGAACTGACAATGGGCCTAAGAGGAATGTCCGGCTTATGAATTTTGGGTAGTCCGTAAATTTTCGGAATTTTAGAAGACTTTTCACGAGGAATGATGATCTTTTTGACGTCAAGAGGAAGTTGTATCCTGTTGATGATTTCCTTAGTTTTTTTCTCTAAGTAGTAGGATTATTGTTCATTATTTCGTAGTCTGCAGTGAGGAGTAGGGAATTAATAATAAGAATAGTTATATAGTCGTTGTTACGTAGTTGTTTTAGTGCATGTCTTTCGTTAGGTGTTAGGTTTGATTTTGGTGGCTTTGATGTGCGGAGTACTCTAGCAATGTCTTGACGAGTATCTTCAGCCTTAATATCTGTTAGTTCAACCAAAGCTACCTCAACTTGAGAAATGATTCTTTCAGTTGGGATAGTTTTCGGCGTCACTGCGAAATTGAAACTTTTGGATAGGACGTGTAAACTGGTAGAGTCTAAGGGGAAGTCAAAAAAGTTATGGACGGTCGTCTGAGGGGGTGAGGTGACAGCGGGTTGTTGTTTTGTAATAAGTCGTGTTAGCTTAAGTTTTTGAGTGACTGTTTTCTTTTGGGCCAGGTGTTCGGCCTTATCGCTCGAAATGCGATCAAAATTGTACCACAGAATTCGATGAGAATTGAAAGTATGTAATGATGAATAACAGTGATACAAATTTCGGTTGGTTTGGTAAAGTTGATATCTGATTGAACGGATGGAATTTCGTAACAGGGCCAAACTTGCTTTGTTAAGAATACTGGAAACTGAACGTGAAGAGGTGTGATGTTTTAGTTGGAAAGTATTTGGAATGACGTTATAAGTTCTACAAGATTTGAGGCCGAAGATACTCGTCAAGACATTGCTAGAGTACTCCGCACATCAAAGCCACCAAAATCAAACCTAACTTCTAACGAAAGAATTTCACTAAAACAACTACGTAACAACGATGACTTAACTATTCTTCCTGCCGACAAAGGTAACGCGACTGTTCTTCTCAATACTAAGGACTATGTTCACAAGATGAATTCCCTACTCCACACTGCAGACTACGAAATAATGAACAATAATCCTACTACTTACTTAGAGAAAAAAACTAAGGAAATCATCAACAGAACACAACTTCCTCTTGACGTCAAAAGATCATCATTCCTCGTGAAAAGTCTTCTAAAATTCCGAAAACTTACGGACTACTCAAAATGCATAAGCCAGACATTCCTCTTAGGCCCACTGTCAGTTCGGTACAATCCCCCACCCAAGAATTCTTCTTCCTTCCTAGATATGCTAAGTGCCTATAGAATTTCAGAAAATGATACCCTAGTTAGCTTCGATGTTGTATCTCTTTTCACCAATGTCCCCATTTCAGAAACGTTAGATATTCTAAAAACAATATACAATATCTCTTCTGACATCATCAAACTTGTACAACACTGTTCCTCAATTCTCTTAGGGTATCCACTATTCGCGAAGCCATCGAAATAGAAAAAAGACCTCTCTGTCTAAATAGACGCGATGACAGTACTCGCCTTCCCACAGCTTGGACCTCCGTAATTGTCAGATTAAACAAAGCAGACACGCCCACCAATACCCAACCAATCACAACACAGCCTCATCACGTGACATCTTCTTCGAACCCAGCGCTACCTATAAATAAAAGAAGCAGAGCAGACTCAAATTCAGTTCAGTTACCTAGTGACTCTTGGGGAGTAGGCAGATTGAGGCCCCGAGTTCGATCTAGACTCTGAAACTCTTTTTCACTTTTGTCTCTTGATAATGGCTCCAAAGCAGGAGTCGAAACGTCGAGTATTCAATAAATTCAGAAGCGGTTCTCACCCGGAACCTAGCTTAGTTCATATATATATATATATATATATATATATATATATATATATATATATATATATATATATATATATATACAGGGTGTTTTGTAGAAGGTTCGTCAAACTTGGAATGTAGATAGGTAAGCTCATGTGCTATATTATGTAGCCCATATAACATCTAGATATCTTACGGTTTTTGTTTTATTTTTAATTTATTTTTTTTTCTTAATTCTCAGATGTTTACATTTGAACTGTTGTAACTTTTTTATTTTTCACTGCATCTTCATCAAATAAACTTAAATCTAATCTATGACGTTTGTTTGCTTATCTACAATTGATTTTTGACACAAATAATTGGTTGAAAACATTATGAGTCCACAAATGGCGAGGTTCCATAAAAACTGATTAAGTTACAAACTTTATCGCATTACAAAAAAAATTAGAGGCACATCGAGAACTTCGAATGCTTACAAAAACTTCTCTACTACAACCCCTTTCCAACGATATATCACACTTATTGGAAAGTAATCAGTATCATAATAAAATTTTAGATTGTAACGTACAAGGTTAGAACTACAAAAAATAAAACATACATCAAGTTGAAATAATTTGTTATAAATTTTGTTCATCCGGCTTCTACCGCTACGGATGCAATCGCAACACATTTTTCTGACTCCTACAGTGGTAGTCTCTAGTCGCCTCGCATCTCATATGATTTCAAAGGCAACATTTATTCTTTCCCTTAAATGCTCTTTTGTTTCTATTTCTCTCTCATAAACGAGTTGCTTGGCCCGTCCACATAAAAAAAATCAAAGGGTGTCAGGTCTGGCGACCTTGGAGGCCACAGTATAGGGCCAGTTCACTCAATCCACGCGTTTGGGAATGAAATGTCCAGGAACTCTCTGGCGGTTTGTGTATATAGTGCTGGACAGTAATCTTTTTTGAATTTCATGACCAATTGTATTCCAAATGGGATTTCATCTGACAAAATCGATCATCCTGCATTGTTTGGGACGCAACATTGATTGTCTAAGTGCTTCTGTGGAAATAACACCACAGTTTAAAGAAAATTGCTGTATATTCCAAACGTTTCGGGGTCTAGATCAGACCCCGTTGTCAATGGTTAAGAAACTACGGATTAAAAAGGCACAATTCTAAGATGTAAATTAAAATATTTGTGTATTATTTGATTTTTGACGTAACTAAGAGAATTTTATTTGTAATATACAGGGTAGCACAGAAATTTCTAAAGATCATATAATCATAAAGTTCCTTTCAAATTGGAAGAATTTGAAAGGGAGATCTTCAGAATTTTATGAGGGATAGTTCATAAGGTTTTTCCTAGGTTTTCCCTTATGATTTTAATGGGATCACTGAATCAACAAAGTTCGTTGGTCGCATTTTTGGCGAATGCACTATCTTATAACAAAGTCGCACCTAGGAGCGCCACATAAAATTTTGAAGATCTCCCTTTCAAATATACATTATGCATACATACAGTTAGTTTTTTAAGTTTACGAAATTTGGTGTGGTTCATTATAATATGGAAGTAAATAATTAATGAGTTTCCAAAGACTGATATCTTTAAAACAAATATTTAAACATTTAAATGGTTAAGATTCTCTTGAGCAAAGCGAAAACAATACAGTGCCAAATCCAACGTATAGTGCAACAATTAATGAGAAAATAATTTAACTGAAATACTATTTTTGTGTTTCCAAAATTCTGATTTCTTAGAAGGCATTCCCTAGGAAATAAATATTACAATAATTAGATTTTATACTTTGACTAACTTCATGTTTTGTTCATAATTGAGATTTAATCAGATTTTTATAAAGTGTTTTTGTTAGTATTAACTATCATAGGGAAAGCATGTAGAAAAATATTTTTCATGAGTGAGGTATTATCACACAAACTTAACCATTTATATTTTTTAGCTCTGAGCATTTTGAAGATTTATTTAATATTGTTTACAAAATCTGAAAGTGATTATTTTAAATAACCTGTAAGAGTATTTACTAGGGGGGCACCACATACTGCTTAACAGACCCAATAACAATTTTTGGTTTGATGTCTTTTTGTAAATCATGTTTGACACTTATTAAGATAATTAAAATAATATAATCATAGAAATTAAATTATTCATT
The DNA here is from genome assembly GCA_034190945.1 of Octodonta nipae. NCBI lineage: Eukaryota > Metazoa > Arthropoda > Insecta > Coleoptera > Chrysomelidae > Octodonta > Octodonta nipae. Next base: position 89,906,798 of record CM067218.1, on the reverse strand, counting down.
AGGTAAGTGAGGAGTTTTAAATAGTACTCTCAGAAAAAATATGTGTATATAGTAAACATGGTGAAATATCGAAATTACCAGCGAGGCTTGGTCGTACAGGTACTATCTATAAATTGAAAAATGGTCTCGGCTGATTATGTAAATCATATAGTTTTGTTAATGGGAATGCAGCCCAAGGGTAAATTAAAACACTACAGTACTCTTCGTGCCATTTATTGAAAAGCTTTCGGAAAACTTTTTTCCTTCTTTAGTTCATTGCTAAAAAATTAATACAAAGGTAAAAATTGTACCAAATTAGTGATTAGTGATCTACTTACGATACATGAGGTTAAATGTTGTAGCAGACAACCTCAAATCGGAACAACAAAATATAAATACTATCAAAAACACAATAAAAATTTTTCATATAGAAAATGAATGTGGAAGTGAATTTAAATTGATGAATAATATTTTTTTGACTGACGTTTATGAAATTATAATTTGTTGATAAAAAATGAAAGAGTTTCACTAATTTGATGAACAAGTTTGATCGTTGTAAATATTAAATTAAGGTTATTACTTTTATTCCCATTAAGAAAACTATATGATTTACATATTCAGCGGCGATTTCTCAATTTGTACTAATAATATGGGTTATAGAATATTAATAATATATTATAATACCTCTAAACTTAAAAGTTTGGCCAAATTAACATCAAGCTAACATCCTATCGGATCAAAAGTTATTCCAAACTACACTTCCAATAATAAATAACTGTACCACAACGCATAGAAATTCATAATTGACACCAAGAACAATGGACAGATTACTTAAAATGAAGGCATATTCAAAATCATTAAATTAATGCAACTTTACAAAAATTATAATAATGCATCTTTATAAAATAATTAGATAATTTCATCAAAAAAAAATTATACTTCTTTGATCAATTTGTCACAAAAAGTAATGATCTATAGATATTCTTCATGTAAACGTAATAACCTTAATTTAATATTTTCAACTATCAAACTTGTTCATCAAATTAGTGGAACTCTTTCTTTTTTTATCAACAATTTATAATTCCATAAACGTCAGTCAAAAAAATATTATTTATCAATCTAAATTCACTTTCACATTCATTTTCTATATGAAAAATTTTTATTGTGTTTTTGCTAGTATTTATATTTTGCTGTTCCGATTTAAGGTTGTCTGCTTCAACATTCAACCTCATGTGCCGTAAGTAGATCACTAATTTGGTAAATTTTTAACTTTGTATTAATTTTTTAGTAATGAACTGAAGAAGGAAAAAAGTTTTCAGAAAGCTTTTCAATAAATGGCACGAAGAGTACTCTAGTATTTTAATTTACCCTTGGGCTGCATTCCCATAAACAAAACTATATATATATATATACATATCTATGTGGGACGCATACTTTGGGGACAGCTTTTTTTATTGATTTTCTCTGCATACATAGGCCATATAAGAGGTATATATTCTAAACAAAACCTAATTTTGCTTATGTATATTTTATTTATTGCCAATGTTTAAGAATAATGCATATTTTAGACTTTTTATATCTTACGTATAGTTTAAGGACGGTCCTGAAACTATACGCTACATATATAAAGTGAACATTTTCTTGGCAGTCCCCAATCTATGCGTTAAATTTTTACGTCAATCATATATATTCAGTATACATTGGGGACCACAAATTTATATCATAGGCATGCTTTGGGGACACATGAATTGTTTGTTGCATATCGTCAAAATTTATTGACGAAGCACATACTCATTTACTTTATATTTTACATGCTCTTACAAGAAATTAACCGTAGGTATGGTAATGTTCATAATTCTTAAAATTTGTTATTTAATGTCCCTCTTTCCTCCTACAGGTAGTGGTGGGGGTATCAGTTAGTGTGACGGGACGTGACAATTGGGTTGGAGGAGGGGGTCGAGGGAAATGTGACGCTCACAATTCATCAAACTATTTTAGTTACATTACTTACTACTTGGTATATTTACTTAGGTTCATTTTTCGACATCGACGTCGATCACAATAGGTTCTATTCTATATTCAATATCATAGAAAATAACACTTCCATATGTTGAATAGAGAGCGCAGATGTTCAATAACAGATTATCAAAAACTCTCCAGACACTACACTTTCGATGGTAACATGTAGGATCTATAATAAATATTTTTATTATAGACACATGATTTCTCTTATACAATAAAACCTGGTGTTAACTCGAATTTCTAAGGAAATGCTAAAAATTTCGAATAAATGAGTTGTTAGCGTAGTGAGTATTTAGGGATATACAAACGTTTTTACCACTACAATCGTGTTTCATAAGAGAACGTTTTTTGAAGGTTCTATTGTATTTATTCTTAATTTTATGCTAGTCATTACGTGTACTACTCAGTCTAAGTTACCATTTCTAAGATTTAACAGATTTAAAAAAAACATATGTGAGAAGACAGTTAAACCCAAAAATTAGTTAACACTAACAAAAAAAGTAATCCTGGAAATAGCAACTAAAAATGTATTCCCAAAACGGAAAAAAAAAGATAAGGTGGTTTCTCGTATACAACTAAGTCGTATCGCTACCCGTTGAGCTCGAGAGCTACTATGCAATTGGGCGTTGAAAGCAATATGGATATATAAAGATGAATTAAATGGTTGTTAAAATATGCTGCAGGAGCGATATGTAAGATTATTCATACAATGTGGAAGAGCCAAATGGAATAAATTTGATAACGAATAAAGGAGGGCTTGAAGGGAAAAACGTATGGGAACGTCGATTTGTATTTTTAAATGTGACAGTGCCTTATACCAACTCTCTTATTTTAAACACAAGCCCACGTATATTATTTATTTGGATTCTCTAGAAAATTCTAGACATAATTCATGTACAAGTCCTACAACCTATCTTCGACCGTTTCGGATATATTAAGTATTTTCAGATTTATTACAGAAATTAACCTTAAAAAATATTTTATTTCACAAATTCGCTACATTACACTCAATAATTAATTTCCATTTAGTTCTTGATATTGAGATAGTACGCAAAAACCATTTCTGAGTTTCTTTTTACCGATAAGGAAAACAAACTCATAGCCTTAGCATTTTGTCTGCCTGCATGACAGTGGTGATCAGTGTCAGTGCTATTGTCGTTTGAATTCTGTTAACTGTATGTAATAATATCAGAAAAATGGTTCATTTAACAGAAATGAAAAAAATAACCAAACTACAAATGATTGGTTATTTATTTATTTAAGCTTTATTACCCAACAGTATAAACCACTAACAGAGCAAATATATATAAAACTAAATAAAACTACGCTGTAACTTAATTAAATCTATCATAATAAACAAAACATAAAAGGAAAAAGACAAAAAAGAAAAAAATAACTCAATTAACGTAAATATTTTAAATGTTAATTCATTCTCAACTTGAACCAGATCGCCAACATGACAAAATTGAATTTCACAATGCTTGCAGATATTTGTGTAATAGTAACACATGTGCCTAGGAGATTTAAGCAAAACGTTTGTTGGAGCCCTAGAGCACAAAAATTTTGAGGTATTTCTGGCCTCAGATCGAGGTACCAGATTTGCTAAGCAGTGTCGGTTATTATTATGAAGTAGGTTGAATAAAAATTTTAAGAAGGCACATAGTCTTAGTACATTAAGGCTGACAAATGAAAACTGATTTAATAATCTGACATATTCAATACCCTGTAGTGGACAGCTATTGCACGTTTTGAGGTACAGATATTTCAGAAAGCTTTGAATTCACTTAACAGAAACTTTGTGACGCTCATACAAGGGATGCCATATTATATCTCCGTATTCAAGCCGAGAACGTACAAAAGTATAATAAATATTTTTAAAATCGCAATATTTGAAAAACCTTGACAACTTCTTACAATGAACCCATACATTCGAGCAGCATTAGATGTCATATACTCAATCTGATTCGTAGAAGTCAGTTTCTCATCAAAAATAAAATCTAGATCCTTTATTTTTTCACATCTCTCAAAGAGATTATTTTTAATATTATATGAGAATTTAACAAGAGTATGTTTCCTGGTGAAACTGATAACACAAGGAAGTTTCTCGCTTATTTTACGAAAATTTTTCAAATTTGCCGCCTGTAACCCAAGGAATGATTAGCAAAATAGAAAAGCAGTTTCGCGAGCTTGGTCATGTAAGACAGATAAAAAAGTAGCTGCCATAATGCTGGAAGTGATAATACGAAATTGGATATTGTGCTTGAGTTTCAAGAAAACCCACATAATTCTGGTCCAAAAGGAGCGAGCCCCACTGTTCAACCTTAGCCACACATCAATTTTTCGAGTAATAAAGGAAAGTAACTCTGTGAACAAATGATGGTAAGGTTAGATAACAATGTGATCCAATTAGAAGCTGTTTTGTTTTCTTATGAAAGCATATTTACACTTCATGGTCATGTTAATCGTCAAAATTGCCGCTATTGGTCTAATGAGAATTCTCACTGGATGACAGAGAAACATGCGGAATATCCTGAGAAGTTAATGTTTGGGCAGGAATTGTTGGAAATTATATCGTAGGTCCCTTTTTCATTGATGGCAACTTGAATGGAGATAAATAATTAGAACTGCTCCAATATAATGTCCTGCTAACTTTGACAAACTTATATCCTGCTCCAGTAAACCCACAAGTTCCAGCCAATACAATTTGTTTTCAGCATGATAGAGCACCGCTCCATTACGAAATCAATGTCCGGCAGTACCTGAACCAAATTATTCCAAATCGGTGGATTGGGAGGCGTGGATCGATAGAATGGCCAGCACGATCTCCTGATTTGACGCCATTGAACGACTTTTTGTGCGGATATGTCAAAAGTACTGTATACAAAACTAAATCCATCAACTTACATGACATAAAAAGACGAATCATGCTTGCGATTAGATCAGTCAGACCTGAGATCTTGCGTAACGTGAGAAGACATTTCTATACCAGATTAGCATTTTGGCAAGACATTGCGGATAGCATTTTTCCTACATTGACATTAATGTCTTTTTTGCTTTTTTTATATCATTAAGAAATAATCGGTATTACTGATTAGGATTTTAGTGTGATGTGGGGAATTTGTGAAATAATATCATTTCCTTTTTTTAATATTAATTTTTGTAATAAATCTGAAAACACTTAATATTTCCGAAACAGTTGAAATTAGGAGTAGGACATTGTACCCGAATTATGTCTAGAATTTTCTGGAGAAACCAAAAAATAAATAATATACAGGGGCTTGCATTTAAATTAAGAAAGTTAGTATTATCACATAACACACCCTATATAATTGTTTTTGTTGTAAAAAGTGTGCATTTAAAAACACAAATCGACTTGTTCAAGCGTTTTTCCCAATAAGCCCACCTTTATTCGTTATCGACTTTATTTCAATTGGGTGTTCCACACTGTATATATAAATTTTATAATTAAGATAATAGATATTTATTAAAATAATAGATAAATATAACTATTACTGTAATATTAGTAGCGATGTATGCCGTGGAGGGGGGGGGGGGTTCTAACTTTTGTGACGTAGTATTTATAAGGAGGCGCGGAAAGTGTGACAAGGGTGAAGGGAGGGGTCTAAAATGGCTAAATTTAGTGTGTTTTTTATGAACGCTCCTTAAGCGTTATAATTTTCAAAACATCATTATCCATACTTCCATTAATTGGCATTATTAACTAAGTTCAAGAATCAGTAATACTGTACATTTGTTTAGAAATAAAATGGATTCTAAATGAATAACGCTGAGAAAAGAAAACTCCAAATACTTATCAATTACAAATAATTATATAATAATTATATTGAGTAATCGTTTGTAATAGTAAATTGGGGACTATCTAAAGTCGGTTTTGTTATGTTATTGCTCCATTCATCACATAATAAAGACACAGTTCTTATTGTATGGGATTCTTATAGATTGTTATTTAGTATCTGTTAACGTTTATTTTTTGATAGCAATCGATGCAATTTTAAGATGAGTAGAAACATCTTGAGAGATTAATATACTTAGTTCGAAAATTAGAGAAGCAACGTTCTATATGCTTCCCGGAAAATAAACTTTGTTTCGGCGGCCGAACTAAACGATTATTTTTGAACGTCGGCTATACGACAGGAAAAAAATATCAATAGTACCTACTTCAATAAATACTAAAACAGAATTTAATATTTTAAGCAGTTTTTAATAAATCTCGGAAATATAAACCATATTCCCATGTGTCATTTTGCTTAAAGTGATGTTTTAGAAAGTATAATGATTTCTTTAATGCTGGATGGCGACAAAAGCAGACTACTAAAGCCAAACTTATGATTTAACCCATATGTTTTCATCATTCATTATCTTATGGGTACTATGAGTACACGTTTTTTAATTATATTTTCTTTAAAATTCACTCTTTAATTTGTGCGGCGTCTTGCCTAGAAATTAAATTTTGAATTAAAGTAAACCAATTGATCGGTGTAATCTGTTATTTTATTGATTGAAAATCTGCGTCATTCACGTCAATACAATAGTTTGAACTGTGTCTTCTCGGCTCTTGTAAAAACTTCTGCTTTACTTTGTTGGCATTCATAACAGATGCGGTTATTTAATTCTTCTAAGAACTCTGACTGAGTGGCATACATTTTCAGATGTCCATGAAAAATTAAATCAGAGAAAGATAAATCGGGTGATTTCGTAGACTACTCGATAGGACCTAGATAGTCAGATTGGATTATCGGATTTTTTCAGTTGTAACGAAATGACGTCAAACATTTTCAGTTCTTACTGTATAGATTAAATATATAAGTATCTTAATAACAATTACTTTAAAATCAATATTTAATGTATAATATATGGATTGGAAACCAACGTCTTCTATTTCTCTCTGAAATTCTATCTTTAATTTATAAAATACATTGCACTGCTTTCTTGGCCAAAATTTTTATTTGTACTTTCTGCACATATTGTCACTAACTTCACAGAAGAAAGATTTAACTCACTTAACAAGTGCAAACAATAGCTCAATATAGGATCATCAGATAAAGCTTGTAATTTCAGTAATTTTGGTTTTATGCCTTCTTTGACATCAAAGAATTGAATTGTTATTGGAAATGTCCGAGATGCACTGAGATAAATAATAGGTTTTTTATTCAGGGCAGTCAGTAGATTGTTTGATAGAAACTATCTATTTTGCGTAACGAGGAGGTATATGACGTTTTAGTTGTGTATCCTGTGGTCTTGTTATGATGTTTGATATCTTCCCAACGTCCATGGCTCACAGAAATACATATCTTGGAAACTGTGCAAAATGCTTAGTTGCCTGTTCTTCGATAGTAAATAAAATGAAATTTTCTATTTGGTTGAGTCCTCTTTCACAAGACGAAGAAATTCAGAACAGTAAACACTTTACAATGTTAAAATGTCACTCAAACTAAACGTAGTCATTCCTATTTAAAGAAATAAGGGGTTAAATTTACAGGCATGTAAATAATAGTCAAACTAATTTCAACTGACATTTTCATATTTTAATGTTATTTTATGAAACTTTTCACAGCGATAAGAATTGAATTTAAGAATTGACTAATGTACCTCTGAGGTTCCAAAGAGTGTCACCGTTTTAAAACTAATTGATTTCACAACATTTCGATAGCTTTAGAGCTGCTGCCATCATCATTCAGTGATATATAATTTAGATCTGTGGCATTATTAAAAACGGCATATCTTATGAACTCATATTTGAAACCAACGGCGTGTAATTATTTCAGAATTTACACAAATGACAACAATTTTACGCAAAGAACAACAGAAGAATTGTTAACAACCAGAATGATTTTACCTATCTTGTTGAATTACGGTGGGTTTGTGTTACTTATAGGTCACAAGTATCATTGTTTAGCGTCTAAATTGCACTTTAAGCAATCTATGTCAAGCATTAGTTTTGCGAATCTTGGTCAAAATTGCAGATCACAAATTAATTTTAAAAATACTCAGACATTTTTGTCACACATATCAATAATATTAGTACAACAAATGATTTGAATATTTTATGTTACGCTGTTGAAGCAATTATTCTCAAAGAGTATAAAAGTATAATATACCACAATACGCTTCAGTAAAAAACCCCGAATTCTTTACCAAGGCACTGTCAGTTTTTATCATAAACAAAATAATAATGGCATTATAGGTTAGCTAAAATACAAAACAAATACCAATTAAAAAAAATAATTCTCACATTAGTTGGCCTTGACTCCAACGACTATTTTTTTTATAAAGAATACAGTACTTGTCAAATGAAATTAGAGCACACATAGTTTCAAACAAAATAAGTTTCACAATTGAAGAAAAACGAGATACATTAAAATATCCCGACATGACCATACAATGATGGCAGCACACTCCCTCTAAGGCATGCATAGCGTGACTTTAGGGGGAAATTCACACGTCTCGGGGTTCCTCTCTCGTTACGTCGTGCTGCACTTTCTCCCATCAGAGTACAGTGCCATAAACTGCTCGAAGATCATCTCGTCATCGGGTGGTTGGATGCTGCGGACTTGGGCTTGGTCATCTTCGCTGTCATGACTTCTGGCATAAGGGGCTAACCTGTTGAAATGTACGACCTTTGGTTTTCCCCGAGGTAGCTTCTTTATTCTGTAGACAACATCGTTGATTTTCTTCACAATTTGGTACGGCCCGTCCCAAGATCTCTGTAGCTTGGGCAAATATCCCCGACGACGTTGCAAGTTATACAACCAAACAAGATCATCAACTTAGAATTCTCCGCCCTTGGCTTTGATGTCGTAGGCTTCCTTCATTCGGGCACTGGCATTCTCGATGTTTAACCGGACTCGTTCATGGATGTCGTTCATCTTTTGACGTAGCTGGCTGACATAGTCTTCACCTGCGGTCTCTTCTCCTGGGGGACATCCAAACTTCAAATCGCATAGTAATCTTAATTCTCGTCCCATGATAATACTGGCCGAAGTCTGACCCGTGGACAGACGAACGATATGCCATTAGAAACAAGTGCAGGTACTGGTCCCAGTCTTTTTGGTGGTTTGGTGGTCAGAGACTACCTTTGACAAATGGCGGTTAATGGTTCTTTTCATCCGTTCTCCCATTCCATCGGATTGCGGGTGTAATGCTGTCGTCCATGTTTTATTGATGTTCAAGAACTTGCAGACGTCTTGGAAAAGAGTAGACTCGAAGTTTCTACCTTGGTCTGAGTGCAACTCCAAGAGAACACCAAAACGACTGACCCATTCCTTGACAAGGACATCAGCAACGGTCAAGAAACTCTACGAAAACAGTTCAAATGTATTTTGAGTTATATCCGGAAAGGCAAGCCGCATATAATATTATTTAATTTCTTGTTTCGAATATTAAGAACAATATTTATAATAAAATATGTATAAAAAATATAATATAACAAATGCCCAAACTGAACACCATCTTCTTGAGCACACAAAGGAGTACGTCGGTTTAAATTGGTGACATTCCTAATAATATCGAATCAAGGCCAACTAAGGTGACTTTTTTATTTAAATATTTGTGCTTTAATTTTTATGAATGTAACTAATCTAAAATAGTGGTCGTATAGTTAAAGAAAATGGCAATAAAAGTGTTTCTGGTTTTGTTTTTTTGTCAAATAACCCCACAATAAAATAAAAACCAAATCTCCAATTTTCTGTTTTTTGGATTTTTTCAGAAGTATTCGGAAAATTAAAAAAAAACACACTAAAGCACAAGTACGCAATTTTGCCACACCCTACTATATATACAAACCAGAATCTATTTTAGAAAATAACAACTACAAGCTTTACTGGGACCGCACGATACTGACCGATCGGACTGTTGCTCACAATAGACCAGATATAGTTTTAGTAGATAAAATCTCTAGGAAAACAACCTTAATTGACATAGCAATCCTTAACAACGATAACATAAATACTAAGCAGGCTGAAAAAATAGCCAAATACAGGGATTTGGAATCTCAAATAAATACACAGTGGGACACAGAGGCGGCGCAAGAAGTAAACTTAATGTGGGCAAAATACATTTCGCGAGGCCCTCTGATGGTGCAAGAAGGGACTATAAAATCAAAAATCATTTAAAATTAAGATTCGAGGCCCTTTGCCCTGCGAGGCCGTGGGCGGTGCGAGACCCTTTACCCCGCGAGGCCGTGGGCGGTGCGAGGCGCTTTGCCCCGCGAGGCCGTAGGCGGTAGCCCACACCGTCTACGCCTTACGCAGCCTCTGGTGGGACATAAACAACACACAAACTGTACCAATTGTTATGTCAACAACAGGAGTCATCCTAAAAGTTCTACTAAATAATTTAAAATACCTCGGTCTGGACGAACTTCTTTACCAACTAATGCAAAAAGCCGTTCTTTTAGAACAGCCCGGACGGTCAGAAAATTCATGGGAAGCTGCCACAAGTCCAACCACGGGCCTAAAAACCTCACAAGGGCTCCCACAGAGCTAAACACTTTTGATATCTAGGATATCTGGGGTTTAGTGAATTTTCCCCTAAAGGCACACATAGCGTGCCTTAGAGGGAGTGTGATAGCATACATTGTATGGTCAAGTCGGGTAATAAAAATAAATCTAATATTACAAAAAATATAAAAAACGAAGCAATATTTAAAACAACGTCCTAATATAAAAATTTTGAATCCGGGCAAAACAAAGAAAACTGAATATGAAAAAAAGATGAATAATATTTTAAGTGATAACAATGTATATAAAAAAGTAAAGTTAGATCCAACAAACACATACCAAAAAATATAATAATTAGTAAAAAAATGACAGAAAAATAATTATATCTCTCCAAATTTGGCCAAAACATTAATAATTCATAATGCGATCCCGCCTAAAATATATGGATTACCAAAGTTACATAAAGAAACGGTGCCATTAAGACCAATTGTCTCGTGTATCCAGTCACCATTCGATAAACTTGCCCGCTTTCAAAAAACAGTGCTGAAAAATTTAGCATATCAGAATAAACACTACATTAAGAATTCTTTAGATTTAAAAGATAAGATAAAAAACATTAAAATTCCAAAGCATTATGTCCTTCTGTCCTTAGATGTGGTGTCGTTATACACTAGCATTCCTAATAAGCTAGCTCTAGAATCAATAGATAAAAAAATGGGATCGTATTAGTGCTTTAATTAACATACCTAAGGATGAGTTTTTAAACTCAATAAATATCATGTTAAATTCGATGTACTTTTCATGCAATGATAATTTCTATAAACAGATCGACGGTTGTGCCATGGGCGCTTCTATTTCAAGTATAGTTGCTCAGTTAGTAATGGAAGACCTCGAAGAAAAGGTCCTATCTAATCTTAAATATCATATACCTTTCTTTTATAGATATGTCGACGATTGTATAACAGCGGTACCGTGCGATAAAATAAATAACATATTAGCACCATTTAACAGTTATCACGAAAAAATCCAGTTTACAGTAAAAACCGAGCATAATAAGAACATACATTTTTTTAGACATGACATTATATCAAAACAATGGTAATATCTACACCGAGTGGTACACAAAGCAAAGTTGGTCTGATAGGTATCTTAATCTTAATTAAAACCACTTACTATCACACAAAAAGGCAGTAATAATAAGGCTTGCCAACAGGACTATAACATTATCTGGCATAGAATACCGACAACGTGCAATAAATAAAGTCAAAGAGGCACTAAAGTCTAATGGCTACCCAAAAACAATGATAAATCACATTTTTACGGAACAATTAAAACAACACCACAGTCAGGAAGGAGAAACCTCATTATCTGTAAAAAATAGCTACAAAAAAAAACAATAAATATATAACTTTGACATATATTAAAGGGTTATCTACACAATTTCAGCGGTTGTTAGCCAAAAATTTCAGTAAGACAATAGCAAAAACGCCAAAGAACAAAAAAAGTAATATTGTTTATGAAATACCCTGGAAAGATTGCAATGGTGTGTACATAGGCCAAACATCTCAATACCTTGACAACCGCATAAAGTCTCATAAATATGACGAAAAAAATCAAACGACACTAACAAAGCACGAAACTTCGAAAAAGCATACATTCAATTTCGAAAACTTCAAAATAATAACAACTGAGCAAAACACCAGAAAGAGAGAACTATATGAAATGCTACATATAAAAAAATAAAACAGCTATAAATTATAGAAAACACGTAAATTCCTTCTGTAAATTATACGCCGCTGCCCTCTAATGAAAATGAAACAAAAAACAGTAGTCAATTTTAAAATTTTTGTAATGTGACGTACTATAAATGTGAAATTTTAATTATAATTTGTTTTGTTGAATATGCACATGAATGTTTAGATGGTAAGTTAATTTTTAATTATAATAATGAAAATTTTAACAGTAGACCTTTTAGTTAGGACAATATTTATTTTGAAAAAGGACACATGTAGGTCCGAAACGTAAACAATCTAAATAAAAACATATGGACCAAAAACCAAGAATTTTATTCAATTAAAACTATATATGAATGGTCAAAGAATCTTCAGACATAACATTATATATTTTATATCTTGTAAATCACTTTTGAGTTTTAAAAAAAATATATTATTTATTGAAAATACAAAAATTAAAACTTGGAATAAAACATTAAGTTGAAAATAAAAATAAACTAACTAAATACAAGTACATATACTAACGATAAATGACGATCGTGGGACTGCGTCGCTCTGATTTATAACGTTAAGAACGCTGACTAATCAAAAGAACTGTCAAGTCGATGCATTTCCACGTTTACATAATGTAGCAGGAAACTGGTCTGCGAAATATGATACTTTGTATCATACACGTGCATGATATTTACGCCTAACAGCTCCTCTTTACCAAGAAAAGTTGATGTTGTAACATCAACTTTTGGAATTTACTGGACGCTAGCTAAATAAACAAAAAAATACAAATATGGAAATAAAATAAAATTAAAATGAACATAATGATTAGGTTTAAATAGGTGACATAAAATATGATAAAATATATTAAACACAAAAAGTCAAATAAGTTCATAGAAACGTATCAATAAAACTTTTCACTTCTATAGGTCTGGATGTTCAGTTTCCTCTTCGATTTGGGGCCTTAGTTTCGGTATCATCCTGGAGAACGGTTTTGTGAGGGTTCTCAGACTCTCTGGATTGGAGTTGTCGTTTTTCTTAACGTGCCTTATGACATTGAATGAGCTGTATACAACAACAATTGTTACAACGATAATTATTGTAGCATAAGTGAACCAGGCAATGTTTTTATTAACAAAGATCACTTGAATACTGGTCCAGCTTGTGGTTGGCTATGGATAGTTCTTCCATGTTTAAGTCGTCCAGTTTAAGCGGTTTAAGATCCGGGATTGTAAGTTTCTCAGGATGAGAATTGCAGTAATTGAATGGAATTAAAACTGGGTGAGAATTGTCTGAAATGTTCATGAATTTTTGTAATCCCAACAAAAGCACTACATTCCGTTTGTAACCGAATGATAGAATTGTTCGTTAGCACTAACGTTTTAGCGTCTATTCCTGGACAATTAACCGTCACGTGTAAGGGTTCGGATATGATCACAATGGACGCATTTGTTTCAAGTGTTTGAACATTGTACCCTTCGTTGAAAACGATGGCACTTTTACAAGTTTCGGGGACACTACGAATGTTTTTTAGGAGCTGCGCCTCACAGAGTGCATTTGAGTCTATTGGATACGCGTATAAATCGGAGCACAGTTTTCGGTGTGGAGTCAGCTGTTTGTACGCATTCGGTATGTACATAAGAAAATCATCATTTCGCGTTACATATTTTTAAGTAAAAGAAAGGATGTGATGAAAACCAGTTCTATCACCTAAAATCCGAATAGGGTATAAATGGCAAGCTGTATAAAATTGTTGCTCTACTAGAGGGATTTTTAAAATGAATACTAGATCTGAGTGAGTTTGAAAAGCTTCTAGTTCAATACTAGATACTGTGCAACACTTGAAAATCTGACTGGTAACGGTAAATTCACTAAACCCCAGACATACTATATATCAAAATGGTTTAGCTCTGTGGGAGCCCAGCCAGGTTATCAGGCCCGTGGTTGGCGTCGTGGCTGCAGTTTCCCATAATTTTTCGGTCCTAACAGGACGGCTTTTTGCATCAGTTGGTAAAGATGTTCGTCCAGACCGAGGTATTTCCAATTGTTTAATAGAAGTTTTGGGATTACTCCTGTTGTTGACATAACAATTGGTACCGTTCGAGTGTTGTTTATGTCCCATTGTCTCTGTATTTGAAATTCTAAATCCCTATATTTGGCTATTTTTTCAGCCTGCTTAATGTTTACATTATTGTTGGTCGGGATTGATATGTCAATTAAGGTTGTTTTTGTACAGACTTTATCTACCAAAACTATATCTGGTCTATTGTGAGCAACAGTCCGATCGGTCAATATCGTCCGGTCCCAGTACAGTTTGTAGTTGTTATTTTCTAAAATAGGTTCTGGTTTGTATATAAAGTAGGGTGTTCTGACCGACTATGATAGCTCAAGTTTCAGCGCTAGTTCCTGGTGCAGAATTCTTGCCACAGCATCGTGTCGTTCTTTGTATTCAGTTGCAGCGAACGCTTGACAACCTCCTGTAATATGCTGGATAGATTCAGATGTTTGGCAACCATATCTGCATCTGTCGTTGTTGATAGAAGGGTCTTTGACCATGTACTTTAGATAGTTCTTAGTTGGAATTACTTGATCTTGGATTGCCAATATAATGCCCTCCGTTTCAGGAAACATATGACCAGAGATCAATCAGTAGTTCGACGCTGAACTGTCGACATAATCTTGGTTGATGTCATTTATATGTCTTCCATGAAGGGGCTTCTCTTTCCATTTGAGCAGTTTCTGATCAGTTGTCTGGTGGTATACTTGCACTTGTTGTTCTGTCAATCGTAGAGGTGTTGAGTCATCAACCTGACATATGACTCTGTGTAGATAAGAAAATTCTGCGAGGTTCTGGAAATGATTTCGAAAATTAGAAATTTGTTGATCACGTAACTTGCCTATATCTGCCAATCCTCTTCCTCCTTCACACTGTGGCAAAGTTGTACGTTCAACAGAGCTCTTTGGATGGTGATATTGAGCTTTTGTAAGTAAAACTTGAACTTTTCATTGTAATTTTTCAATGTCAGTCTTGCACCAATTAATTATACCGAAAGAGTAACTGAGCATTGAACATGCATATGTGTTAATAGCCTGAAACAGATTTTTACTGTTTACTTTGGTTTTCAACAGTCGTCGTACCCTTCTATAAAACTCTGCTGTTAGGTCCTTTTTCATAGTCAAGTGATCAATAGGTTGAGCCTGCTTTATTTCAAGGTATTCATAAGTATGACATTCTTTCATAGATTCAATTGAGGTGCCATCTCCCATTTCGAAGTGCCCCTGCTGTATTTTGCTTTTAACTATATTAATAATTCGGCATTTGTCTAGGCTAAATTTCATATGGATGTCACTAGAGAACCCTTCTACTATTTTAAGCATATCATGCAGCTGTTGTTTCGTTGCTGCCATCAACTTTAAGTCATCCATGTATAACAAATGGTTTATCTTTAATGCTCGTACATTGTTGTGTTTGAGACTGAACCCAAAATTTGTCCAGTTCAGTTTGTTTGAGAGAGGGTTCATGGCCAGGCAGAACCACAGCAGACTAAGTTGTAAATGGTTGGTGTTGCATGGCATCACAGTTCTGAAATGCAGCCTCTTCCTCATTAATCCAGCTGGCTCTGGAGTTATAGGAGATTGCTGTGAAAAGCTATGTTTTCCAGAATTCCTCGATGTCTGTTTTACTGGGGTAACTAGGGGCTTCATTATTATTGATGTTGTTAAGTTTTCTATAAAATCCTTTTTCTGATTGTCGGAAAATTGTGTTGTCTAGTTTCCGTTGGTTACTGGTTTTGTACCTTCTCAATCGACTTGTGTAGACGGAGAGCTTTTGTCGTAGACTGTCCAGACACTGCTGAGATGTGATGTTTTCTCCATCCCACTGGGAGTGTATTCGGTTATTGTCCCTGATAGTCTTGGCAAGTCTTTCTATTCTGTTGTTCCCGACCCCTCGTTCGTACGCGGTCAGTCTTCCAACGTCTTTCCTAAGAGAATTGATTTTTCTTTCAAGTCTTCTTTGCCAAGGTGGTATTCCAGGTGTTTGTCTAAATTGGGGATGGAAGTTGCAACACAGTAGATCAGGGGTCTCCAATTAGTTTCGTTCGGGGTCCGTTTTAGAAATGAAATGACCATCGTGGTCCGCACTTTAATAAGAAAAAATATTTATTACACAAATGTAATTAAGAAAATAACAAAGGTATTTTGTTACATAGGTATCAATGCGAAAAATGACATTTTTTGTTGTGAATTATCTGTCTGAAGTTCGGAGTAAAATTGGTGCAAGCTATTGACATTAAATCCTGGAGATGTTCAGTAAAGTCGAGATCGAAATTTATTCTTAATGAACTTCATCTTCGAAAATGCTGCTTCACAAATATATGCGAACCAAACAAAGTAAGAAGTTTCAAGAATTTTTGTAATTCGATATTTGTTACCCACACAAATTTTATCCAGAACTTTCACTGGAAACTTCCGATTGTTTGTGTTTTAAAACTGTGTTTTCTTGGAAATTGATTATCTGCAGAGTAGCTTTATCACTTCCAAAAACAATTGGCTTCATTGCTCCATTCACCATCAGAGCAGAGAGTAAATGCGTGAGGATTTCTACCACATTTCTACTCAATTTTCTTAAAATCTGCGAACCTTTTTTGAAATTCCGATTTAAGATCCGTAATGAACCACCAACGTAGTCTCGTTGTCACTGCTGATTATTTTATTTAAATTGGGGAAGTGTAAGCTCATTTCCAAGATCATTAATAAAGAGATCAAGTTTTCGAGAAAAACTATTCTGCTGAGCTGCATACCAGAAGTTTAAGGTTCAGGTCATTGATATGTTTAAAAGTATCTTAAGAAAGCAAGCAGCAACATTTTCTTTTTCGTTTAGAAAACTTAAGTAAGCGTTTACTGAAGTCTGATCACTGCTGTTCTTGTGAAGAATCTTTCTAAAACGTTTACTTAACCATCTTACATTATTATGCAACAGTAGATCGTCATATTGTGCATCAACTTCTTCAAGTCAATTCGTTGCAATGATGATTTAGCACGAAGAAAGAAAATTTACTATTTTCATCACTTCTTGCATAATACGCTCAAAATTATGATTGAGTTTGCAGCAAAGCACAGTTTGATGAATAATACAGGGTAGGAAATCAAATTTTAATTACTTTCTCATTGCTTCTCAACAGGTGAACTTAGGCCTTTTTTACTCCCAACCATTGCTGACGCACCGTCAGTAGTTACAGATAAGAGCCTTCAAGTCTAACTCATCTTTTTCAAAATAATCCATCATTGCTTTGATCTTTATTCTCCTCAACAAAAGTGTCCAGTTACAAAAATAATTAACTGAGCCATATCAGTGACATCCGATTCATCCATAGCCAAGGCGTAATAGTTTGTATTATTTAACGCCCTTTCAAATCACAATGATTTTCTTTTGAAAATCGAATATATCCAGGCCATTTCTCATGTAAATGATGTGGTTTTTGTTTTTTGTCATAATTGTCATGTCTTTGAGAAAGTTGAAGCTATTAATTATTTTTTCTCTAATTTGTGGTAGAATTTTGTATCGAATGATATTCTACATCGTTTTAAGGTACGATATAGCCAGAAGCTCAAACTAAATAGTATTTAGAGCTAATTTAATAATCAGTTTTTTTAGGCATTATTTTACAACCAACAAAAAGTGTCAAAAATATGGCTTCAAAGAATAAACATCGAAAAACTATACTGCCAGGTATGTTTATCTTTTTCTGATACGTTACTTGTATTTATTTCATTTATTGTTTAATTTCAGTTTATGAGAGAAGTTCAGGAGACAATTTGTATACTCTGTAGAAAACAACAAACCACTGTTGTTACCCCCATACCAATGATGACAGGTAAACCAATGAAAACCACAGATATCAATAGAGAAATGAAAACAACCAAGTATTGTGAAAGAGATACTTATTTTTTAAGAAGCTCTGATAATTAGAAAAATAATATAAATATCTGGTTACCAAGGTTGGATTATAGATGTATGGCGTAATTCTGACGATAATTTGTATTGTCTTACATTTGTATTGCGAGATGAAACCTGCAGCTTACAAAACCAAGTAAATAAACAAATTTTAGTGCTTGTTGATAATTCATAATATCTTGTATTTTTATCTTTTGTAAATAAATAAATTTAATTTCAATATTGAGTTTCATTTATTCTGAGTCATTGTCTTCTAAATTTATTTGTGGCATATTCTTGATTATTTTTATGTGTTCTGGGAAATAGCACCACAATCGAAACAAAAATTTATATTCAGGAAAATCCTTGAATATACGATTTTTGTTTGGATTGTGGTGTTATTTTCCAAGAACACCTGAAAATGAGTGCCCCCTATTGGTGAGATTTGGGACGCTGGATTCCTTCTTTTTAGTTAATCCTCAAATTTAGTACTTGAAGGACTTCTGAAGATGCTTTTTATGCATACACTCCCATGGGACAAAATGTGAACACATTTTATAACATTGAGTTGCCCATCTATCTTTATTGGGTGGACCTCCTGGCGGCCGGCAGAGCGATCACGTGACTCCCCTGCCCTCACGACACTCCCCAATCCGCGATTTTCTCGCTCGCTCGACTCCGTTTTTCGAATTAACGTCAAAGGATAATGTGGGGCACATTTTTATTAAATTACGTACAGCTGTTCTTTTTGGGGCCACGGAAGTTATTTATATCGTGTCTTTATCAGTTACTGTGTTCTCGCGGGTCCGCACAAAGTGGGTGGTGAGCGGACCGCGGTGCCATTTGGCGACCCCTTGTTGTGGTAGCGACTTTAACTTCTAAAACATAGGGCAAGATTTTGTTTATAGCTGCAAGACGATACCCAGTTTCTTAGGATTTTAGTTTGGGAAGAGCTGTAGCTCTTTGGACGGCATCTTCTCAAGAGTTCACCTTGAGTCGCCTCCACTCTTTGTGCCAGGTGTTTCACCTAGATCGGTTGTATTTCGGCCACTGCTCTTTATTGTGTCAGTTGTTCCGGCGAAATAAGGCACTCACACGATATTGATCTGGAACTACTCCGATTATTATTATTATTTTTATTAACGAAGGGTTGAGTGGAGATCGTCAAAAAGGGTCATTGTATTGTATTGGTGAGTGTTGTTGTGGTTCTTCTGGTTCTTGGGCTGTAGCTCTTTGGACGGCAGAGGCCCGCCTCCTCAGCACCCTGCCACCGACACCACACGGGAACTACTCCGATTATTATTATTATTTTTATTAACGAATACTGGTGCCAGCTTGTAGTTAGCTATGGATAGTTCTTCCAAGTGATAGTTCTTCCAAGTTTAAGTCGTCAGTTCACGGAGTTTAAGATCCGGGATTGCAAGTTTCTCAGGATGGGAATTGCAACATTGTATTGAATTAAAACTAGGACTTTTCTAATACAGTCCGTTTGTAACAGAATGATCGTTAGCCCTAAAGTTTTAACATTTATTCCTGGGAAATTAACGGTCACGTGTAAGGGTTCGGATATGATCACAATCCACGCATTTGTTTCAAGTTTTTGAAGTTTCTGGGACGCTACGAATGTTTTTCAGGAGCTGTGCCTTGCAGGGTGCATTTGAGTCTATGGGATATATGTATAAATCGGACCACAATTTTCGGAGTGGAGTCAGTTGTTTAAACGCCTTGATGGGTATGTACATAAGAGCATCATCATTTCGCGCTTCATATTTTTGAGTAAAAGAAAGGATATGATGGAACTCAGTTCTATCACCTAAAATAAATTGTATGCTGTAAAAAGTTGTTGCTTTACTAGAGGGATTTTTAAAATGAATACTAGACCTGAGTGAGTCTGAAAACACTTGAAAATCAAAAAGTTATTTTTAACGAGGTTCTGAGAAATATCTTGTAATGCGGCAATCAAATGATCTAGTGTAATAATAGATGACTCAATAATTTTTAAGTGAGCAAGTTGTTGAATATAAAATATCGTTGAGGTTATCCTCAAGAAACAAATAACTAGCCATTAGTTTTTATTAAATATAAAGAAATGATTGTTTGGCTTGAATAGTGGCTATCCGGTCATTTAGTTAATGTATTTTGAGGTTTCGTTAATGGCTTCATTAAAGATTTTCTCGTGTAGAATTCGCCATCGGATGCGTCTAGGTTACCGGTGATTGTTTTAAAATGGTTCCTGCACCGTCTATTAATCCGCGCTTGGCCCTTTTAGTGACTTAAAATACTTCGGGAAATTTTGTTTTGATGGAGTCGGAAATTTGTTTTAGAAGACTAATATTTGTTGGGACGTCAACACGAAATGTACCTATATCATGAAACTTGAATCATGGTATAGTAAGACAGTTCGGTATAAAGGGTTGTGAAGTTGCGGTGAACCAATAAAGTCCATTTATAGTTGGCCACAATACTTTCGTCATGGTGGTAAGTTAAGAGCAATAAATGTTGCTTCTGACTACAACTGTAGCAATCAGAAAATATGTCGCGCTTGCATCCATTGCGGTGGAAGCCAGTTTGAAATTTATAACAAATTATTGCAACTTGTATGTTTTATTTTTTGTAGTTCTGCGGATGCACTATCTCATAACAAAGTCGCACCTAGGAGATCCACATAAAATTCTGAAGATCACATCATTCAAATTCTTCAAAGTTTTACGGAACTTTATTATTATATGATCTCTAGAAGTTTCTGTGCTACGCTGTATATTATCAAATTAAATTCTCTTAGTTACGTCATAAGTCAAATAATAGGTATTGTCAAACCTTTCAATTTTACATTTTAGAATTTTATCTTTTTTCATAGTTTCTTTGCCATTGACAACCGAGTCTGATCTAGAGTTCTAAACGTTGGGAAATACACAGAAATTTCGTGACTTGCGGTGTTATTTCCCAGAAAGTGCTTAAATATTAGGAAGTTTCAGTTGACAGACAATTCCTGTTTCTTGAAATATTTACTTGGAATTTCGTTTCCAAGTATGAAACTGTTCCAATACTAACATTATATTAATATTACCTCCAATTTTTAAGTGATGTTGTATCTATTCATAGTATATAGATTATTAAAAAATTCGACAATACTACATCTAGCAACATACAAATAACCGAACACACTCCAACCAAGCTAAAATTGTAGAATTAGAACAAGAGGTAGCAAAAACGAAGAATCAGACAACCTCCTGTACCACCTGGGAACACCAACTGGAAGAACTAGAGGAATAGCGTTCCTCATTCATAAAAGATGACACTGTCACTTTCGCCAAGATACACTATTCAATTAATACAAGTTTACGCCCCAACAATAAGCCATTCTGACGAAGAGATAGAACACTTATACGACGAAATTAAAGAGGCACTAGACAGCATTAACAGCCATTTCAAATACATAATCGTCGACTTTAACGTCAAAATGGGAAAAAGAAAGGATCAAGAACAATCAATGGGCAACTTTGGATTTAGTGAACGCAATGAAAGAGAAGAAAGATTAGTAAAGTTCGCACATTACCAGAACATGTAGGTACATATCAGTCTTCAAAAAACTCCAACAGAAATTGGACCTGGGAAGCGCCAAATGGTTCAGTCAAGAATGAAATTGACTTCGTCCTAACAAATAAGATTAACGCCATTATAGATATAAGCGTAATAAATAAATTCAGAACGGGAAGCGATCATAGACTTGTCAGAGCAAGAATTGTCATTAATTCAATTCAACCTCGTCAGAATAACGCCAACCAACAGGATAAATAAATTAATCTAAAATAAATATTCGAACAGTTTCCTCATACATAATAAAAGGAAAACTACATGAACAAGAAGGTAATACACAACTAATGAATTAATACTACTACTGTCCTGCGCGAAAGAAATCGGAGATACACAACGACAGTACCACAAGAAACTAAGCTCGTTGCTACAGAAATGAAGAGAACTGAAAAGGACTCAGATATCCAACGTATAGAATATAGAGTCTATCGAACTGTGCTAGACAGTCGGAAAGAAGATTGCAAAGGATATTAGGAAGTTCAACGAAAACCTGGTAGAATCTGCAATTGAAAATCGATAAAGCCATAAGAACGGTAAGAGAGCACTAATAATACCCGAAGACTGAAAGTAATAAAATAATGGAGCTCGTCACCAAATTCTACAAAGACCTATAAAAAGCCCCCGAAACTCTTGAAATTCAAATGTCGGAAGCAGAAATATCAGAAGTCCTTGTGGAAGAAGTGAAGTCACCAATCAAAAAAATGAAAAATGGCAAGATCTCTCGGCAACGTTGGAATAACGGCTGAACTCCTAAAATACGCTCACAGAGAAACTTGGAAACGCCTAGTAGAAATATATACACAGTACCTAAGAACAAGACACATACCAGCAATGGAATAGCAGTCATAACAGTAATCCATAAGACAGGTTAAAGAAGACATTCGAAACTACAAACCGATAAGTCTTCTACCGGTAGTGTACCAGGTATTCATTAAGATCATACAGAACAGGATGCAAAGTACACTAGATTCCGCTCCACCACGAAAGCCAGCCGGATTTCGAAGTGGCTTCAGTAACACTGATCACATACATGCTCTTAGGGAAGTTATCAGTCAAACCAACATACATTCGCCAACATATATGGGGAAGTCAAAGCAAAAATTAGAATGTACGAAGGCAATCCTGAATTTCCCACTAATAGAAAAGTCAGACAAGGCAACGCAAGATCACCAAAACTATTGACAGCGGCGCTAGAAAGTGTTTTTCGAAATTAGACTGGAATAACAAAGGATTAAACATAAACGGAGAATATCTCAATCATCTGAGATTTGTGGATGACATTGTCTTAATTGCCAAAAACTACAAGAACAAATAACACATTTCAACGCAGCAAGCAACGAAATAGGCCTTAATATGAACATCAAGAAAACCAAAATAATGTACAACGAATTGGTAGACACTCAAGATATCACAATAGACAACACAAACCTAGAAGTAGTAGAAGGAATATGTATACCTAGGTCAACTAACACAAAACAGGTTCGCTATTACCAGAAATAAATAAACGGATCATACTTGCATGGACTACATTCGGAAGAAATTCAATCAATGCGTTCTACCAGTGCTGACATAAGGCTGCGAAACGTGGATTCTGAAACCCGAAATTACGCATAAAGTCTAAGTTACACAAAAGTCTCTGGAAAGATACATGCTAGGAATAACAAGTAGAGACTGAAAAAGAATAGAGAGGATATGAAATAAGGTCCAAGTAATAGATGTAATCCACAGAAAAAAATCCCTGAAATGGCAGTGGGCAAGTCATCTGGCAAGGTAACAAGACCATACATGGACAACAAAAATCACCTTGGAAATGTCCTAATATAACATGTGTCTATAACATTAGGAAGACCGCAGGCATTACATGGTCTCAAAAAGTTAAGAATAGAACAACAGCAAATGAATTGAAAGACGAATATGTAAGAGAGGCTACACCCTGAAATATTGAGTATGATGATGATCATGATATATAAATAATATAATTACAAGTCCAATATGACAAGATGGTGGAACAAATTAAAAAAAAAGGAATTTTTTAAATTTGATTACAACCAATAATTTTGTAACTGTTGATAATTATACTATCAGTTACACAATCACAGATTTATTAAATATGAACGCAGTTTGAATTGGTTCACCACTTGATTCACCCAACTACTACTTTTCCTAAATATAATTGTAAAAATTAGTTTATATTATTAGTGATTCGGTTTACATTATAAAACAAAATTTACTAACACTTTGTAACTTGTAAGTTGTGTTTTTCAACCAATAATATTGGTTTTATTAGTAATCGTAGATAACCTCACAATGGCATTAATACTTAAAAAAAAATCCTGCATTATGAAACGGAATTCTACAAGTTACAAGCTTACATGTTACTTTTACAAGTTCCAAGTTCATTATAAAATAGCCAGGCCCCTGGGGGTATTTAGCAAATTATGCGAAACAGTAATCGTGCTTAGTACACGATACCGATTACTTCTAGTAAAGTAACGACTAACTACTAAGTACTGATTACTTTACTATCTTCGAGATGTCATTCTTTTGTACACAAGACAATATACAGGGTATTCCATCTCAAACGAGTCACCTTGAATATCTTGGTTATTTTCAAAAGTATTGCAATAAGAAAAGACAAGGCCGATTTTTGTTTCGAGGGGAAAAATTTTTTGCGGTGAATTAGCGCTTGCGCGCATTCAACATTACCAGGCCAAATCAATGACCTTGAGATTTGAGATAGGGAAAATATTTATTGTCGTATATCATTTGAAAGCCCTTTTTACGGACTATACCGTCATAATAAAAATTTTTATTGCAATTCCTGTTCATGTAACAGAAAACCTATTAGTAAAACCGGACTATTAAATTAAAAGTTTTTACAAGGGTTTTTAACCAAAACCATCCCGAACGTAACGTTCGTCATAAATACGTATTGGAGTTGATTTTAAAATGTGTTGAGACGGGCACAGTAATGAAACAAGGAGTCCCATTGGAATTATAAATGATGAAGGGGTAGCTGTGGCTACATTGAGGCATGTCCAACTTATACCAAACACGCAGTCTGTCCAGCAAATCTCTGCAGCTTCCGGTATTAGCAAAGCTAACGTTTTTAGAATTTTGCATAAGTACAAATTCCATCCGTACAAAATTAAATTACTTCATGAATTGAATGAGGATGATTGGTATAGAAGGCAAGAGTTTTTGCGAAATTATGACCCAGCGTATGATCGAAAACCCGAATTTCTTTTACAATGTTTGCTTTTCGGATGAGTGGACTATTTCACTTCATGGGGAGGTTAACCGACATAATTGTAGAATTTGGAGCGATACAAATCCTCAATTTCGAGAAACTCATAGTCAACATCCGGTATAACTAAACTTTTGGGCAGGGATTTTGGGAAATCATCTAATTGGGCCCCTGGTTATTCCTGGTAATTTAAATGGTAAAATTTATCACAATTATCCTCTACTACATGAAGAGCAATTGCATTTCCAACAAGATGGAGCACCTCCTCACTACGCCGCACCAGTTCGTCAATACCTCGATTTTGGAATACCCTGGTTGCTGGATTGGAAGAAGAGGTCCTATGGAATGGCCTGCCCGATCACCTGATCTGAACCCTTTGGATTTTTTTGTGGGGACATGTTAAATCCAAAATTTGTATGACTCAGCCTGAGAATTTGGACGAACTACGACAACGAATTATAGTGGAGTGTCGTCAGATAACACCGACTATGCTGATCCATGTCAGAGACGGCTTTCAGTCAAGGTTGTACTATTGTATGGAAGTCAATGGAAGACACTTTGAACATTTGCTTTAGAGGCCTTGTATTGTAATGTAAATTGTTTTTTTTTTAATTTTATTACAGAAATTGCAATAAAAAAATTATTACGAAGGTATAGTACGTACAAAGGACTTTCAAATGATATACGACAACATCTATTTTCCCTATCTCAAATCTCAAGGTCAATATACTGGCCTGTTTGTGTTGAATGAGCGCAAGCGCTAATTCACCTGAAAAAAATTCCCCCTCGAAACAAAAATCGACCTGTTTTTCTTATTGCAATAGTTTTGAAATAACCAAGATATTCAAGGTGGCTGGTTTGAGATAGAATACCCTGTATATATATATATATATATATATATATATATATATATATAAACCAACAAAAGTTGTATATTATTTCAAAGTGGTAATAATACTAATCATTTTAGAGTTTAATTTTGTTGAACATCTGTAAAATACATGTTGTACTTACCATTAATAAAGCAAGAGCTACCTGAAATAATGTTTCAATTCCTTGAAGCAGAAAAATGTCAATAATGTGAAAGACAAAATAAAGAGGAAATCGTGCAGTAAATAATGTCAAAAACCATTGGGATCCAAACATATGTGTTTCAATATGATGATCGGTAAAATGTTGTGACAACTGTACTAACTGTTCTTCCATTAACCGGTGTAATTGATACAATCTCAAATACAAATTGTCAAACCCATCTTTGTATAAATCTCTTAAATGATATTCATACATGAGTTTTACTAAAACGCAAAAAGCTTGTTCTTCGGGCATCTGAAAATTTATGTATATATATATATATATATATATATATATATATATATATATATATATATATATATATATATATATAAACTTCTATAACATTTGGATTGCAACTTACATGTAATAGTAAAGTAGCTGCTACAAAACTTAGGCCTTGACAATAGCCTACTTCGGCGTCATATATTGCATATGCTTTGCTAACTCTATATAGAGAATCTTGTCCTAATCCTCCAGCTTCTTTGAAAAAATCATGTGCTGGAAAAGTACGAGCTATATCTCTTTGAATTACATTTTCACAACTGCATTCCTAAAAATAAAAATAAATAACAAACTAAATTTTTGAACCTTATCTGATTTGGTTTTAGAAAAGCTAGAAGAATGATAATATTTCTAAATTGTAATTTTTATTCGTAACTATTATTTGACCTCAAACCAGAATCCGGGAGAGTCTATGAGATATCCTCCATAATGAAAGAAGGAATTAATAAAGAATTCAATGATAGATTTTATTTTGCAGTAATAATTTTGTGGCAGTAGTCTTGTATCAGGTAGACGGCAATATCCATTGTTACCGTATATCTATATCACGGTTATATTAACAAAGTATAGTAGAAACCGTTATATTGTGATAATCGTGTTATCAAATGAAGAAATATAGGTTAATAAAAGAAAGTCAAGTACACGCCAATATTTAAACATATTTAAAGCGTTATTAAAATAAAATATATTGTTTAGGGGCTAAAACTGGATATTTCGCTACTCCTTTCCAGCAAATTGATTCTTTCCAGACTTTCTCTGACCAATTTTCTAAATTTCCCTGATAATGAATATAGTTTAATTTCAAAGAAAGATAAAGTATATTATTGAAACATGCTTTAAATTTTAAAGTAATTTATTATAAATAAAAAGAAATTGCGTAAATTAGACAACTTTCAAGCTCTTTTTGCACACATGATCTTCAAAATGCCATGATTTATCATATATAAACCGTTACAAACACCCTGTACGATATACTTTCATGGCATATATTTGCATTTAAGCTAGATAGTTATGATGAAAATTTGAGAATTTACATTCATCTTTATGCGGTTTTGAATCGTCGGAATGCCATTTCATATTCTTAATTCCAGCAAAATGTTCTTTTTCGGGGGTCTGCCGATATAAATCTCTGATCGAATCGCCTCAAAGTGTGTTGAAATTGAGAAATATGGACTTTTTTCAAATCTAAGAATAATTTTAAGTTATGTGACTTTTTTATTTATTTATTTTAATATTTAATTTTTCAATTACAATTATTTCAATTCCAATAATTTGTGTCAGGAAGGTGATTCTGACACCTAAGTGCTACAGCTCTTGTATGTGTCATCATCACCATTATCTGAAACATAATAATATAAAGGCACAAACTATCCTGTGGACAACAAGAAAAGGCAGCAACATATTAAATATATTTATAATAATAAACCTAAAACTAAATGTTAAATATTTCTTTCAAAATATGTATATATATATATATATATATATGTTACAGTTAGTAAAAATAAATTTTCCTACATACTTTGATGAAAACTTTACTATTTTTTATATCACTAGGTAGCATATTATAAAATTTTGGACCCAAGTAGGTCGCAAACTTTAGATTAATATTATTATAGTTAATAGGTATTTGAATATTGCTGCATGCTCTACTACGTGTATATATGTTCAACATAATTACATATATTTTTTGCTTTATTCACATATGAACAAACATTTAGAATATAAAGCGATCTAATATCTCAAATGTCTTCAGAATAAAGCAGATGTGTGTGACACATTCTACTTATTCTATAAATAATTTTTAAAATATAGTTTTGAACTGTTTTAAATTTACATATTGAATTGTTGTACATGCCACCCCATACTAAAATTCCATATCATATACGAGATTCTATAAAAGTCCCATATACAATTTTTAGGAATTTGACACTTAGAACTTCTCTCAAAAGATCAAACTTATATATCAGCTTACGAATTATATTGGACAAATAATCAATATGAGGGCCCCACCTAAGGTGTCTATCTATTATTATTATGCCAATGTTTCTTGTATTATAATCATTTATCCTTATCATCAGGAAAGTTAGGTATATTTGCAGATATAAAAGTATACATGCTATAATTAGTTTTGCTCCAATTTAATGATAGTCTGAAAGACTGCAGGCAGTTATGTACGTTTCGGAAACCAATCATAGATTTGGATTTTAATTCATTCAAACACCTGAGCAGTATCATCTGCATACGAAATCGTTAAACCATCCGTGTTCAATTGCAGTAAAGAGTTTATATATGTGATAATTTTTATACTAATAAAGTGAAAGTGTATGGAATTATACAGAATGTTAATACATATACTCGAATAACTAATACTAGTAGGACTTTAGTACATTTTGTGTTCTCAAATTTTCAAATTAGCAATATTGTGGTTCATGATTTTCCAAAAATTACTGATCATTCAGTGATACCTGTGAATTTCAATGTCAGTATTAATAGTGAAAGCAACATTATTCAGAGGGATTTAGAAAAATTAATAATGATAAGTTGCATGAAATTAATTTAAGCCTTATTGAATATAATTATGCTCTGCAAGCAACTGATATTAATGTTATTTATGAAAATTTATTGAGAAATTTTGAAATTGTAGTCCACTATAGTATTAAATATTCAAACATTTAATTATGGTTCTAGTGAGTTAAGAAATATCAGTAAAGAAAGAGATAAGGCATATAAGATTTTTAAAAATGATTGTAATGATGAAAACTGGGGTGCTTATAAACAACTAAGGAATAAAGTTGTAAACACGATTAAAATAAAATAATATGGTCAAGTGCGAGTTGGGCTCGCATACTAAGGGTTCCGTACCAAGATTCTAATATTCAAGATTCTAATATTCCAGTTTCAGACAAGCAGGGAAAGACTGCATTTTCTTATATTTACACTAATATCTTTTAAAGGAAGCGTTTTAAATTTATAAAAAATATACACTTTCATTTTCAATAGATAGACTTTTTATTTTATCTGCTTCATGATTCGCTTGATTTTTATAGAAATACATATATATTTAAATTTCTAATTTGGCCCCCAAAATTAACATTACAGTTTAAATTTACTAATAAACTTTCAGGGAAGCTTTTAATAATCTACTGTCTGAATTTTGAGGCTCTGTAGATTGGAAGATAAAGGGGAAAATAGGTCAAGCTTAAAATAATAAATTATTAGATCTGTTCGACAAATTATTTAAAAATACAAATAAAATGTATTTTTCAAAATTTCAGATAGTGTAGTTTCTAAAGTAGGTCGATGTTTAATATTTTGGTTAATATCTTTTAAACAAATGATTTAAAAATATGATATATTTATAATTCACTTAATGAGGTTTTTATTTGATATTTTACATGATGTGTTTGAAAATTTAATTCTATAATTTGCCCATAAAATTACTATGGGGATTTTCTACTATTTTTCTTATAAATTTCAAGTGAGTCCCAGTACCCCTAATTATTTTCAAAAGTTTATGTAGTATGGTTTCGGCAATAAAGCGGGAAATGAGAATTTTTTATATATTTTTGTTAATTGTTTTCTGAATGTTATTTGTGGCATCTTCTAGTTTATTTTAGATTTTCTTGGGAATAATACCACATCAGAGTTCAAACTTGTGTATATTTTAAAACCAAACGTTTCAAAATCCTGTCGGATTTCGTTTTCAATGGATATAAATTTATAAAGTAAAATTGAAATATATGACAATTATTTTGACAAATATGTTTACGTTACTATGGAATTTCTTTGATTTTAAATATACAGGGTGTACAAGAAATTCCAAAGATCATTAAAATCAAAAAAAATTTTTCAAGTTGGAAGAACTTGAAAAATTGTCTTCAGAATTTATTTGTGGCGTTCCTAGGGACGACTTTCTTTTTAAGATAGTGCATTTGCCAAAAATGCGATCAAAGAATTCTGATAATTCAGTGATCCCATTAAAGTCATAAGGGAAAACCTAGGAAAAAACCTCATGAACTATCCCGATATAGGGTTGTTCAAAAGGATATGCCCATTGTTAATTTCATCTTTAATTATCGGCAACCAGACATGACTGAAATCTACGGAAGTAGAAGCGATGCAGTCGTTTTCATTTAACAGAATTAAGGCAGATTCTTTTAATTTTCGTTTTGTGCAGTGTTCTTCTTTGTGTAATATTGTTGTGTTTTGAAATTGTATTTTATGGCCTTGGTCCCAAGCATGTTCACAAATTTTTGATTTTTCGAACTGACGTTTCTTTATGTAATTTTGATGTTCATTTATTCGAACATTAAGAGGTCTAGAGGTTTCTCCAATATAAAACTTATTACATTCACAAGGAATCTTATAAATGCAATTTTTTGAGTTTTGCGTAGCGTTTTTTGGTTTTGTTTTTGTTATAATAGATTTAAGCGTATTTGTTGTTTTAAATGTAGTTTTGATGTTAAATTTGTTGCCTACTCTTCTCAATCTCTCTGACAGGCCCTGTATATATGGTATTGTTGTTGTTATAATGTGGTTTTCCTGGTTGTCAGTATTATTAGGTGAAGTCTGTTGTTGGTTGTCAGTTGTTTTGTGCTCAATTTTATTTAACTCTTTGTTAATAAATTTTTGAGGGTAATTGTTTGCAGTTAGAACATTTTGTATAAATGATTTTTCTTTGTTGAATTTAGTAGTATCTGAGCAGTTAGTCTTTGCTGTGTCATATAAAGATTTAATAACACCTCTTTTTACCGTATTTGGATGGTTCGAGTTAAAATTGAGATATCTGTTAGTGTGAGTTGGTTTTCTGTAAACTTCTGTTTCAGATGAAGATTGTGTTTTTGTTATTAAAATGTCCAAAAAAGGTAGTTTGTTATTTTGTTCGATTTCTAATGTAAATTTTATGGTTGGTTCTTTGTTGTTTATGTCGGTTAATAATTCCTGTAAATTTTCCAGATTTTGTTCCCAAATAATGAATATGTCGTCAACATAACGCCACCACACCAACGGTTTATTTTCTTTTGAAAAAATCATTTGTTCTTCAAATTTGTCCATAAAGATGTTACTTAAGGCAGGGGACAGACAAGAACCCATAGCCATGCCAAAATCTTGTTGGTAGAAATCATCGTTTAACTGAAAGTAAGTTGTTTTCGTACAGAAAGTGAGTAATTCCATTATTGTGTTAATAGATAAACGAGTTCGTTGATGAAGTGAATAGTCATGTTCCAATAATTCTTTTACTATAGGAAGTGTTTTAGCTACGGGAACATTGTTATATAAGTTTACTATGTCAAAACTTGCTAGTGTAAATGTATTTTTGTATTGTATATGAGACAGTGCAGATTTCTTAGAAAAATTGTCTCATATACAATACAAAAATACATTTACACTAGCAAGTTTTGACATAGTAAACTTATATAACAATGTTCCCGTAGCTAAAACACTTCCTATAGTAAAAGAATTATTGG
The DNA here is from genome assembly GCA_034190945.1 of Octodonta nipae. Classification (NCBI taxonomy): domain Eukaryota; kingdom Metazoa; phylum Arthropoda; class Insecta; order Coleoptera; family Chrysomelidae; genus Octodonta; species Octodonta nipae. The sequence continues at coordinate 89,875,014 of CM067218.1, read as the reverse complement.
AACATGACTATTCACTTCATCAACGAACTCGTTTATCTATTAACACAATAATGGAATTACTCACTTTCTGTACGAAAACAACTTACTTTCAGTTAAACGATGATTTCTACCAACAAGATTTTGGCATGGCTATGGGTTCTTGTCTGTCCCCTGCCTTAAGTAACATCTTTATGGACAAATTTGAAGAACAAATGATTTTTTCAAAAGAAAATAAACCGTTGGTGTGGTGGCGTTATGTTGACGACATATTCATTATTTGGGAACAAAATCTGGAAAATTTACAGGAATTATTAACCGACATAAACAACAAAGAACCAACCATAAAATTTACATTAGAAATCGAACAAAATAACAAACTACCTTTTTTGGACATTTTAATAACAAAAACACAATCTTCATTTGAAACAGAAGTTTACAGAAAACCAACTCACACTAACAGATATCTCAATTTTAACTCGAACCATCCAAATACGGTAAAAAGAGGTGTTATTAAATCTTTATATGACAGAGCAAAGACTAACTGCTCAGATACTACTAAATTCAACAAAGAAAAATCATTTATACAAAATGTTCTAACTGCAAACAATTACCCTCAAAAATTTATTAACAAAGAGTTAAATAAAATTGAGCACAAAACAACTGACAACCAACAACAGACTTCACCTAATAATACTGACAACCAGGAAAACCACATTATAACAACAACAATACCATATATACAGGGCCTGTCAGAGAGATTGAGAAGAGTAGGCAACAAATTTAACATCAAAACTACATTTAAAACAACAAATACGCTTAAATCTATTATAACAAAAACAAAAACAAAAAACGCTACGCAAAACTCAAAAAATTGCATTTATAAGATTCCTTGTGAATGTAATAAGTTTTATATTGGAGAAACCTCTAGACCTCTTAATGTTCGAATAAATGAACATCAAAATTACATAAAGAAACGTCAGTTCGAAAAATCAAAAATTTGTGAACATGCTTGGGACCAAGGCCATAAAATACAATTTCAAAACACAACAATATTACACAAAGAAGAACACTGCACAAAACGAAAATTAAAAGAATCTGCCTTAATTCTGTTAAATGAAAACGACTGCATCGCTTCTACTTCCGTAGATTTCAGTCATGTCTGGTTGCCGATAATTAAAGATGAAATTAACAATGGGCATATCCTTTTGAACAACCCTATATCGGGATAGTTCATGAGGTTTTTTCCTAGGTTTTCCCTTATGACTTTAATGGCATCACTGAATTATCAGAATTCTTTGATCGCATTTTTGGCAAATGCACTATCTTAAAAAGAAAGTCGTCCCTAGGAACGCCACAAATAAATTCTGAAGACAATTTTTCAAGTTCTTCCAACTTGAAATTTTTTTTTGATTTTAATGATCTTTGGAATTTCTTGTGCACCCTGTATATTTAAAATCAAAGAAATTCCATAGTAACGTAAACATATTTGTCAAAATAATTGTCATATATTTCAATTTTACTTTATAAATTTATATCCATTGAAAACGAAATCCGACAGGATTTTGAAACGTTTGGTTTTAAAATATACACAAGTTTGAACTCTGATGTGGTATTATTCCCAAGAAAATCTAAAATAAATTTTTGTTAATATCTTGTAAACAAGTAATTTTAAAAATATGAAAAAAATATATATTTGTATTTGTCATAATGAGCCCTGTGATTTGATATATTACATGATCCGTTAGAAACAAGTTTAATTTTTTATTGTTTATTTAATTCTTTATTTAATTCTGTAATTTGCCCCGCAAAATCAATATTAGGAGTTTCTCCTTATTTTTCCAGTAAAGTTCAGGTGAAGGGCTATACCTCTTTTTTCAAATTTTTACGTTTTATAGTTTCGGAGATAAGGGGGGAATGGGTAATTTTTTAAAAATATTTTTGTTAATATCTTTTAAATAATTTATTTTAAAAATATTTAAAAAAACAATTTATATTCGTCATAATGAGGCCGTTGATTTGATATATTACAAGACTCGTTAGAGACAATTAGAATTTTTTGTTTTCCATTTAATTCTATAATTTGCCCCCCAAAATCAATATTAAGGGTTTCTTATTTCCTTTTTTCAGTAAAGTTCACGTAAGGCGCTATATCTCTATGTTTTTTTAAATTTTACGGTTTATAATTTCGGAGATACGGGAGGGGGAATGGGTAAATTTTTTTATATATTTTTTGCTAATATCTTTTAAATAATTTATTTTAAAAATACGAAAAAATATATTTGTATTCGTCATAATGAGCCCTTTCACTTGATATATAACATGATGGCTTAGAAACAATTTTAATTTTATATTTTCCATTTAATTCTGTAATTTGTCCCCAAAATTAAAAGTAGAAGTTTCTTCTTATTTTTCCAGTAAACTTTAGGTCAGACCCTATACCTCTAATGTTTTTCAAAAGTTTACGTTTTATAGTTTCAGAGATAAGGGGGGGGATGGATAAATTTTCGTTAATATCTTTTTAACTAATTTTTTTTAATATGAAAAAATATATATTTGTGTTCCTCATAAGGGGACCTTTCATTTGATGTATTACATGATGCATTTGAAAACTTTTTTATTTTTAAATTTTCATTTAATATAATTAATTTATATTACTTATATTAATATAAATTAATTATAATAATATAATTTGCCCCCGAAGTTAATATTAATGGTTTATCCTTATTTTTCCTGTAAAGTTCGGGCAACGTTCTATATTTCCTATTTTTTTCAAAATTTTAGGCTCAGGAGTACCCCTAAAATCAAAATTTCTTCTTTTACAATATGTAATCCTGATCGGGTTACCAAACTATACATTGATACCAAATTTCAAAATCTTCCGTCCAGTCGTTTAGGAGAAAATTGCTGTGATGTTACAGAGGCAGACAGTGATATTATAAGCGTATCCGTATATTGTATATAGGGAACCCTAAAAAGAGCAATATTATTATAACAGAATTGATAAATATAAAAATGACTCATATATGATGTGGAAAACTCTGAAGAGGCTTGTCAACAATGAGGAGAATAGTGTACATTTGAGAGGGGTATACAATTTGTAATTGGGGATGGGCAACATATTGTTTTGAAACTAAAAAAGATACAGCAGAACATTTTAATTAATATTTTGTAGACAGCATAAATGACAGTTTTTATTTAGCATTGAAAATGTTGATGAATCCATGTTGAATTATAACAAATATACTAATGCTACATTTAATAAATTTAGACAATTTAATTTGGTTAAGCTAAAGGAGGTTATTTTGAATTCACCCATCCCAAAAGTAGAAAACACAATAATTTCGATCGATGACGACATTGGAAAATGCTGAGAAATTATTTGAATTAGTTCTTTATGAAATAATAATATAATTTTATCCCCAACTTGACCATACAATGTATGACATCACACTGCCTCTAAGGCACGCTAAGAGTGCCTTTAGGGGAAAATTCACTAAACCCCAGATATCCTAGGTATCAAAAGGGTTTAGCTCTGTGGGAGCCCTTGCCAGGTTTTCAGGCCCGTGGTTGGAGTCGTGGCGGCAGTTTCCCATGAATTTCCTGAGCGTCCGGGCTGTCCCTAACAGGACGGCTTTTTGCATTTGTTTGTAAAGCTGTTTGTCCAGACCTAGGTATTTTAAATGGTTTAATAGATGTTTTGGGACTAGTCCTGTCGTTGACATAACATTTGGTACAGTTCATGTGTTGTTCATGTCCCACTGAGTCTTTATTTGAAATTCCAAATCTCTATATTTGGTTATTTTCTCAGCCTGCTTGACATTTATATTATTGTTGTTAGGAATTGCTATGTCAATCAGTCAGTATCGTGCGGTCCCAGTACAGCTTGTAGTTGTTATTTTCTAAAACAGATTCTGGTTTGTATTTATAGTATGGTAATCTTACCGACTGTGATAGGTCAAGTTTCAGTGCTAGTTCCTGGTGCAGTATTTTAGCCACAGTATCGTGTCGTTCTTTGTATTCAGTTGCAGTGAACGCTTGACAACCTCCTGTGATATGCTGGATAGACTCAGATGTTTGGCAACCCTACCTGCATCTGTCGTTGTTAATAGAAGGGTCTTTAACGACGTATTTTCGATAGTTCTCAATTGTGATTACTTGATCTTGGATTGCCAATATAAAGCCTTCCGTTTCAGGAAACATATGACCAGAGATCAACTAGTAGTTCGACGCTGCACTGTCGACATAATCTTGGTTGACGTCATTTATATGTCTTCCATGAAGGGGCTTCTCTTTGCATTTCAGCAGTTTCTGATCAGTGGTCTGTAATTGTCTGTAATTGGACGTGTTGTTGTGTCAGTCGCAGTGGTGTTGAGTCATGACTCTGTGTAGATCAGAAAATTCTGCGAGTTTCTGGAAATGACTACGCAAAATATAAATTTGTTGATAATAATAGTTTGATTAGATCTGTCAATCCTCTTCCTCCTTCATACCATGGCAAAGGTGTATGTTCAACAGAGCTCTTTGAATGGTGATCTTGAGCTTTTGCTACTGATAGGTCCTTTTTCATAGTCAGGTGATCAATACGTTGAGTCTGCTTTATTCCAAGGTATTTATAAATATGACCTTCCCCCATAGATTCAATTGAGGTGCCATCTCCCATTTCGAAGTGCACCTGCTTTATTTTGCCTTTAACTATATTAATAATTCGGCATTTTTCTAGGCCAAATTTCATATGGGTGTCACTAGAGAACCCTGCTACTATTTTAATCATATCATGCAGCTGCTGTTTCGTAGCTGCCATCAACTTTAAGTCGTCCATGTATAACAAATGGTTTATCTTTAATGCTTGTACGTTGTTGTGTTTGAGACTGAACCCAAAATTTGTCGAGTTCAGTTTGTTTGAGAGAGGGTTCATGGCAAGGCAGAACCACAGCGGGCTAAGAGAGTCTCCATGGAATATACCCCTTCTGATTGGAATCGGGTCAGTTTGTATCGAACAGTTGGCTTCATTCAGTGAGATTTTGGTTTGCCAGGTGGACATGGCATATTCTAAAAAGTTAATAATACAATTATTTACTTTATAGAGTTTCAGCACCTTAATGAGGCAATCATGTGGAACTGAATCAAAGCCCTTTTTGTAGTCCACATATGCCATGTAGAGATTTCGCCGTCTGGCGTGGGCTTGATTGCAGACAAGGGAATCAATTATCAGTTGTTCTTTGCAACCCATTGAATTTTTTGTGCATCCCTTTTGTTGAGTAATTATGTCGTTCAGCTCACAATGTTTGAAAATGTGATGATTAATGCACGATTTTATGAGTTTGTATAAGGTTGGAAGGCAAGAGATTGGTCGGTACTATGCTGGGTCCTGTGCACATAGGTTATCCTTTGGTAAGAGGTATGTAGCACCATGCGTAAAGAAACTAGGCATTTTGTGTGGGTGGGTAATTACGTCATTTATAAGGACTGTTAGTGTTTCGTGGGTTGCGTACAGTTTCTTTATCCAGTAATTTTGTACACCATCTGGTCCTGGTGCTTTCCAGTTATGGAGATGCTTCATTATATTGGATGTGTCTTCTGTTGTAAATGGTTGGTGTTGCATAGTTCTGAGATGCAGCCTCCTCCTCATTAATCCAACTTGCTCTGGAGTTATAGGAGATTGTTGTGGAAAGCTGTGTTTTCCAGAATTCCTTGATGTCTGTTTAACTGGGGTAACTAGGGGATTCATTATTATTGTTGTTGTTAAGTTTTCTATAAAACCCTTTTTCTGATTGTCGGAAGAGTGTGTTGTCTAGTTTCCGTTGGTTACTGGTATTGTACCTTCTCTATCGACTTGTGTAGACGGAGAGCTTTTGTCGTAGACTGTCCATTCACTGCTGAGATGTGATGTTTTCTCCATCCCACTGGGAGTGTATTCGGTTATTGTCCATGATAGAGAGCATTGATTTTCCCTTCAAGTCGTCTTTGCCAAGGTGGTATTGGAGGTGTTTGTCTAAATTGAGGAGGGTCTTGCTTTGGTCTTATTGCCCAATTGTTCTGCAGATGGAAATTGCAGCACAGTAGATGATTGTGGGTAGCGACTCTCACATATTAGCACCTAAAACAGAGTTTGGCAAGAAAAATTTATTCATAGCCTGCAAGTCAATACCCAATTTCTTAGAAGATCTTAGTTTGGGAAGAACTGGTCAAGCCAGTGGATCTGTTCCACTATACTCTATAAGAGCTCCTTCCATTTCTGTTTGGATCTTCTCAAGCAGGTCAGCGTTGGTTGGCTGTTCTTGTTGTAGTTCTTGAGTCTCGTCCGTTCTTTGTGCTAAAGTTGTTTCAGGCTCTGGATCGATTGTATTTCGACCAAATAGTTCGCGCTCGACTTCGCTCTTTATTCTGTCCAGTTGTTCAGGCGAAATAAGGCCATTTCTCAAGATTACACGATATTGATCTGCGACTCTCTGTTCAGTAACTTGAAGCTCTGGATACTCACGACAGAACTCTTGATGGAGTATTTGGCGTTATCCAGTCTTGTCCTGGCCAAGGTTCGTAATTCTGTAAAACGTGCGCATTATAAATTCATTCATGGCACCAGTCCATTTCATGCGCTGCCTTTTCAGTCCCGCTTGAGTGAGCCTGGCTGTTGATCCTGCGCAACACTTTCTGCGGGTGGAGTTCTCGTTCTCATTTGACTCCGTTGGGGATGGTCACGTTGTTGTTGTGACTGTATTGATTATTAACCGTGTGGTGACCGGGTGGGCTGGGCTAGGATTATTATTATTATTTGCAGATTAATCAGGTTTCAAATCAAAACATAGTTGTGAGGCAGCATTGCAGTTTACTATTACGGAATGGAAAATAGATCAGATAATGGGTTATTTACGCTTGCAGTGTTTTTAGACTTAAAACGGGACTCTATGAGACAATAAATCGATCAATATTACTAAAAAAGCATAGCTGGTATGGGGTAGGAGGTGATGATTTAACTAATACGAAACAAGAATAGTACAGACATTATCAATGGCAAAAGATGTTGAATGGGGAGTTCCCCAGGGAACTATATTATGTCCCTGCTCTTCTTAATATATATCAATGATATGAGTTATTATCAGATCAGTTGCATCTATTTGCTGATGATATTTTGATGTCCTTTAGTGACATTGACTGCAATAGAGTCATAAGTAAAATGAACAATGAGTTAAAAAGTATTTCATGATATTTAAAAATAAATAAGCTCAAATTGAATATAGACAGAACAAAAGCCATGATAATTGCAACTCCTCACAAATATAAAAACCTTGATGGACAGAGTATTGAAATAGTAACCAATATGAAGTATTTGGGTTTAACATTAGACAACCATTTGCTTTTCAATGTTCATTTTGATTATATACATAAGAACATTAAAAAAACATCTCATACTCGAGTCACTGTGTATAATTCTGTTTTGCAGCGCATTTTGATTATTGTACAACGGCGTTGCATTCATTTGATTTAAATAAAATTAATGTACTTCAAAAGTTGCAAAATAGAAGTATGAGGGTCAGACTAAGATGTAATAGGTATACGTCAATCAATATGATGCTGACCGCATTGCAGTGGTTGTCGGTAGACTTTATTATTTGTCAATGCTATTTATCTATAACATATTGCACAATTTGCAAACCAGTTATGTCAACAATTACATTAGGTACCATCATGACATTCATGCCCAGATATTATTTGTTAAAGTTCTGCAAATGTATTATCAATTACCAATGTATTTAAACTTTGTCCTAACCTAAGATTATTTAAAATATTAAAATACTTGAGTGTGTAAGGGTGAACTGTGTTTGAAAATATTACCATTAGTATATGTGCATTTAGGTGTTGTTTGTATATGCTTTTGATTTGTGATTATTTAGTTTTTTCGTATATTAGGACAGTCCTATAAATAAAGTCAATAAAGTATATATATATATATATATATATATATATATATATATATATATATATGAGATGGAAATAAACATATACAACAATAAAAAATCAAATAAGTAATATCTGTATGTAATGACTGTAGTATAGTAAAAATAAATAATTTCATTATAACATAAGCACCAATAGTAAAATCCAATAGAAAATTCGGTAGGGTGATTCTAAACATGTAAAATAGATATGAAAACATCAAATGCAATTAAGGGTAAATACATGTATAGAAATGATTAAATAATGAAGCTAAACCATAAACTAGTGATATATAAATGCAAAATGTAATCTATACACAAAGTAAATACATTTTTGAAAAATAACAAATATGACAGTTTCACCAAAATTTATTAAAAAGCAATTGGGAATCTAAATAAGCACATACAAATATTCTATGAATTTGATATATTACAATGAAATCATTTAATTAATAAAAAATATAAAGTTTTACCTTAATTTCGAGACATAACTTCCACAACTGACAGTAACAAAATTCAATAGTCCAGAATTATAGTCATTATATATTTTAGGCACAATAGGGGTAATAATTCACAAATTTCACAAATTTAGGATCTTAGTAGAGTATTCCGGGGTAAATAACTTTCAAAAACTTAATATGTCCATTTAAAAAGTTCATAATACAACAAAAAGACGGAACACGGAATCGAAATATTGCATTGTTGAATCCCAACAATGAAAGAGTTTATAAAATTTTAACAAAGGTCACAAAACAGCAAATTATAAAATTGCGGATTATAAGAAAAGTAGAAGGTATTATACAAAATTGATTAGATAGGGAATAAAATATTGAAAAAAGGATCATTATATAGGTAAATAGGATTTGAAATATGCGGTTTAAAAAGTTAAAAATAATCAGATTGTTGTCAAAATTAAAAACTATAAAAGAAAGATCAAACAACTTTGAAAGGAGAGTCTAAATTTGATAGTGTAGCAGTAAACATTGTTGGTGATTTTAAAGTGACAGTTAATTGTCAAAGTCAAAAATATTTTCAAAGTGCAAATTTTTTTAAAAGTAATTGTAAATTCAAATGTAATGGTCACATCCGAAGAATAATAGAAGCAAAAAAAAAAGAGAATGCACTAAAATTATAATACGAGCAAACAAAGTGCAGTCAAACAAAGTATTGAATGGTATAGCAGCAATTATATAATCAAATAAAATAATCCAGAGGAGAAGCTGAAATCAAATGGTAGCAGTTTGGCAGCAGTGATAAATACCAGAAGTTTTGAATATTGGTAGCAGAGGTTTAAGAAGATTGATAGCAGTGGTTGACGTATCATCTGAGATACATCAAGGTGAGACAGCATCCAGCAACAAAAGGATAAAGTGAGAACACTTGAAAACGGGTTGTAAAGTGAACAAGGAGTTTATTTAAACAGATATTTTTATATTCATTCGTATTAGATTAAAATTGAAGTTCGAAACTTAATTTTTGGGACATAATCATTTTAGTAACGGTACAGAATTTTAGATACATTGAAAGAAATTGCATTTAATAAATCATTGATCTTAAAATTTAATTGTTTTCATAATATTAGAATCATTCCGAACGAGGCAAATCTTTTTAGATTAATTAAAAATCTAATTATGAGGTATTTTGATATTGATATTTTCTGATTTACATTTGAATTTGATTGTTGAATGATTATAGTGATTTTTGAGTTATAATTTGATGTGTTATGTTTATTAAAAAAAAGAGAAAGGAGTTGATAATAAAAAATATAAACTATTTAGGGTTTTATTATTGACAAAAGGTCAATTGGCGCTTATAATCAAATTTTCAGAAAGAGCCGGAGCAGTTTTGGAAGAAGAAAGTTATATGGAATTTTTATAAAGTGGAAAATTTAAAGTAAAATATTAAATATAAAATATAATCGTACCACAACAATAAAAATTCCATTCATGTATATATATATATATATATATATATATATATATATATATATATATATATATATGTGTGTGTGTGTGTGTGTGTGTGTTTTTTTTATCCGAAGAGGGGGGAAATACATTGCGTACTTAGCTAGCACGTGCTGGCCGTCGTGCGGGACTCCCGATGCAATGACTTCAAAGCAAGAGTAAATCGTTGCATTGAAACCAGTATACCGTATACCCGCTAAAACCCTAACCTCTTTCTCCTACAACCTTGGTCCCCTGCGGCACTCTTAGTCAATACTACTTCGCAAGGGTGGTTCATTGCAGATGTTTACTGCTCTTACATTGAAAGCTTCTAAAGCCTACTCCTCGAACGTATCGCGGAGTTCTTTGAGGATAGTCTCCGCGTAATCTGATACCAAGTTCCAGGCTTGGGGGCCTTTCAGCATGGCTTCTACTAATTGTTCTGGGACGATATTAGTCTCCAAAATCCTCTCCACTTCAGCACGTTGATCCTGAAACCGGGGGCAGGAGAAGAACACGTGTTCCGCGTCCTCTATCACGTCCGTACAGTGTGGGCAGTTTGGCAGTTTGGGGAGTTTTTTTTTTTTTTATCCGAAGAGGGGGGAAATACATTCCGTACTTAGCTAGCACGTGCTGGCCGTCGTGCGGGACTCCCGATACAATGACTTCAAAGCTAGAGTAAATCGTTGCATTGAAACCAGTATACCGTATACCCGCTAAAACCCTAACCTCTTTCTCCTACAACCATGGTCCCCTGCGGCACTCTTACTCAATACTACTTCGCAAGGGTGGTTCATTGCAGATGTTTACTGCTCTTACATTGGAAGCCTCTAAAGCCTACTCCTCGAACGTATTGCGGAGTTCTTTGAGGATCGTCTCCGCGTAATCTGATACCAAGTTCCAGGCTTGGGGGCCCTTCAGCATGGCTTCTACTAATTGTTCTGGAACGATATTAGTCTCCAGAATCCTCTCCACTTCAGCACGTTGATCCTGAAACCGGGGGCAGGAGAAGAACACGTGTTCCGCGTCCTCTATCACGTCCGTACAGTGCGGGCAGTTTGGGGAGTTTGCCCTCCTGAACCTGTGCAGGTATGCTCGAAAGCATCCATGTCCAGTCAGGAGTTGAGTGATGTAAAACCCAACCTCCCCATGCTGGCGGTTGACCCAACGACTGATGTTAGGTATCAATCGATATGTCCACCGGCCTTTAGTAGAGCTGTCCCACCTCTCCTGCCATTGCCCTAGACTCATGGCCCTTTCATCGCTGTTTCCTGTCGGCTGGTCTTTTTCTAACTTTCTGCGATAAAGCCGTCCCCTTAGGGGGAGTTGTGTGTGTGTGTGTGTGTGTGTGTGTGTGTGTGTTAGGTGGTTTCCGGGAATTCATCTGCGTAGTTGATAACTGATCCCTGCCGGGATCGATGGTGAAATGACGACGTTTCTTCAGGTCGGTTCGCATAATTCTCGTAGCCTTCTGCTTTCGCTTCTAATCACTCGAATACTGAACTACTACTAGTATTCGAGTAAACTGCTGATTTGTTATTTCCGGTTGAGTTGTTATAGGACGGGTCCGGGCCAGTACGGTGTTTGATAGAATTTTCCAACAATTCGATAAGTTCTGAATTTCATTGCGTGCGTTTAGACTGTGAGGCCTCTTCGCTATTTCAATTGCCTCTCTTACGAGTCTTGATTTCGGGTGTTCTATATTTGCCAGTACTCTGGTGTTCTCAAAGTCTATTCGGTGTGACATCGTGGTGGCGTGTTCCGAAATGGATGTTGTTTTTTCCTGCTTTCTTACAGCGTTCTGGTGTTCATCATGACTAGCTTAAATTCTTCTATTAGTTTGCCCCACATAGGTTTTATGACAGCCTGCACATGGAATCTCGTACACTCCCTGTTGTTCTAAAGGAATCCTCGTCTTCAGAGTCCTCAACACCGTGCTTATTTTTCCGTTTGTATTGAAAATAGTATCTTTGTATATTTCGGTCTGTAAATCCGTTTTGTCTCAGAGCTGTTTTTAACCTGTCCATTTCCTGTTTGATGTTATCCTGGTCAGCTAGTCTTTGTGATCTGGTTACTAAAGTCTTGACGACGGCTTGTAGTTGGGCTGGGTGGTGATGAGAATTAGCATGAAGGTATCTGTTGATGTGAGTTGCTTTCCTATATACTGTATGGCCAAGGTTTCCATCTTCCTTCCTATTTATGAGAACGTCAAGGAATGGCAGTTGATTGTTGGCTTCAACCTCCATGGTAAATTTTATTTTGTGATGGATGCCATTATCATTCACATATCGCAACCATAAACTGGGTTTAAGAGTTGTTGTTCTTAGTGCCAACTCCTCAAAGTTCTCCATAAAAAGGTTCGCTATAACTGGTGAGAGTGGCGATCTCATTAGAGCTCCTTCCACTTGTTTGTATCGTTGGTTCTCGTAAACAAAACAGGTGTTCATCAGACAGTGCCTTGTTAAGTCTACAAGGTGTTGAGGTGGTTTGTATTTTTCTATTATGATATCAAAGGCTTCGTCGAATAGGATGTTGGTGAAAAGGGATACTACGTCAAAACTTACAAGAAGACACTCTGGTTGTAAGACCGTTTTTCTAAGTATTTCGATGAAATGTGTCGAATTTTTCACATATGAGTATTTGGCTAGGTGTTAATAATAATAATAACAATTTAGACAAACACCTCGAATACCACCTTGGCAAAGACGACTTGAAGGGAAAATCAATTCTCTTCGGAAAGACATTGGAAGACTGACCGAATACCAACGAGGAGTCAGGAACAACAGAATAGAAAGGCTTGTCAATACTATCATGGACAATAACCGAATACACTCCCAGTGGGATGGAGAAAACATCACATCTCAGCAGTGCCTGGACAGTCTACAACAAAAGCTCTCCGTCTACACAAGCCGATTGAGAAGGTACAAAACCAGTAACCAACGGAAACTAGACAACACACTTTTCCGACAATTAGAAAAAGGGTTTTATAGAAAACTTAACAACACCAATAATAATGAAGCCCCTAGTTACCCCAGTAAAACAGACATCGAGGAATTCTGGAAAACACAGCTTTCCACAACAATCTCCTATAACTCCAGAGCCAGCTGGATTAATGAGGAGGAGGCTGCATTTCAGAACTGTGATGCCATGCAACACCAACCATTTACAACGGAAGACACATCCAACATAATGAAGTACCTCCATAACTGGAAAGCACCAGGACCAGATGGTGTTCAAAATTACTGGATAAAGAAACTGTACGCAACCCACGAAACACTAACAGCACTTATAAATGACGTAATTACCCACCCACACAAGATGCCTAGTTTCCTTACGCATGGTGCTACATACCTCTTACCAAAGGATAACCTATGTGCACAGGACCCAGCAAAGTACCGACCAATCACGTGCCTTCCAACCTTATACAAACTCATAACATCGTGCATTAATCATCGCATTTTCAAACATTGTGAGCTGAACAACATAATTACTCAACAACAAAAGGGATGCGCGAAAAATTCAATGGGTTGCAAAGAACAACTGATAATTGATTCCGTTGTCTGCAATCAAGCTCACGCCAAACGGCGAAATCTCTACATGGCATATGTGGACTACAAAAAGGCCTTTGATTCAGTTACACATGATTGGCTCATTAAGGTGCTGAAACTCTATAAAGTGAATAGTTGTATTATTAACTTTTTAGAATATGCCATGTCCACCTGGCAAACCAAAATCTCACTGAATGAAGCCAACTGTTCGATACAAACTGACTCCATTCCAATCAAAAGGGGTATATTCCAGGGAGACTTCTCTTAGCCCGCTGTGGTTCTGCCTTGCCATGAACCCTCTCTCAAACAACCTGAACTCGACTAATTTTGGGTTCAGTCTCAAACACAACAACGTACAAGCATTAAGGATAAACCATTTGTTATACATGGACGACTTAAAGTTGATGGCAGCTACAAAACAACAGCTGCATGATATGCTTAAAATAGTAGAACGGTTCTCTAGTGACATCCATATGAAATTTGGCTTAGACAAATGCCGAATTATTAATATAGTTAAAGGCAAAATACAGCAGGGGCACTTCGAAATGGGAGATGGCACCTCAATTGAATCTATGGGGGAAGGTCACACTTATAAATACCTTGGAATAAAGCAGGCTCAACATATTGATCACATGACTATGAAAAAGGACCTAACAGCAGATTTTTATAGAAGGGTAAGACGACTGTTGAAAACTAAATTAAACAGTAAAATTCTGTTTCAGGCTATTAACACCTATGCGTGTTCAGTGCTGTTACTCTTTCGGTATAGTTAATTGGTGCAAGACTGAGATGGAACAATTACAACGAAAAGTTCGAGTTTTACTAACAAAAGCTCAAAATCACCATCCAAAGAGCTCTGTCGAACGTACAACTTTGCCACGGTATGAAGGAGGAAGAGGATTGACAGATCTAAGTAAACTATTAGATCAACAAATTTCTATTTTGCGTAGTCATTTCCAGAAACACGCAGAATTTTCTGATCTACATAGAGTCATGTGCCAGGTTGATGACTCAACACCACTGCGACTGAAACAACAACATGCCCAATTACACCACCAGACCACAGATCAGAAACTGCTGAAATGGAAAGAGAAGCCACTTCATGGAAGACATATAAATGACGTCAACCAAGATTATGTCGACAGTGTAGCGTCGAACTATTGGTTGATCTCTGGTCATATGTTTCCTGAAACGGAAGGCTTTATATTGGCAATCCAAGATCAAGTAATTCCAACGAAGAACTACCTAAAGTACATCGTTAAAGATCCTTTTATTATCAACGACAGATGCAGGTATGGTTGCCAAACATCAGAATCTATCCAGCATATCACAGGAGGTTGTCAAGCGTTTGCTGCAACTGAATACAAAGAACGACACGATGCTGTGGCAAAAATACTTCACCAGGAACTAGCACTGAAACTTGAATTATCACAGTCGGTAAGATTACCATACTATAAATACAAACCAGAATCTGTTTTAGAAAATAACAACTACAAGCTGTACTGGGACCGCACGATACTGACCGATCGGACAGTTGCTCACAATAGACCAGATATAGTTTTGGTAGATAAAGTCTCTCGGAAAACAACTTTAATTGACATAACAATTCCCAACAACAATAATATAAATATCAAGCAAGCTGAGAAAATAACCAAATATAGAGATTTGGAATTTCAAATAAAGACTCAGTGGGACATGAACAACACACAAACTGTACCACTTGTTATGTCAACGACAGGACGAGTCCCAAAACAATTTAAAATACCTCGGTCTGGACGAACATCTTTACAAACAAATGCAAAAAGCCGTCCTGTTAGGAACAGCCCGGACGGTCCGTAAATTCATGGGAAACTGCCGCCACTACTCCAACCACGGGCCTGAAAACCTGGCAAGGGCTCCCACAGAGCTAAACCCTTTTGATATCTAGGATATCTGGGATTTAGTGAATTTTCCCCTAAAGGCACTCATAGCGTGCCTTAGAGGGAGTGTGATACCATACATTGTATGGTCAAGTCGGGATAAGCTTTATTCTCGGAACCGTGGGGTTGTCAGTTCCCAGATGAAATGATTTAAACCAGATCATCCCGTGCGGGTTTTGGGGAAGGGAGGAAGGCTCGGTAGTAGGTCAGCGGACAGCTGCTCCTTTAGTCGCCTCATACGACAGGCGGTAGATACCATGGTGCTATTCTAACCCGGACACCACACGGGAAGCTTTATTCCAGAAGACTACAAAAATATAGTATTGGAACGGTCAGGTGCATACCATACAGTTAACTACGTACTAATACATGTAATTCCAACAATACCAACAGAGCACTAAAATTTTACAAAAAAGCTAACTTAATTCAGGAATTTACAAACGAAAGTAATACGATATCAGTAATATAATGTTACCTATCTGTTAATAGATGAGACAAATTACTTATGATTATGAGTTCGACGAACTTAATATAAATGTAGTAATGAATTCAATAACTGCACATTCAATTACAAAACTTAAAAAATAATTACATTAAGTATGTTAAATTATATTTAATTGCTTTTGCTGAACAATAAATATTCCTGTAATGTCTTCGATACACATTACATAGAGAATAATATTCAAAAAAATGTATGAATTAGATGTTGCAACAGGAACAGTTTCTTAGAGCTTCATCTCGACAACACGTTACACAAAAAATAGCGACGTAGTGTTCATTGATTGAGCATACAAAAAATGCGGGTTTAACAACAAATGATGCGCTTTTGTAAACACAAAAGAAACAAAGTGAAAGCGGTTTAGCGGTCGTTACAAACGGAGCTACTAACTCCCGACTCGTAACGCAAAAAAACAACAATAAGCGGCGTCTCTTCAGACGGAATCAAAAAATGTCCGAACAGTTCGGAGCACAAACACGAAAACCTTCCCAAGCGTCCTAATAGCTCGGGATGCGAACCACGAATCACAATACTGTCTATATTATACACGCAAAAACACACTTACAATTAGCATTCGCGCGACGGAATGTTTTAGAAAAGGTGCAGAAGTTTAAAAATCAATGAAGTAATTCAATCAAATTGAAAACAATACACTAAACAAATTGCGGGAACGCACCAATTCCTCTACACTATAGAATGAATTTTCCAACAGAAAGTTTAATAGGTTTTTCCTAAACATGCCAATGTTATCCATAATTTTTATTAGAGCGCTTAGACTGTTATAAAGCTTGACTGCCATGTAGTTTGGCGAATTTTCATATGTAGAGGTTCTGTGCCTTGGAATGGATAACATGGACTGATGCCGTGTATTATGGTCATGATATTGAGCATTTGACGTGAATATTTTAATGTTTAGTTTTACATACATAAGTATTTCAAATATATATATATATATATATATATATATATATATATATATATATATATATATATGTATATATATGCATGGCACTGTTAACAATTTTAGAGATTTAAAAAAATTCTACATGACTGATTACGCTTAATTCCTGCAATGTGACGTACGGCTTTCTTCTGCAAAACGAGTATTCGGTTCACTGTAGTAGAACACCCCCAAAATATTATTCCATAGCGCAATCTAGAAACTAGATGTGAGTGATAGAAAGACAGAAGTGTGAACTTATCACATATAGGTTTTAGTCTATAAAGAATAAAACATAAGGAAGCGATTGTTTTGCAGAGATAGTCAATATGGATATTCCAACTTAGCCCACCATCAATATATACCCCTAAAAATTTAGTGAATGATATCTGAGATATAGATTTCCCCCAACGCGAAGTAAATAACATAGATTGCTGCTATAATGCCTAGGAGTAAATTAATAAACACTGTTTTCGAACTATTAAGAATCAATCTGTTCTTCGTGAACCACTTGTCAAAAGTGTAAATGCTTTTTTGCATTTCGATTAATCCATGATTTAGATTCTTATTACAACACAAGTATGTGTTATCATCTGCATACATCGTTAGATAATTTTTGTCATTCACATATATTAAGAAAAGAAGAGGTCCCAGAATTGATCCTTGAGGAACTCCAAGAGATTTTTTTTTCAGAGTAAGTACCGTCGATGTATACTAGTTGTTTTCTGTTGGAAAGATAGGATCTAATCCAGTCATTTATTTTCCCTCGCATACCGAGTCTGTCGAGCTTTCTCATGAGGATCTTATAGTTTATCAGATCGAACGCTTTACTGAGATCCATGAAAAGGGCTATACATTTTTCCTAGTTATCTAAAGCTTTATACAATTTTTCTATCAATTGACAAATTCCTGATTGGGTGCTTTTATTTTTCCGAAAACCATGTTGACAGTTGCTCAAGATGTTATACTTATTTAAAAATGATATCATACTGTTATATATTGTTTTCTCTAGAACTTTTGACACTGCACTTAACAAGGAGATTGGACGATAATTTTCCACACACTGATGGTCACCTTTTTTATATAAAGGTATTACCTTAGCTAGTTTAAAAATCTCTGGAAAATAGGAATTCTGTATTGACAAGTTAATTAAGTGAGCTAGTGGTAAAGCAATATATTTTCCAACCGATTTAAGTATATTAGTAGAAATTGCATCAATTCCAGTTGAACTAGAAGGCTTTAAATCCATTATAATATTGTAGATACTTGACTGGCATGCTGGAAAGATAAACATCGACTTTTTTATAGAATTTGTCATGTAGTCTATATCTCCGTAGTTTCCCGACACAACATTGGTACTTTCACTTATTCTGTAAGGTTTTACTGCAAAGTGGTTGTTGAAGTAGTCGCAAATTTCATTTGAATTTGTTACCAATTTTCCCCCAATCTCCAGAGAACCAATACCTTGATTTTTGGCCATTACTGACATTACATTACATTCAGTTCTTTCATAAAATGGGTTTTCAGATGACTCAACTCACTACTGATTTGCTTTAGAATATCCAAGGACGGCAAGCACGTTTCGCAAAACCATTTTAAGCTGAAAGCCTTTTTATAGCATTATAATCTTTGCCGCTAATATGGAGGCACTTCTGATGGAAATATTTGCTACATACTCCTTGACATGGGATTCGACATTCGTCTTTAACTTCACTTTTACAAATACCGCATACTGAATTTCCACCCATATCGGGTCAAACAGCACAATAAGGTGCACCTTTTTATGTACTTTTGGCAACCCATAGAATTTCGGACATCTCGATGACTTTTCAAGCGGAATGAGTTGCAGTTGAAGATTTTTGTCGATCCTACTTGCTTGGATTTTGGCCTTGGTTGTTTTCTCCAAAATCAATTGTTGGGTCAGTAGTAATTTGTTTATATGCTTTATCTTGTAGCAATGTTTGAATTTTGTTTGAATAATACGCCTTATCTAAAATTACGGTCGCATTTCCTTTATCAGCAGGTAGAATGATAATGTCCTTGTTGGGGCGAAGTTGTTTCAAGGCCTCATTTTCTTCTATAGATAGGTTTCCTTTGGGTGGTTTAGACTTTCTTAGAACATGTGACACATCTTGTCTAATTATTTCAGCGGTGTTCGCATCTAATTTTGAAACTGCTGTTTCCACGCCACAAGATATTCTGTGTTCTTCCAGAACTTTACCGTCATGTTTATCGGAATAACTCCTTTATCGCGGCATCATTGTAAAAAATGTAGATCCCACAAAAGTTTGCTTCTTTTCGCGCGAAATTTCTCAAATGTTTTACACAAATGAAAAGTTCCCCGTAGAGATTCACTAGATTTAGTGCCCGCGAAAACTTAAAAACAAATATATATAAATATATAAATCATAAATAGTATGGCCGGCTTTAAGTGTACACATGGTTAACGTGCTCTAGAGTGAATAATAAATAGTACTTTTAACAGTGAAATAAAATTCCCAAGTCTCTTACAGCAGTGAGTACAACGTTTCTTCCATACTTTTAGTGAGAAATTAAGATTGATAATTGAAAATTGTACACAATTTAGTACTGTAACCTAGAAGTAATAATAGCAAGAAAAACAGACCGAGCAGATTGGTGTCAATTTTTTGTTTTAGTTGATATTTTTTTATTTAATAGATACATTTTTACATGAAAATAACAAGAATATTTATAAATAATTTTAATCATGACCTACGTAAATTGCATTTGTTGCAATAAGCAATTTGAGGATTTTAAGGTTGTCTCTTGCCAAAATTGTAAAAACAATTTTTTCCACCAATGTGTTAAGCTGTCGGCAGCTGATATAAGAAGCCTTAAATCTAAGAAGGGTATGACCTGGACCTGCCAATCTTGCTCAGAGTTAGGCGACAACGTTGCTGATCTAAAGTCACTAATAATGGCATTACAACGGGAAGTCAATAAACTTAAGGAAGTTAAACATGCTTCACCTGATCATTCTAATTTCGAAGAAATCGTTAATGAAGTATCAGATCTCCATTATAGGAAGAATAACTTAATTATCTTTGGTGTCCCTGAAAATACTTCTGACGTAAAAGAACTAGTGGATGGCATGCTTCAATATGTAAATCCTGGCATAGATGAGAATATAAATCCGGTTAGATTGGGGAAGGTTGACGTAAGTAAGAAGGTCCCAAGACCACTAAAAATAAGATTCAAGAATCATGAAACAGTACTGCGAATACTCGCTAAGTCCAAATCACTCCAAGCTAACAGAAATTACACTCAGTTTCGTCTATCGTCTGACAAAACTCCTAGGCAACAAAAACTGTATCGCAAGGCAAAAGAGGACCTGAATACCAGAATTGCCCAAGGTGAATCTAATTTACGCATCAAGTACATTAATGGTACTCCTAAGATTATTTCTTTAAACTAAATCCTCCCAACAGAATAATTTCCATGTACTACCAAAATGTGCGAGGACTAAATACAAAAGTGAATGAAGTATACTCGGCCGTCCACGAATGCGAATACGATCTTATAGCCTTCACAGAGACCGGGCTTAGTAATAATGTTACCAGTACTGAATTGCTACCATCCTCTATGTACGAAGTTTTCCGCAAAGACAGGGATTTTATAGCAACCAACAGAACCAGAGGCGGTGGTGTTTTGTTAGCATCTAAGGTAACTTTACCAACATCTTTATTAAATTTAGATAATATCTTGGCAACAGTGCCACTCATAGACATTTTGGGATGTAAATGTGTTAGTAATTATATGTCATTATATATATTTGTCATTTATATACTATATACTATCGGTCTCTCTAATATTGTCATAATTGGTGACTTCAACATTCCGTGTCTCAACAGCACTAACATCAAGACTACTAGATTGCAATCTTTTATTGATTTTAATAACTTTAAATAAGAAAATAATATTATAAATGCTAATGGTGGATTGCTTGAGTTAGTCTTGTCGAGTGTACCATGTGAAGTTAAGGCTGAACTAAACTCGCTAGTAAGTATCGACAATTATCACCCCCGCTTATTATTTCAATCAGAGTTCAAGTTCCACATATCAACCGGTTTCCGCTAGACTCCAGACAGAGATCACATAACTTTAGAAAGGGTGACTACCACGGCCTATACCTTGCTTTATGCAATCTTAACTGGAATTCCTTGTCTTCATGTACAGATCCTAATGCAGCTTGCGATATCCTTTATAATACACTTAATGCATTGTTAGATCCCTTCATCCCGCCGTATAAAAACAGATCTACAAAATACCCTACATGGTATTCCCACGATTTAATCCAAAATATTAAACTTAAGAACCACTATCACAAATTATTTAAAAGGTATAAATTTGAATATTATTATCATAAATTTAGCGATATGAGAAAACTTGTAAACAAACTAATTAAGGATTCTTTCGACAAAATACCCTACAGAACAAAATACAAACCGATCCCAAGGTATTTTGGTCATTTATTAATCAAAAACGCACCTCCTCACGTATTCCAGGAAGAATGTCCTATCAGGAACAATACCATACCAATCCCCAGACAATAGTTAATTCCTTTGCTCATTATTTTAAAAGTGTTTATTCCCCTCCCAGTGCCGCTAATTATTTGGGTGGGTCCATATACTCGCCTAACATTTCTATAGCAAGTTTATCTATAAGTGACATCATAAAGTCATCTAAACGCCTTAAAGATAGTTTTACATCTGGACATGACATGATTCCCAACTTCTTGGTTAGAGACTGCTCGACTGTTTTTGCTTCACCGATATACTCTATATTCAACTTAATCCTAAAAACTGGGATATTCCCTGAGTGCTGGAAACTGTCGAAAATCTGTCCGGTGCACAAATTTGGTAACAAAGATATCATAACAAATTACAGACCCATCGCCATTATTCCTAACGTTGCTAAAGTATTCGAGATGTGCATTTATGATCAGATATTTCCTATTGTCAGATCACACATATCGCCGGACCAATACGGTTTCATGAAAAATAGATCCACAGTCACTAACTTATCGATTTTCACCCAGTTCACAGCTGCAGCCCTTGACTCCAAAAGTCAAGTAGACGTGGTCCACACGGATTTTACCAAGGCTTTCGATAAACTTCATCACCCTACATTAATCGAAAAATTATCGGTCTTTGGTTTCAGTTACCCACTGTCTATTTAAATCCTACTTAAGTAACCGCCATCAATTTGTTAGCTATAACGGCTTCAAATCAAACATATTTACTGTCAGTTCAGGAGTACCGCAAGGTTCCAATCTCGGTCCGTTATTGTTTCTGATATTCATTAACGACTTATCAAGTATACTGTTATCTGAAACTCTTCTTTTTGCAGACGATCTGAAATTATTTCTTAAAGTCGAGAGCATCAATGATAGCTTACGGCTACAACATGACCTGAATCAGCTCACGTTATGGTGTACCAAGAACAAACTCTTTTTGAACATCGCTAAATGAAAAGTATGTTCTTATACTTTGAAGAGGAATCCTATAATATTCGATTATTCGTTGAACAATCAAACTATTGAGAGGTGCACTCTCATAAAGGACCTGGGTGTATATTTTGATCATAAATTTTCATTCGCTGAAAATATTTCCATAACTTGCAATTCGGCACTACGTTCGCTGGGTTTTGTTTTGCGAAATTGCAATGATTAGAATAGATTGTGATGATTTTTTTCGTGGGTAATACCTTGAATAGTTACCCTTTCAGGAAATCTTTGGGTGAAATTTTCTTGAGTTCACAGTAAGAAGTGGGCTTAAAGAAATGGTTGCTCCGGGAAGTTCAGGTCTGGGTCAAATCATTCAGATTTTGAATCTGGATTTCGACTTCGCACAACGTTGTTCTCGAATGGGGAGGTTGCTCTAGGCTTGGAAGCCCTAGAAAATCCTGGTTGATGACTATTAAAAGGCTCGATAGGGGTATCGTCGAAAGTTTGTATAATAACTGTAGTCTGAGTAATCCCTCTCGGGGCGGTTATCCGGATTGCTCTGTATTACAGATGGGCGAAAATAGTTAGGGTTAATCGACCACAATGCAGACACTTAGGAGGTTGTGTTGCCTTTCGAGGTGGGAAATTTCGGGTATAACGGAAAATATTTTCGTTAACCGGAATCTTTCTGTTTCAAGGGTACCTGCATTTGGTGAAGCTTGTGCCATGTTTATATTTATCGATATAAAAGAATTCGAACAAGTAAAAATGTTAAAGGGTATAGAAAGTTAATATACTGTAGAATAACTTAATGGGAATAAACGATTGTTTGAACGATAGAACAGTATGATATTAAATGTAAAGCGATTTAAATCAGTAGCTCAAATAAATCAGTTATTCAAATGGATAAATAAATCAATATTTCATTCAAATGAAATATATCAAAAAAAAATCAAATAATAAAATAGATCAGTTTCAAACGAATAAAATCAAATTATTCAAAATCAATGTATTAATAAATCAAATATTTACTTAAAAGGAATGACTATACACCATTAATTACATCAACGAGAACATTAAAACCGCCGTGTTCTATGTTTGTTTGCAGTGAGGACTTCTTCCAGGTTCGTTGTTCCGTTGAGGCATAGGAATCCGCCGCTACCAGTTAGAGTACTCGTGTTCTAGTATCGTTAGACGGATCCTACTGACAATTTGTTATATCACACATTCAAAATTGCTCTTTTTAAAAAAGACTTTATTTATACTTCACAAATAATTAAACTTTTAATGTAAAACTTAAAATAACAATATAATACTTTATAACAATAAAAAGACAAAATGAGTGTTAAAATAAACTAGACAAATCTGTAAGTAATAATGAATAATTATACAATAAAATTACACAATTTATAACCTGCGAATGCTGACTTAGCTTTCGCAGCGCTTGCATTTCGCACGAATGTTCGTCTGCAGGTAACTGGACACGACACGTGTTCAGCATACACTCAGCTGGGAACTTGTTGCTTGGTGTTTTCATAAAAGTCGATGGAATAACTTATATAACATATATACAGTGAGAGTGCGTGGGTTGGAAAAAATTTATTTAAAATTGAGGTGTTGTTTTTTGGGAAAAACGCTCGAATACGTCGATTTTTTTTTGGACTGCGGTTTTTGTGATGATTCACGTCATTTTTTTTTTAATGGAAACATTTGTTTTTATTTTAGCTTTGAATTCTGCATTGAATTCTAAGTATTTTTCATGTACAATGTTCTATACCGAAAAATATATTTTCTTTCTAAAGTTAAGAAAACAACGGTAAAAATAAGGTGTTTGTTGGTTTGAACTTATTTATTTACGTCTGGTTTTTATGATTGTTGGCGGTATTTTAGTCATGCATGGAAACCCTTTTTTAATGCTGGAGTTTTTAACAATTGTTTATTTCCATACAAACTGTACTATAATTTTACTTCAAATAAGTAGTTGTCAAGTGCAGTTGTCATAGTATGGCGCGTTTAACTGAAAAGCAGCGAATAGAAATTTTGACGATGGTAGTATATGGCGACAGAACTCGAACATAAGCTGAAGTTTGCAAATTGTTAAATATGAAGTACCCGGAGTGGCCTATTGCGCGATCGGTAGTTAGTAAAATAGAAAAAAAGTTTCTAGAATTTGGCCACGTAAGAGACCATTACAAAACATTTTCCAGAAGATACACAATTAAATGTTTTGCTCGATTTACAAGAAAATCCTCACAAATCCACTAGACAAATAGCCGCAGAACAGTCAATAAGTAAATCTTCTGTTCTAAAATGCTTGTATAGAAATAAATGGCACCCATACAAAGTTCATTTAGTTCAGGAACTTACTGAAGATCATTTGGACAGGAGAGTAGAATTTTGCGAAATAATGATGGATAGATGCAATGCCAACCCGCACTTTTCAAGTAAGATAGTTCTTCTCGACGAGACAATATTTTGTTTAAATGGTTCAGTAAACAGGGAAAATTTTCGATATTGGGCATCAGAAAACCCACATTGGATTATGGAAAGTTATACACAGTTTTCCAAGAAAGTTAACTTATGGACCGGAATTGTGGGTACTTCAATTGTGGGTCCTTTTTTTATGTAGGGAACATTAATTCGGAAAAGTATTTAGACCTATTACAAAATGACATAATGCCCTGTTTAACAGAACTTTACCCGAATGGTAAAAACCCCAATATACTGGCAGATTCGGTATCGTTTCAACAGCATGAAGCGCCCCCGCACTATTCGCATATAGTGCGAGAGTATTTTGACAATACTTTCTCAAATAGATGGATGGGAAGGAGAGGTAATATCGAATGGCCAGCTAGGTCTCCAGATCTAAACTCGTTAGATTTTTATCTTTGGGGTTACGTGAACTCGAAAGTCTACTTCAATACGCTGAAAAATATCGAGGAATTAAAGAATAGAATTAGGGCTGAAATACAACGAATCATGCCACAAACACTAAATGAAGTGTGTGTCAACAATTGATGTTTCTTTTTCTTCAATTTTGAAATAAATGTAATTTTTTAATAACTGTTAATTTTCGGTATAGGACATTGTACATGAAAAAAGAATTCAAAAATAAAATAAAAAACAAATGTTTCCATTTGAAAAAATGAAATTGATGGTCGCAATTTATTTCTGCATAAATAAGTTTATCATCACAAAAACCGCAGTCCATTAAAAAAACCGACGTGTTGGAGCATTTTTCGAAAAAAACAGCAACCTGAATTTTAAATGAATTTGTTCCAACCCACGCGTCCCCACTGTATATATATATATATATATATATATATATATATATATATATATGTTTTTAAGTTTTCGCGGGCACTAAATGTATTAGATGGTTTCCGGGAATTCATCCGCGTAGTTGATAACTGATCCCTGCCGGGATCGATGGTAAAATGACAACGTTTCGGCAGAGTCACATCTGCCCTCTTCAGGTCGGTTCGCATAATTCTCGTAGCCTTCTGCTTTAGCTTCTAGTTACTCGAATACTGATATTTTCAGGAGCGCGCACGGTGTTATATAGTCGCCACTCGGCGCCTATTGGTTGGCACCGTGAACGGCTGCATGTGATTGGCCCTGGGCGCTCAGTGGGCACGCCTCCCGCCTGCTGATTTGTTATTTCCGGTTGATTTGTTATTGGACGGGTCCGGGCCGGTACGGTGTTTAACATAATTTTCCAACAATTCGATAAATTCTGGATTTCATTGCGTGCGTTTAGACTGTGAGGCCTCTTCGCTTCGGATGTTCTATATTTGCCAGTACTCTGATGTTCTCAAAGTCTATTCAGTGTGACGTCGTGGTGGCGTGTTCCGCAATGGATGTTGTTTTTTCCTGCTTTCTTAAAGCATTTTGGTGTTCATCCCATCCAGCTTGAATTCTTCTGTTAGTTTGCCCCACATAGGTTTTATGACAGTCTGCACATGGAATCTCGTACACTCCCTGTCGTTCTAAAGGGATTCTCGTCTTCGGAGTCCTCAACACCGTGCTTATTTTTCTGTCTGTATTGAAAATAGTATCGATATTGTGTCTCCGTAGAATTCTTGGAATACTGTCCGTGGTACCCTTGACATACGGTAAATAGGCCTTGGTTATTGGTGTCTCATGTTCCTCGTCTGTTCGTCTCGGTTTTGACTTTAGGGCTCTTTGAATATTTCGGTCTGTAAATCCGTTTTGTCTCAGAGCTGTTTTTAAACTGTCCATTTCCTGTTTGATGTTGTCCTGGTCAGCTAGCCTTTGTGATCTGGTTACTAAAGTTTTGACGACGGCTTGTAGTTGGGCTGGGTGGTGATGAGAATTAGCATGAAGGTATCTGTTGGTGTGAGTTGCTTTCCTATATACCGTATGGCCAAGGATTCCATCTTCCTTTCTATTTATGAGAACATCAAGGAATGGCAGTTGATTATTGGCTTCAATCTCCATGGTGAATTTTATTTTGTGATTGATGCCATTAAGGTGGTCTGAAAATGTGTTGAGGTGTTCCCTCCCATGAGGCCAAATGAAAAAAGTATCATCCACATATCGCAACCATAAACTGGGTTGCTGTTTTTAGTGCCAACTCCTCAAAGTTCTTCATAAAAAGGTTCGCTATAACTGGTGAGAGTGGCGATCCCATTGGAGCTCCTTCCACTTGTTTGTATCGTTGGTTCTCGTAAACAAAATAGGTGTTCATCAGGCAGTGCCTTGTTAAGTCTACAAGGTGTTGAGGTGGTTTGTATTTTTCTATTATGATATTCAAGGCTTCGTCGATAGGGATGTTGGTGAAAAGGGACAACACGTCAAAACTGACAAGAAGACACTCAGGTTGTAAAACCTTTTTTAAAGTATTTCGATGAAATTTGTCGAATTTTTGACATATGAGTCTGCCCCCTCTACAAACGGTTGAAGTTGTTGGGCTAGGTATTTGGCTAGCTGTTGTGTTGGGGATCCAATTGAACTTACTATTGGCCTCAAAGGTGCACCTTCTTTATGTACTTTTGGCAACCCATAGAATTTCGGACATCTCGATGACTTTTCACGCGGAATGAGTTGCAGTTGGACATTTTTGTCGATCCTACTTGCTTGGATTTTGGCCTTGATTGTTTTCTCCAGATAAGTTGTTGGGTCAGTACTAATTTGTTTATATTCTGGATCTTGTAGCAATGTTTGAATTTTGTTTGAATAATCCGCTGTATCTAAAATTACAGTCGCATTTCTTTTATCAGCAGGTATATATATATATATATATATATATATATATATATATATATATATATATTTTTTGTTATTGTTGTTTTGACTAAATTTGTTATTTACTTTAACTATCTGATACCTTTCATTATGATAACTTTTTATCAGTTCCAATACTTTGCCTCTAATACCGTAATGTTCCAGGACATTGAGTAGTTTGGAATGGGGAACAGTCGTCCCAAAAGCTTTAGCTAAGTCGATAAAAAACACTTGTTATCATTATTTAGGGTTTTGACAATTTCAGAAACTAGACCAAGCAATGCATCACTGATGCAACAATTCTTAAAGAAACCATATTGTTTATTATAGAGGATAAAGTTGGTTATTAAAAAATCATACAATCTATTTTTCAAACTCTTTTGATATAGTTTGGCAAAGTTGCTAATGAGGCTTATAGGTCTGTAATTTTTATTATCTACAGGCGATCCAGATTTATGAAATGGACTAACAATAGACATTTTAAAGTACTTGGAAAGGTACCAGTTTGGAAAATCAAGTTAATTATATGTAGTAGGACATCAATTATTTCTAAATGAGTTTGTTTTATTATTTCTCCTGAAACACCATCATAGCCCGGACAACTATTAGTTTTTAATGAATGTATGTGGTTAATTAACTCGTTTTATTGTAAGCGGTGTAAGAAACATCGAAACATGTACAGCAGGCCCGTAATCATATTCTTGAACCAGAGTTGGAATTTTATTTTCCATTTCGATAACTATATTCACAAAATAGTGATTAATAAGATTTGCCATCTCGTAATCTGTGAAAAATTTTAGGTCATTTTCATTATTTACGATAGTTCCTGAGTTTTGTTTTTAATTATTCCATAAACGTTTTTTATATTATTCTTGCTGTTTTTAATTTGGGTTCCATAATATTCATTCTTCCTGATATGTATTAATTTGTTTACAGTTACGATATGTTTTGTATTCGACCTCAAGCTCTATAGTATGTTTCTTACGTAATTTTCTTTTCATTTTGTCTCTGTGCTTAATAATAAGTTATAAAGTCACGCTTTGAAATAGGTGGTGGTTTATATGCTCTGTGACTCCATAACTTATATTATTTATCTGGAATGATATTCTACCAACTGTAGCTTTAGACGTGAATCATTTATGCTTGACAAATTCAACATTAATTTGTGACTTCACAAAATGATAACTCCATTATTCCTGTTAAAGTCAGCCTTATTATAAAATATATTATAGTTAGGAATATGATTATTTGTTAAAATTTGGAAAAATTCACTTTATTATGTTGCAGGCTAAAAATTTTTAACAAAATTAACAATTTATCCATATTTTTATTGTTACGAAATTTACCTAAGCCGGCACTGGCTTCATTCCGATGAGACATCAATCGCTGGGATAATAAAAAGTTAGACTGGAATTTTCGAAATGGCGCCAAACAGTATTCTCGACGCTGGGCAGAAAAAGGTCGAGAACGACAAATTAACCTATATAAAGAGACATTAATTTCAGCAGTCTTAGTGCCTTGAGCTTATTTCGTTGTTATGATTTCGATGTAAATATAATTAGAATCAGCTGTTGGAAATATTTGATGTTTTACGTGTAAATAAAAGTTTCTAGAAAAGTGAAGTGAATATTAGTTTTTAAAATTAAATACTTGAACCCACGGAGTTTACAACATTATTAATACTGCGTATATTTAAATGTAAAATTTTTTTTTGCCCCAGTTAATCATTTGAAGACGCGAGATGTAAGACCGACATCTAGGATTTTCAAGAGAATCAGTACACAGAGGTTCCGAATCTGGAGCCGTTCCGTGTAATTGCTGTTCTCCCTTAACTCCTAGGACAGAATGTCACGATAAAATTTTTCAGGTTACTTCACCTGTCAGAGATATTGAATACTTGTACAAAGAAATGACACCTCGAAGAGAGTATCCAGTTAATCATGTTATGAATATTTACTTCATCCACATGTACACCTTTTTCACAATCAGTTTCATTATTTACTTCTTGCAGTATTTCGTCCTGTGTTAACATTACCATTAAAAAGATTTTCAGCGAGTAGTCTGTTTTACTTCTCAAAACTTGAATATGGTAGTTTGTCGATGGGCAGTTCCTGTCAGCGGCGTGATTCGTGTCATACTGTAGTTTATATTGTCTATTAGTCACAATACAGTTCATACAGTTCTTGCTTTGATTGCTGTATGTTGATTTATCATGTTCAGCAGAACAGTTTGCACATATTGTAGTCATATCACATTAATTTTCTTATGATAATATCCTTGGCAATAAAAACAACGAGGTACACTTAGATCTTCATAAACTGGTAAGCATTCCTTACAATTTAAACTTTTTTGTATCCATTAACTTATGGTAGTTTGTGGGTAAGCATTCCACATATAGTGTTGATTCTTTAATTTAAATTTTTTATATATGTTACTCTTAGTAACTAATCTTGTTCAATTCACTAATTATGTTTTTTAATCAATTGCTCAATTTCCTTTGCCGATTTTTTACCCCTGTATTCAGTAATTTTAAATTTTGGGTTTCGTAGTGTGGTTGCCTCGATGATACAATTTTTTCCCATTGAGTTTTGTGCGGCATTTTTTAGTATCTCTATGTCCTCTTTGGACGCATATGTAACATTTTGACCTGATTTTGGTTTAATAATAGCGTTGGGTTTATTGCTTTGGTTTTGGTCAGTTATTTTCGTTTTCATTTGCTTTCAAGGATCCTGAGTAAGAACCCATTTGGTTGGTGTTAGGCAAGACAGGGTTAATTTTATTGCAACAATATCCTTTTTCATATCCTCAATTAGTTTCACAAGGTAAGGAACTCTAGTCAAAAAAATTAGCACAGTTTTATGAAGAGTTTTCAAGCAGGAGTCACATCTGTAATATTGTTCAGCATCGATTTCATTTTCATACTTGTAACATTTATTATTTTCTTAATCTCCTTTCATTTTTGCTTTTTCACTTGCTGGATTGTTTTTGTTCAGCTTCTTTTTATTATGTTTGTTTACGACCAGAATTTAATTTTATATCATTTATACATTTACTTTCTATTTGGCTCAAAAACACTTTTTGTAATTAAGAAATTTTAATTAAAAATTCACAAAGACACTTTCTTCACTGGAAATTTTAGGTTTTTAAACCGTGTTTCACCATAAGAAACTCGTATTTTCTCACAGAGCCATTTAAACGTGTGTCAGGTTTGCGACGACTTTTCAAACACATTAACACATTCCTTTGAGTTATACCTCTTTAAAAATAGTATGACGTCGTGGTAGCGTGTTCCGCAATAAATGTTGTTTTTTCTTGCTTTCTTATGGCCTTCTGGTGTTCATCACGTCTGGCTTGAATTCTTCTATTCCCCATATAGGTTTTATGACAGTCTACACATGGAATCTCGTACACTCCTTGTTGTTATAAAGGGATCCTTGTCTTCGCATTCCTCAACATCGTACTGATTTTTCTGTCGGTATTGAAAATAATATCGATATTGTGTCTCTGTACAATTCTCGCATTACTGTCCGTGGTACCCTTGACATACGGTAAATACGCCTTGTTTATTGGTGTCTCATAGTCCTCGTCTGTTTGTCTCGGTCTTGAGTTTAGAACTCCATGTATATTTCGGTCTGTCAATCTGTTTTGTCTCAGAGCTGTATTTAGGCTGTCTATTTCATATTTGATGATTTCCTGCTGAGTAAGTCTTTGTGATCTGGTTACTAAAGTCTTGACGACGGCTTGTAGTTGGGCTGGGTGGCGATGAGAATTAGCATGAAGGTATCTGTTGCTGAGAGTTGCTTTCCAATGTACTGTATGGCCAAGGGTCCCATCTTCCTTCCTATTTATCAGAACGTCAAGGAAGGGCAATTGATTATTGAATTCAACCTTGATTTTAAATTTTATTTTGTGATGAAGGATCATTATGGTGATCTGAAAATGTGTGTGTTCCATCCCATGAGTTCCAATCATAAAGGTATCATCCATAACCATAAACTGGGTTTAAGACTTGCTGTCGTTAGTGCCAACTCCTGGAAATTTTAACGGAGAAATTGCGTTTTAAATGTTTAAAAACAACATTTTTAGCCTATCTCCAAAAATATGGTCTCAAAAACAAAAAACTACTTATATTTGTTTGCACAAATATTTAGTTTTTAAAAAACTTTATTTTATACTAAGAACAAAGTCTACTTTCAAAGTTAAAATAATTGAATATAATTAAAGATACAAGAATACGTCTTAACTGTTTTAATGTTCATATCAGAATGATTTCTAAAATGACAATATGCACAAAGATAACTAACAATTAAATTACGCGGCTGAAAAATAAGCAAGCACTGTGTCATCACAATGTGATGTTATAGCATAAGCAATTTTATTTATATTATGTAGGTCAGTGAGGTGACCATAAATCCTCCCCTCGAAGACATTTTTCAAGGGTTGAAAAATGCTGGAGCTGCTGCTGGCTGCTCTTCTGTGGACGTTGGGGTTCGTCTCTGTTGTCTTCTCTTGAAGTATCTGTAGGCGACTACAATTCCTACAGTTAGTATGATAAGCCATGTTGGAATTGACCAATAACGAGGGCTCGTTTGTCCAACGGGTTGAAGTTGAACTTCTTTTATTAATTTCTGTTTCGCTTGAAGCTCATGGATTTTATCAAGTTGTGGTTCTTCAATCTTGATTTCATTTTCTTGTTTTAGAGTTTGATGTGGTAGAATCTGGATTTTTGTTAGCATCATGGGCGTATCAACAGAGATTTGTTTCTCATTGATAAATGTTTGATCTGAGGTTTTGAATTTGCATTTGAACGGGAGTTGTATTAAATAATTTCCCTGTAGCGTGGTGATGTCTGATTCTCCACAATCAGTTTCTAATTTCGTCTGATTAGGGATGATTGCTATATAATTGGCATCGTCCATTTGTTGGATTATATTCTTAGATATTTTCACTGGTAGAGGGTTGCAGGTTTTTGGGGTGCTCTCGAGTTTCAGCAACTGTCTTCCATTTATTAGATTTCCTTCTGGACAGTAGTATCCTGGGTGTAGTTTTACACAAGGCAAGGATGTGTATTGGAAGTAATCTTCATTCATGATCAGAAAGGTGTTTCTGGGAATGATTATCGTGGAGTTTTGGGTTGGAACCGAGTATAGGTGGTAGTAGGTGTAAGTTTCGGGGAAAACAATTGGAAAATGAATAACAAAATTTATTCTTGTTCCCGAATAATATGCTTCTATTTTTAGCAAGTCATAATATTTATATAAATTTTCTTCTATTGAGTCAAAAATCAAACTATCAATACCATAATATTTAATTATTGATTGTATCATTGAATCGAACTCGTTAATTTTCAAAATACTGCTGTGAAAGGTTCCAAGTCTTGCAAAAGCAATTGCATTTTCAATATCTGATAAGATTTGCAAAATTACATTTAAAGATAGATTTAGTTGATCTATAACATTTCTTGTTTCCAAATAATCATTTAATTCAAAAATAAATTTATTGAACTCCGATCGTATTTTATTAAGACCTTCTAAAATTACTTGTTGATTATTTTTTATGAGGGTAACAGTTTTATTAAAATTATTTATTATTTCAGTTGTCAAGGATACTTGCCTATTTAATGTTTGAACAATTTCTTGTTGATTGTTTTCCAAATCAAGGATTGCTTGATCGTAGTGGGCTGCATCTTCAGCATCCAAATTACCTGTGATTGATTTTATTATTCCGCCTAAAGCATTTATCAATCCTCTTTTTATTCTAGTTAACGGAAAGATTGAATTAAATTTTTGTTTTACCGCTATTAATTGGTAAGAGAAGGCTTTTAAGAAATTATCAAGTTCCCAAAAGTAAGGGTGGCTTAAACCTTCTGAAATTACTTGTGTTAGATTTTTATCAATTTCAATAAAATATTCAATTTCGTTTTTTAAGGGTTCAAGGTTTAAATAGTGTATAAACGTGTGCGTTTGAGCATTAACTTTGGCATGACCTAGTTTGTGTGGTATTATGCCAGGGTTATTTTTTAAATCATTAATCGTTATTTTCTGAGTGATCAGTTCTTGTGGAACTAGGATCAGGAGGGTCTGGAGTGTCCTGTAAAAGAGTATCAGTGTTACTTTTTGGTCTCTTCAAGTTTTGTTTATGGAGGACTTTACTTTTAGTTCGGACTTTTATTTGTTCATTTTCTAGAACTTTTTCTTTTGAAAATTTGGGATTTACTTTGCTTCTACTGGTGGTAGTCAGTTTTTTATAAACATCTGTATCACGTGGATAAGTTAAGGGTTCTTGTCTGTTTTTGTTATGATAAGTAATTGTTTTTTCTTTACTTGAGATTAATTTCTCGTTTAGTTGTCTATAGATTTCTTTTGTTAAGTCTCTGTGTTCTTGAATGTAGTTAGACATTAATTGATGATTAAGATCTAAGTCAAAAGGGTCTTTAGTATCAAGATGTCCATTTATTATGTCAATTGGTTTTTGTTTCGTTACGGAATGAATTGTATTATTATAAGCTAGAATTGCTTGAGACATATGATTTAAAATGTCAAGTTTGTTGTTATTTTGGGCTTTAATAATATTTAGTTGTTCGATGAGGGTTGAATGTAGTCTTTCTATAGCTCCATTTGATTGGGGGTTGTTCACTGTGGTAAAGTGCATTTTCACTTTATGGGTTTTAAAAAATTCTTGAACAACTGTATTTTTAAATTCAGTTCCTTGGTCGTTAAATATAATTTGGGGTAAACCATGGTGTGACATAAATATTACAAAAAATTTTACAATTTCTAGTCCTGAGGGATTAGTTAAAGGATAAGCTTGTGCGTATTTTGAAAAGGTGTCGATTATAGTCAAGAATTTTTGAGATTGTACTTGGAATGTATCGGCATGTATTATCTCAAAGGGTTTTGAGGGTGTTGGAGTTATCATTAACTTTTGATTAGGTGGATTTCTATCATATTTATTAGTTTGGCAAATTTCGCAAACATTAATATATCTTGTTACATCTTGTTTTAATTTGGGCCAATAATAAGCTCTCTTGATTCTTGTTTCAGTTTCTAAAATTCCTCGGTGATTTGCTGTACTTTCGTGATTTCTTTTTATTAGTTCTTGTTGATGAATTTCATCATCTATGTCTTGAAGTATTATGTTTGATTTAATTAATTTATAAGCATTACTTTTGAAAGTTTTCCTCAAAATTTCAGTTATTTGGGGTATATAAGTTTGGTTAGCAAAATATATAGCATAAGTAAATTTGGGATCAATATAATTTTTAAATAATTGTATTACGTCATTTTCTAAGTTTGAAGTTGATATTTGAGCATAAAGTCTTTTTTTGTTTGGGAAACATTGTTGCAATTTTGGTTTTGCAGGAGAGTGTAGTACAAAATTAATTTTTATTTGATGATCAAAAGAATTGAGGCATCTTTCTGTTATTGGCATTTCTTGAATGGGGTTTTCAATACTTGTATGAACTGTTCCATTATCTTCATCTGCTTCTTCTTCCGCTGATAAGGTTTCTTCAGAGTCGGAAATTATTAATTGAACGCTCGAATTGGAATCTGATTCTTCAGGATTTCCTTCCTCTTCTTCTTCTAAGTTTTCTTGAAATTCGGTTACATTGCCCATTAATGATTCGTTGTCCAAATCTTCTGCTTGTCTTTTCGCTCTTGATTTTTCTAATTGCTTGTTAAAGTTTTCAATATATTTTTCTAGGGGTGTTGTTTCTTTAGCATGAATTTCTACACGTGAGAGTGCGTCAGCATTCGTGTTGTTTTTACCTTTCTTGTATTGTATCTCGTAATCGAATTCTTCCAATTTTAGACGCCAACGTATGAGTCTGGAATTTGGGCTTTTTAATGACATAAGCCATTTCAAAGGCATGTGATCACAAAAAACTGTGAACTTTCTTCCGTAAAGGTAACATCTCAGCTTGGTAACTGACCATACTATTGCTAATAATTCCTTTTCAATGGTACTATAATTTTGTTCCGATTCATTTAAGGTTCTGGAAATATAGGCTATAGGTTATCACTTCCTACTGGACCTTGTGATAATATTCCTGCGATGCTAACATTACTTGCATCCGTCGTTAGATTAAAGGGTTTCGAAAAATCGGGATACTGTAATATTGGTTCATTTGATAATATTTGTTTACAATTTTCAAAACAATTTACGAATTCGGAATTATGAATAATTTTTGCGTTTTTCTTTAAGCATGAGGTTAATGGTTTTGTCAATTTTGCAAAGTCTTTTATAAATTTCCTGTAATAGCCTAGCAAACCTAAGAATGCTTTTATTTCTTTAGTGGTTTTTGGGATAGGGTACTTTTTTATTGCGTTAATTTTTTCGGGGTTTGGCTTTACACCGTCCGGAGTGACAACATGACCTAAATATGCCACTTCTTTTTTTAAGAATTCTGATTTGTCTAACTGAATTTTAAATTTCGTCTCGCGAAGTCTCTGAAAAATTTTTGTTAAATGAACTAAGTGTTCTTGTAATGAGGCTGACATGATTATTATATCATCAAGATAGCATAAACAAAATTCATTTTGGATTCCTCTTAGTACATTATCCATCACTCTCTGAAATGTTGCCGGAGCATTTTTCAGTCCAAAGGGCATTCGGATGTACTCGTAATGTCCGTTTTCAACGTTAAACGCGGTTTTTGGGATGTCCTGTGGATCCATCTCAATCTGGTGAAATCCACTTGCCAAATCTAGTGTTGTGAAGTAATTACAACGTCCTAGTTTGTCTAAAACATCGGTGATATTCGGTAGGGGGTATCGGTCATCGATGGTTTTTTCATTCAATTTTCTAAAGTCAACCACTATGCGCCATTTCTTTTTTCCTGATGCATCTGCTTTTTTCGGGACAATCCAAATCGGTGAGGACTATGGTGAATCACTATGTCTTATTATCCCTTGGTCTAGCATTGATTTTACTTGTTTTTGCACTTCCTGTTTTTGAATAAAAGGATACCGATAGGATTTAGTATAAATCGGGATTTCATCTTTAGTTTTTATTGAGTGTTTAATTTGGTTCGTGAAAGTTAATGGTTGGTTCTCCGTGTAAAATATGTCAGAATATTTTCGGCATATTTTGAGTATTTCACGTTTTTCTTCTTCGTTCATATGAGAAGTTCGT
Organism: Octodonta nipae; assembly: GCA_034190945.1. Lineage (NCBI taxonomy): Eukaryota > Metazoa > Arthropoda > Insecta > Coleoptera > Chrysomelidae > Octodonta > Octodonta nipae. The sequence continues at coordinate 89,838,403 of CM067218.1, read as the reverse complement.
ATTAGTTTATCTACATTAGGTTTTTGAACATTTTTTGGATTTGAGTCAAAGTCAATATTGTAGATTTCATAATTATTTTCTGTAAAAGTAATGCTTCGAATTGGTTCCGTAAGGGTGAAAGTTACGTCTTTTTCAGTTTTGTTGAGAATTTCAACTAAAGCCATTCCATTTTCAGATTTTGCAAGTGTTTCAGGAATTTCGCAATTGTGAATTGTCTGGTGAGGGATAACGTCTTCATTTTGTTTGTCGACTGGAATTTTCGTGATTAACCGACTGTGTGGGTGGAGAGTTAATTTGAAAAGTAATTTTTGATTTGACTGTTGGTAAAAAATTGGAATTGCACAATTAGGGGTAAAAAGTTTAGCATTTGCAAAATCTAATTGAGCATTTAATAATTTAAGATTGTCTAGTCCGATAAGACCATCAAATATATTATGAAATTTGAACAGATAGAATTTCAAGTTATTTTTGGTATTAAATTCGCGGAAAATGGGAATTTCAGCAGAGTAATCGTGAGTTGACGATTGAAAAACTGTTGAAACAACGAAAGGATCATGTGATATTTTATTAGGATAATATTTTGAAGCAATTTCTGGGGAGATAAAGGATTTAGTTGATCCTGTGTCAATTAGTAGTTTTAATGGTGGGTTGGCAATTTTGATATAAGGCAATTCTTTCTTGTCCGTTGATAAGTGAAATTCGATTAAGTTGTTTCGTCTTGAGTCGAGACATCGTGAAAATTTTGATCATCTTCTAGATAATCATCAGAATCATAGTTATTTTCATTTTGAGTCGTGTCTGGTATTTCATTTACTATATTTTGGGAATTTTCTTCAAATTCTGTGTTAAAAACTTCCTCTATGATAATATCGGGTCTGTTATTACCACGGTTAGCGAAGTGATCGCGGTTATTATTGAATTGAGGTCGCGGTTGTATGTTTCTTGTGTTAGACGTACTAGCACATACGCTCATTGGTGTCGGTCTTTGTAAGGGTGCATTAAACTTTTTTGGTTTCCAGACATTTTGTGGTTTTCCAAAAACTTGGGTGTTTGTAAAGAATTTTTGTTTTGGTGGATTCGGGTGTGGTCTAATGTGAACTGGTCCTGTTGGAAATTGATTCGACACTTGTGGAGGTTGATTGAAAAATGGTGTTACTTGATTTTGAGGAGTAGGCATCAATGGCCTTGCCTGGATCGGCTGAAATCTTGGAAAATTATAATTAGGGTTGTTTTGGATTTGAGGGAACCTATTTTGAGGTTTTGGTACTACTATGTTTGAATGTTGGTAGTATTTTATATTGTTCTCTTCAGAGATAAATTGCATAGCTTGTGCAATGGTAGTGGGTCTCATGGCTCTGATAATAGGGCCTAAAGGTTCACGTAACCCTGATAAAAATGACTTAAGGGCTTGTTTAGTAAAGAAGTCCCTTTTGAATAATTTTTCATGATCGTTTGGACTATGTAAATCAATATAGTTACATATGGTGTTTAATAAATGAATTATTCGTTCATGGAATTGGTTTGGAGTTTCACTATTTTTTTGTTTCATGTTTACTAAATCTAGGTTTAAACAATTTTCGTCACGCTGATCTCCAAAATTGGTTATCAGAGTGTTCTTAATGTCTACCCAACTTGTGGCACCTGTAATGCCCACAACTTCTTCAGCTATTCCTTCTAGTTTATTTAGGATACCATTTAACAACAATGTATTTTGAAAACTAGCAGTGTCCTGCCTATCATAGTAATGGGTTAATATGGATTCGGAAGCACTTATAAATCTATGTAATTTGTTTGGATTACCATTGAATGATGGTATTATTGACAAATTTTTTATGTCTAATACTGGTACTGACATTTTTATTTTATTCTCTTTATTAGAAATACGACAAAATTTATTGAAATATTGTGAAATGTCTTTATCTAATTCGCTAAACTCACTATTATTTTCCCGTGTGGATGAAATAGGTGAGGATTCTGACATGAACTTTTGAAAAACTTACCAAAACATCTACGCCTTGTTTGTCTGGCCTGTATCTGCAAAGTAGTTGTCCACAATGGATACTGTACTCAGCTTCTGCCTGCCCTGGTTGCGTGGTTTCTTCGTGGTTGGAGCTGCGGGATTCTCTGTGAATTCGCCGAAATTTTCGTTTTCGTGCCCCAAAAACGAAATCTGAAGGACTGCGCCACTTATATTTGTTTGCACAAATATTTAGTTTTTAAAAAACTTTATTTTATACTAAGAACAAAGTCTACTTTCAAAGTTAAAATAATTGAATATAATTAAAGATACAAGAATACGTCTTAACTGTTTTAATGTTCATATCAGAATGATTTCTAAAATGACAACAATATGCACAAAGATAACTAACAATTAAATTACGCGGCTGAAAAATAAGCAAGCACTGTGTCATCACAATGTGATGTTATAGCATAAGCAATTTTATTTATATTATGTAGGTCAGTGAGGTGACCATAAATAACTTCAATCAAGTTATTTGCACTAGATTATGTTTATTATATTCGACCAAAAAAAAAATATTGTGAGTGTAAAAATAATTATTAATTGAACACAGGGAGTCTACTAAGATAAGTGACTGAATTTGCTGTCTCTTCGTACTTTTCTGTTAAATGAGTTACTGTTTGCACTAACGAACGATATAGCATAATTTAATTAACTTATGCAGAATTGGGTATTAGAAATTAAAACGAAAGCGCTTTCCGATACCTTGAATTTGCGCTTTCGAAAAATCTTTTACTATAAAAACCACAAAAATACAAAGTTTTAATTTACACTAGGACAGCATTATTATTATTTAGAGTTTTTCAAAAATAATGTGTAATTTAAGATTGCTATTCATGATAGCAGATTTTTTTAAAACACAAATTCAGAGTACTGGAATGTCTTTATGATCCTATTTCGAGAAGAGACTTTTGCAAAAACAGGTCTATTCCACATTCGTAATAAATTGTGCTAATTCGTTGGGGTTATTAGTTTAAACGGGATCATAAAACCTCAGATTTTGATATTTGAGCTCTATATACGACAATTTCCTGGTGCTTTTAAAAAGTTTATTTGGAAGAAGTTTATTTTATAAAATTGTCTCTTGTTCATTAACCAGTTTATTTATTTATACAGAGAAGTATATCACTATGATATGATAAAGTTATCTTGTTATTTTTACTTAATTTAAATTAAGAGTGACATATTGCTCACAACATTTTCAACAGCCTTGGTGTATTCTAATGAAGAAGCTTATGATATGTTTAATATTTTTGGTGAATGTAGTGGCGTGTACTCAAAGAGCTGCTACCCATTGACACCAAATGTATCCTCATCGTTTCTTCACTCTCACTTTTCTTTTGCGCTATTTGCCAAAAGATAAAACATTTTTAAAAAAAATATAACTGACTTCTACCTATAACTAAAAAGCTAAAAATAATTATGACAAAATACAACTCTAGCAAATAAATAACACATTCAATGTTGTTAGGTACCTACCCAGGAAGTAAAAAATGTAAACATTAAAAGGTGCCCATTCTGTACAAATTAATTACCTATCAATCTAGTATATTTTGAAGCAGGTGCCAAGCAAATCTAAAATCCTTCATTGCGTACTTATCTACTAATTCATCAAACTTGATTGTTGCTTGGCACCGACTTCAAAAATATACTAGATGGGTAGGTAATTAATTTGTACAGAATGAGCACTTTTAATATTTACATTTTTTACTTCCTGGGTAGTTACCTAACAACATTGATTGTTTTATTTATTTGCTAGAGTTATATTTTTTTTAAATGTTTTATTTTCAACTTTTTAGTATTTTTGAACTCAGGTAGTTTTCATTCTTTACTTTTTATTTTGTATGTATAACCTTAATAGACAGAACCAGGTAACATCGAAAGCCTCAGCTATACACAATGATACTTTCTCATTTAAATTGACAGGTAAATCTTTACGAACAAAATGTACAAGTACGCGTTGACTTAATAAGCCCAAAATATATTTATGCCTTATGGACTACGCCATGTAACCTTTTTTCAACTTTTTTGACAACCCTGTATAAGTATAGATAATTTCACTCCAACTTATGTACCAACCATCCTGTACATACGACTGCCCACGGACAAGCATACATTTGTTAGCTGCCTTCTATAGGACGGAGTAGAATCCATCCCATATTTACGGAGTCAAATCCGTCCTATATTTCAACCATAGTATATAACTCCTTGTGGGCTAGCCCATAAATTAGTTCATTTTTTACATTTTATATTATCGTCCGTTGTAACATTAATTCCTCTCCACACTTTCTGCAACTTCTTATGGGCTATAGAAGAAATAATTTTTGAATCACGCTGTATAAATATAATTCAACTGCAGCATATATTTCAACCATCCTGTATATGATTTGCTTATGTCCACATCATATAACAGTTTTTTAATCACTCTATTTAATTTTAATTTCACATTTTTTCCAACATTTTTATACCACCAAACGTCTAGCCCACCCTATATTCCAACCATCCTGTATATACGGCTGCCTACAGACCACTTTCATTCTAGTCCGTCCTATATTTCAATCTTCATATATTCCTTCTATCACTTTACTTTGTGATTTTGTTTGCTGTAACTAAACACCCTGTCTATAAACGTACCAAATAGCAGTTTAAAGTTTGACATGTGTTGTCACTGAATTTTCTATTAGGCCGCGAGAATGTGACAACTAAAAGCACCGTCTTCGCAAAATGGAAAAATTTTCATTTAAATAGGTATTTGCCTGGTATACAAACAAAACGAGCTTGGTACTCATTGATTTAAGGAGCCGAAAATACTATGCTTTACACTACCTATATGCTTGAGATGTAAATAGAAAATTTTCAAATTCGCAATTAAAACTTCCAGTGCCTAAAATTACCGAACTATTACGTTGGAATTAAAATATTTATGAGGAAATGTCCATTATGTCATTTCGATGAAATTTTTGATAAGAATTTTGGAATTTTCGGCGATTTAAAACTGCAAGTTGCACGTCGCAGAAAAGTATATGAGATCACCTAAGGATCTTCCTTAATAGATTAAACGTTAAAAAACTATACACATCCATAAGGAGTTATCGAAAAATCGACCAATATGTTAGGGATATTTTCATTCACAAATTTTATCACTTTACCAATAGAATTTTTTTCCAAAATTTGAAGTTTCACCAATCCGGATATATACTCTATTAAACAAGACCATATTCATTCAAAACGGTGCACCACAGGAGAAGAAATCAGGTAACATATACACAAAAAAAGCCTTTTTGGAAGTCGGTTAAAAAGAGACGGCCTAAGTGAGTCACATCTTAACAAAGGCAAAATATTTTTACGGAAAGTTATAAGTGACATTGTTGCAGCAGCACAATTGAATCCCGTATTAGTAAAAGATGCTCAATAGCTCGGGTATTAAAAGATAAAAATTCTAACCTTATAGGATGTCTTTTTTTTTCAAAAGGTGATTTTCGACACACCTGTTGAATGGCTTAAATTTTACATTTGGGTGAAACCTAACAATTTTAGTAGGAATATTTTGTTTACAGATGAATGTACATTTAAGAATAATTACGAAACTGATATTTGGAATTGGCACTATTGATCGGATACCAATCCTCACTGGCTCAGAAAGATCTATAATCAATACGTATTGAGTATTTTTTGCCGAAACTTTGAATGGGGATCGTTATGCACATTTAAATGATGAACTACCTGGATTATTACAGGACTCTCCATTGCTATAGCGCAAAAGTAGGTGGTTCCAACAAAATCGCTGTCCATTGCACATCTCAAGAAATTGTCAAGCGATGTCAATAAAATGTAAAAAAAAACAGATGGGTTGGTATATATGGAACTGGAAACTTTGTAAGAATCAAAGTTATTTGTGTATCGTGAGCGTCCAACCTCGAAGGAGAAATGACTATAAAAGAGTTACAGATGCCCTTAATTCTTCATCTGCTAATGAAATTTGCCGATTTCTTGTTATATCTCAAAGTTCAAAACTAATTCAAGCAAAATTTAAAATAAGGTTATCAAATTCACATTGGGAGGATTTCAAGAAACGAAATCCATCGATAAACCATGACAGTGGAAAACAATTCAATATGTGTATGCTACTTGAAGAAACAAGTCTGAATCAATAACTTCTGGTTTAACTTGAACTTATAGATATAGGAATTTTATCCAACTTAAAATCATTTCCGTAGAACAAACATGCATATTCGATAAAAAAGTCGAATTTCCGCTCTAGAAAATCTTCCGGTTTAATATGCAATTATAAATATGGAAATCAAACGAATTAGACAACGTAGAATTTCAGGGTGAAAACATGCACATTCAGTTGCCAAAATATGCATATTATTTTGAGAAATTTGAATTTCAGGTCTAGATTATTAACTTCCGGTTTTAAAATGAAAAAATATATAAATACTCAAGAGTTTAAAATTAAATAGAAAAATGTTGAATGACAGTGTACGTTACGTTCTTTGAATTTTTAGCAAATATAAGAACTCTGAGCTTATGAATCAGATCATAAAATTACTCAAACAATATTTACCTTTGTTATTAACAACCTATAAGTTTCCATCATTTCTGTACTTTCGTCTATTCCCGCTAATCTCTGCCAAACTTCTCCTCTTAATGCCTCTGGTATCCCTAATTTTACCAATCCAGACAATTGCTTAGGTTTCTGCTTAGTGGATTTCCACCTATTTAACACATCTGCCCAATTTTCCAAGACATCTTCGGAACAATCTTTTGAAACCAACCCAGTGCCACTGAGAAGGGGCTCGTCGCCGTCTGGATGTAGTAAATAACATTTATTAGCAGTTGCATTACAAGTTATATATATATATATATATAGACCAAAAACCAATATTTAATTTAAACGTAATACTATATATATATATATATATATATATATATTTGTTTTCAAGTTTTCGCGGGCACTAAATGTGGTTTCCGGGAATTCATTCGCGTAGTTGATAACTGATCCCTGTCGGGATCAATGGTAAAGTAACGACGTTTCGGCAGAGTCACATCGACCCTCTTCAGGTCGGTTCGCATAATTCTCGTAGCCTACTGCTTTCGCTTCTAGTTACTCGAACACTAAGATTTTCAGGAGCGCGCGCGCCGTTATATAGTCGCGGCTCGGTATCTATCGGTTGGCACCGTGAACGGCTGCGTGTGATTGGCCTTTGCGCTCAGTGGCCAGGCCTCCCGCTTGCTGATTGGTTATTTCCGGTTGAGTTGTTATAGGACGGGTCCGGCTGGTACTGTGTTTAATAGAATTTTCCAACAATTCGGTAAGTTCTGGATTTCATTGCGTGCGTTTAGACTGTGAGGCCTCTTCGCTATTTCAATTGCCTCTCTTACGAGTCCTGATTTCGGGTTTTCTATATTTGCCAGTACTCTCGTGTTCTCAAAGTCTATTCGATGTGACGTCGTGTTCCGCAATGGATGTTGTTTTTTCCTGCTTTCTTATGACGTTCTGGTGTTCATCACGTCTAGCTTGAATTCTTTTTTACCATCTAACACTAACACCTAAAACATTTAGTGCCCGCGAAAACTTAAAAACAAATATATATATATATATATATATATATATATATATATATATATATATATATATTTGAAAACAAGTTGGCACGGACGGAACTATGTGTAGCTCTCTTGATGGTCCGGGTGTTCGTCCGTTGAAAGTTTTGTCCCTGTAAAGGAACGGTCGCCTGACGTTTCGCCAAAATCTCACTTGCATTTTCATAAGGCTTTTCCTCTTCTTCCAAAACGAAGGGTGGCTGCAGGTTCGGACCTTTCCGGAATACTTCACTACTTCGTATCCGAGATCGTCGGCTAGGTCGTTCTCCGCTTGGTCTGCTCTCCGTGGCGTCTGAAGTGGAAGTGAGCTCCGATATGTGCGCGCCGCTATTTATGCTATCTCCCGAGTAACCTCCTATTTCTTTGCCCCGCCTCCGGTTGTGTTGAGGGGGCGGTGCCGTTTGTTTTGATTAGGTGACACCATTGCGTTGTCGCAAATTGTACCGATGACGTGGTTCTGTTTGTACCGATGGCGGCCGCAGATGTTCGTTAGAAGGGTGGGCGTCCTGATAGTTAGCTACGAGTGACGGAATGCAACGTTGTGGTATTGTTGCGCTCTCTTCAACAACTCGAGAAGTACCTCGCAGCAGCCATGCAACCTTTAGTCGAAAATGCCGCATCCTACGTAAACGGAACTCAGCAATTTCCTACACCTGGCAAACTCTCTACGCGAAAGGATCCAATTCACCATGGAGATGGAAGAAGATGGATGCCTTCCTTTTCTGGACATCTACTTAAAAAGGACAACAACAGGGAAGCTAGAACACATAGTCTATCGAAAGCCAACACACACCGACAGATAGCTTAATGCTAAATCCCACCATCATCCCTCCCAAATACAAGTAGTAGCAAATACACTTATATGCAGGTCACGACGCATTGCAGACGCCAAACACAAACAAGAGGAACTAAACACCATCTCACAGACCTTGAGGAGGAATGGGTACAGCAACAACACCATACGACGAGCCCTGAATCAACAAGAACTACCAAGGCACGAAGAAACCCAACAAGACCCCCCAAAGGCAGCGACCACCCTTCCGTACATACAAGGAGTGACAGCTCGGATCGGAAGAATCCTTAGGAAAAGCAACATGAAAACTTCCTACAATCCTCATAAGACGATAAAAAGCATTCTAGGCAATCCCAAAGACCAACGTCCACTAGAGAGTCACGGAGTCTACAACATACCTTGCGGCGGATGCGAGCAAGCATATGTAGGTCAAACAAACCATAGGATCGAAGCCCGAATCGAAGAGCACAAACTCAGTATACGAAACAAAACCACAACCTCGGCCCTGTTCCAACATCAACAGCAAACAGGACATAGAATCAACTTTGAGGGCTCTAAGCATCTGGCAACAGAAAACAACTTCAAAAGAAGAACAATTAGGGAAGCTATAGAAATTGAAAAGGAAGGAGAAATCAATAACCGTAACGAAGCTCTACACCTGCATCAAGCCTGGAAGAACATCTTACGGGAAAAGAAAAACAAATTAAAAGAGAGCGCAAACAATACCACAACGTTGCATTCCGTCACTCGTAGCTAACTATTAGGACGCCCACCCTTCTAACGAACATCTGCGGCCGCCATCGGTACAAACAGAACCACGTCATCGGTACAATTTGCGACAACGCAATGGTGTCACCCAATCAAAACAAACGGCACCGCCCCCTCAACACAATCGGAGGCGGGCAAAGAAATAGGAGGGGACTCGGGAGATAGCATAAATAGTGGCGCGCACATATCGAAGCTCACTTCCACTTCAGACGCCACGGAGAGCAGACCAAGCGGAGAACGACCTAGCCGACGATCTCGGATACGAAGTAGTCCGGAAAGGTCCGAACCTGCAGCCACCCTTCGTGTTGGAAGAAGAGGAAAAGCCTTATGAAAATGCCAAGTGAGATTTTAGCGAAACGTCAGGCGACCGTTCCTTTACAGGGACAACATTTTCAACGGACGAACACCCGGACCATCAAGAGAGCTACATATATATATATATATATATATATATATATATATATATATATATATATATATACCGAGTGGGCCATTTTAATTAATAATGAATCCCTACGGGGAGAATACTTTTCATTTGTGTAAAACATATGCGAAATTACGCGCGAAAAGAAGCAAACTTTTGTGCGATGTACATTTTTTTTATAACGATGCCGCGATGAAGAAGTTATACCGAAAAACATGACGGTAAATTCCGGAAGAAAAACAGAAAAACACAGAATATCTTATGGAAAGCTAGTTGTGCCCTACTTAGGGAAGCCATACGTGATGTCAGAAGAGATTTGGATGTTCTTAATACCAAAGTCTTAGATATCCACCTATAGGTAAGCAATAAACTCCACCCGATAATATGGGATAAATTTGATGAGATTAGCGAATTTAGGGCCGAAACGAATGCAGTTGACAACAATGCAACAACAGACAAAATTTAACAAATTGAACCTCCAACAGAAAATAACGGTTACAGGCTAACCTCACGGCAATTGGAAAGGAATTAAACCGGTTATAACTTATCTTCGGTCCAATTGAACTCTACCTTGATTGACGTTTTGGCTAAGGGATTCAATTACGCTATTGCTCCGATAACATACCAACAGAGAGCATAATATTTGGCGTGGAAACAGCAGTTTCAAAATTAGATGCGAACACCACTGAAATAATTCGACAAGATGTGTCACATGTTCTAAGAAAGTCTAAACCACCCAAAAGGAACCTATCTATAGAAGAAAATGAGGTCTTGAAATAACTTCGCCTCAACAAGGACATTGTCATTCTACTTGCTGATAAAGGAAATGCGACTGTAATTTTAGATTCAGCGGATTATTCATATAAAATTCAAACATTGCTACAAGATCCAGCATATAAACAAATTACTACTGACCCAATAACTTATCTGGAGAAAACAACCAAGGCCAAAATCCAAGCAATTAGGATCGATAAAAAATTTCCAACTGCAACTCATTCCGCGTGAAAAGTCATCGAGATGGGTTGCAAAAGGACACAAAGAATGTGTACCTTTGAGGCCAATAGTAAGCTCAATTGGATCCCCAACACAACACCTAGCCAAATACCTAGCCCAACAACTTTAACCGTTTGCAGAGGGGGCAGACTCATATGTGAAAAATTCGACACATTTCATCGAAATACTTAGAAAAACGGTCTTACTACCAGAGTGTCTTCTTGTAAGTGTTGACGTAGTGTCCCTTTTCACCAACATCCCTATCGACGAAGCCTTGGATATCATAATAGAAAAACTACAAACCACCTCAAAACCTTGTAGACTTAACAAGGCACTGCCTGATGAACACGTATTTTGTTTACGAGAACCAACAATACAAACAAGTGGAAGGAGCTCCAATGGGATCGCCACTTTCACCAGTAATAGCGAACCTTTTTATGGAGAACTTTGAGGAGTTGGCACTAAGAACAGCAACTCTTAAACCCAGTTTATGGTTGCGATATGTGGATGATACCTTTGTGATTTGGTCTCATGGGAGGGAACACCTCAACACATCATTTTTAGACCACCTTAATGGCATCCATCACAAAATAAAATTTACCATGGAGGTTGAAGCCAACAATCAAATGCCGTTCCTTGATGTTCTCATAAATAGGAAGGAAGATGGACCCCTTGGCCATACAGTATATAGGAAAGCAACTCACACCAACAGATACCTTCATGCTAATTCTCATCACCATCCAGCCCAACTACAAGCCGTCGTCAAGACTTTAGTAACCAGATCACAAAGACTAGCTGACCAGGATAACATCAAACAGGAAATGGACAGTTTAAAAACAGCTCTGAGACAAAACGGATTTACAGACCGAAATATACAAAGAGTCCTAAAGTCAAAACCGAGCCAAACAGACGAGGAGCATGAGACACCAATAACAAAGGCTTATTTACTGTATGTCAAGGGTACCACGGACAGTATTGCAAGAATTCTATGGAGACACAATATCGATACTATTTTCAATACAGACAGAAAAATAAGCACGGTGTTGAGGACACCGAAGACGAGGACCCCTTTAGAACAACTTAACCGGAAGTAACCAATCAGCAAGCGGGAGGCGTGGCCAGTGAGCGCCAAGGGCCAATCAGACGCAGCCGTTCACGATGCCAACGGATAAGTGCCGAGCAGCGACTATATAACAGCGAGCGCGCTCCTGAAAATCTTCGTATTCGAGTAACTAGAAGCGAAAGCAGAAGCCTACGAGAATTATGCGAACTGACCTGAAGAGGGTAGATGTGACTCTGTCGAAACGTTGTCATTTTACCATCGATCCCGGCAGGGATCAGTAATCAACTACGCGGATGAATTCCTGGAAACCACCTAATACATTTAGTGCCCGCGAAAACATATATATATATATATATATATATATATATATATATATATATATATCTATATATATAAAAGAAAGTCGAGTTAGTTACTTCGCTTATAACTCAAGAAAGGCTGAACCGATTTAGCTGAAAATTGGCAGGGAGGTAGTTTAGAGTCATGAGAAGGACATAGGTTACTTTTTATCCCGACTAACCAAAAAAGGAGGGTAATGTTTTTAGTGTATCTATCGCGGGTAATCCGCTACGTAATACCATCTCAATGCCAACAACTGTCAAATCGATTGGTTTCAATCACTCCAAATCATTCGGAAATCCGAAAAGCTAAGCATCGTCGGGCGCGGTTAGTACTTGGATGGGTGGCCGCTTGGAAACACGGCCTGTCGTTGCCTTTTTTACTGTTGCCGGGTTAGTTACACCATTTATATCTTAAGAACGGCTGGACCAATTTTAATGATCTCTGATTTGTTGGATTCGAATAGCAGAATCTATATAAATAAAACAAAGTCGGGTTAGTTACACCATTTATAACTCAGAAACGGCTGGACAGATTTTGATGAAAGTTGGTATAAACTGCAGGGAGTCCGCGAAGTAGTACTTTACAAAACCTTAAGCATGACAGCATATATAAATCTATATATATATATATATATATATATATATATATATATATATATATATATATATATATATATATATATATATATAAAAGAAAGTCGTGTTAGTTACTTCACTTATAACTCAAGAAAGGCTGAACCGATTTAGCTGAAAATTGGCAGTAGTTTAGAGCCAGGAGAAGGACATAGGTTACTTTTTATCCCGTTCGACAGCATTCCCGTGTGACTTGACATGTAACGTAAGTCACTATAAAATGTGGTATAACAAAAAAGAATCAGACTTGGAATAAAAAAATTGACGTATAATGACAGCCATGTAATGACGTATGGATGACAATTTGATATTTGTAAGAAATCAATAATAAAACTATTTCTATTATTATTGCCCATTCGTATAAACAGTGAAGTGAACTATAAAACTCGGTATGGTTGAAAATTTTAAGTTTTTAGGTGAAGTGAAGTTTAATTAATAATGCCGCGACCAAGACGATCGAATCTTTCCCGACAAAGCCGTAATGCAAGAAGAATACGAAATACTGCAAATGAAAGGACTGAAGATTTTCATGAAATTTTTTGTAGATGTTTGCGTGGGTCCCTGGATGGTTTAGATTCACAGTTAAACCCGGTAGATGACACTAAGAACGGGTTCTAGAAATTCCTTTTACTTTTGACATTTTTTTTAGCACATTAATATCGAGTTTATCAAATTCTAATATTAATAAAACATTTGCTGAACCCGGTAATAGCCTCAAGCCACATTTGGACAGAACAGCGTCTGTCGGGTCCGCAAGTACATATATATACATATATATATATATATATATATATATATATATATATATATATATATATATATATATATATATACAGGGTGTAAGTAGTTTAAGTGCATATATTTTAGGTGGAGACGGTATACACTAAACCAAACAAAAAACTCTTATACCATTATGGTCTGTAGGCCTTAATAACCAAGAAAATCCAATATAGATTTTATGTTAACAATTTATGTAAATTATTGTCAAGTCAATACGGTAACATCGTGTCCAGTCAGTACATAAATACCTAAAGAAATAACGTCGGCTAAGAAACAATAAACACGTGACCTGTGATAAAAACCTGTAATTTTTATTCAATAATTAGAATGGTTTAGTCGAGAATGTGATTTGTTTGGGTAAATAAACATTTGAAACATATGTACTTCTGAAATAGATTTCGTATTAGCTCTTAATTTTTGGAAGAAATTCTTCTGAAATTATGTCAAAACACTGTATGATATAAAGATATTTACATATTATTTAAAAATAACTCAGATACAAAATAATGCAAAATCATCTATTTTAACTGCTGAATCGCTCAGGAACACAGTTAATTTCAAATCTTTTCAAAGGTATTATTTTCAATAGAAAAATTACACAAAACTGCACGATTTAATCCACTTCATATAAAAAATTAGCATTTTAAATAAAAGTTTCACGAAAACTCTACTTATAAACTTGACTGCAGAATGTAAACAAAATACCTAACGCTACAAATCCTCGTACCAGTGGTCAACCACGTACCAATAGGAATGAATGACTTTTTAAATTCAATAAATTTTTAATTAATGAAAATGAGGTTTGGCAATGTTAAAGTGATTAGTAAACCCATTTGATCTCCCTTAAAATTAGAGTTTGTGTGTATAAAAAGAAAATAAATCTTACGTAACGTTAAGAAATAAAAAAATACGCGCACGACCTAACGCCAACTGAGCAACAAGACCAAAATATATTAAAAAGACACCTCAAACTAAACAGACACAACAAACCCCAAGAATTAAGCTATATCAAGGGAAACAAACTGTACATAAATAACAAAAGTTATACCGTCAAACAACTGATAGAAATCGAAAAAATAGAAGAAGAGAAAAGGAAAGTGAATAGTGAATTTCAAACACAAACGGAAACGCAAACTAAATCTCCGGCGTTTCCAAAAATTACAGGCAACCAAAAGAAAACTAATAATAATACCGATCAAACACCAAAAAGCACGGGAGGAATAGCAAAAAAGAATAAAGGCATACAAAATCCGCCTAAATCTACAGGAATTAAAAATATAGTAAAGAACGAGACAGAAAAGAAACAAGCGGAATCAAAACCAGGTCAAACCCGATTGCTGACGATGTTAAATAGAATCAATATAGAGAAAATAGATTAATAAGTTTTATATTAAATAAATTAGTCAATTGTATATTATAATTTTAGTAAATATTGAATTACGGAATTAAATCAGCTTTCCTCTGAATATACAAGTGCATAGAGATATTTATTATATAATATTCAAATAACTATCTACCACTTTTTTACAATTTGGCGGGAAACATTGATGAAGCGTTTCCTATATTAGATAATTTTAGTGAATTAAAAAATGTGATCTGTGACGATTTTAAGAAGGTAAATAGGGGTATTTGTTTAATGGATGAGTTTCACAAGTTTACTATTTTGCATTATAATATTAGGAGTTTAAGAGCTAATTTTGATGAGCTATGTATAACCATTAATGAAATTAACAACAAAAATAATATCGCCATTATATTACTATAGGAAACCTGGTGTATAGAAAATATATCAGATTTTAACATCGATGGATTCTCAATTTTTTACAATGACGCTTCTTTTTAATAAATGTGGCGGAGTTGTAATGTATGTTAAAGAAAATTTCATTACAGGAGTTAAGAAAATTCCATTAACAGAGATATGCTTGCTGGAGTGCAAATTAGTGTTTAATAAGACAAAAATAAATATAATAGGTATCTATAGGCCAAACCCAACAAATGAACGTATCTTTATTCAGGACTTTAACGCCTACCTGTCCCCACTATCTAAGAATGAAATAACAATTGCGGTTGGGGATGTGAATATTGACATCAACCCAAACAACGTACTAACTTTGTCTTCAATTATCTATTTAAATATGTTGGCTAAGAATGGATTTGTCCCACAAATAAATATACTAACACGGGAAGATTACCTCTTCTACAACAATAGATCACATATCCACACACATAAATAAACAAACAAAAAAATAAAGTGCAAGTTAATGCCCTAGTTCTTATTAATAGTTTAAACAGATCACTATCCCTTAATTTATAATATCCGATTTCAAAACGAAAAGCGTCCAGAAATACAAAAACAGAAGCTCACCAAAAACCTGAATGAACGACATGTATTGGATAAAAAAATGCAAATTGGACTCAGGTATGCGCTGCACAAGAACCTCAATCTGCCGTAAATATGTTTTAGGAGAAGTTTACTGCTATTATTAACCAATCAACAACAGAAGTAAAAATAACTGCTAAGGAACAAAAATTAAAACCATGGATGATCTGTGGAATATTAACGGCCATTAGACAGAGAGACAAGCTTAAACAGAAACTCTTAAAAAATAAACACAATAAAACATTAGAAGAAGAATATAAGAAGTATAGAAACTTTCTAGGTACGTTAATAAAAACTTAAAAAAATGACAATTATGAAAATAAATTAAAGCAATGTAACTCAAACTATAAGAAAACTTGGGAAGTAATAAATGAAGTTACAATTGTTCCACCAAACAAAATCAGTATCGATAACAAAATAATTAGCAATCCAAAACAAATAGCAAATCATTTCAATGACTTCTTTGTAGAAATTGGAGAGAAAATCGCAAATAAAATTAGTAAAAACAATATAGAAATAAAAAAAAATGAAAGCTAAGCAATATATCAACGCTATGTTTTTGACGCCAACCGACTATTTAGAAATTGAAGACATAATATCGACGCTAAAAAACTCTGCATCTCAGGGCCTGACAAATGGAAGTATAAAAATAATTAAATTAACAAAACAGAATATCTCTAAACCGCTTACTCACATAATTAACCTAATTTTTCAGACATCGAGCATCCCATGTCAATTTAAAGAAGGTCTTGTGGTGCCTATTTATAAATCAGATAGAAAAGATCTAATGACAAATTACCGACCCATTTCACTAATTAATAACTTTGGGAAAATTTTTGAAAAATGTTTGAACAAAAGAATATGGTCCTTTCTAGACAAAAATAAAATAATATCCACAAATCAATATGGGTTTCATAAAGGTGTAGGAATAGAGCAACCTTTACAAAAACTAACAACAAGTATACTGAATAAATTTAATCAAAATAAAAAAAAACAATTGCAGTATTTCTTGATCTCCAAAGAGCCTTCGATATGGTATCACATACAATTTTATTAAGTAAACTAAATGAGATTGGCATACGAGGACCCACTCTGCAACTTCTTAACAATTACTTGTCAGAAAGATCGCAACAAGTACGAATAGGAGATGACATTAGTAATAAAAGATTTCTGAAAACCGGAATCCCGCAAGGCACAGTCTTAGGTCTTACATTATTTTTAATTTTTGTTAATAATTTGCTATCTTATGAAGGATGTAGTGTAGTTTCTTATGCCGATGATACTGTACTAATATGTAATGGGGCAACATCGGAAGAAGCCTGGAACAAAGCGAAATGCAATCTCAGATGTCAAAAATTGTTTAGATGAAAACAGCCTGAATCTAAAGGTATCTATAACTAAATATATAGGATATACCACCAACAAAGGCAGGAAGCGCTGCTCTCTAACCATTAATGGAGCCCTGGAAAGCGTGAAACAAATGTCATCAATAAAATATTTAGGTATGTTGATTGATGAAAACTTAAAGGGGAAAACACATATCGAACACCTTGTCAAAAGAATTAAAAAGCTTACCTATAAATTCTACACTCTCAGTAATTTACTAAATGAAAAGGTTTTACTTATAGTGTACAATAGTCTAGTCGATTCCATAATAAGGTATGGTATATACGCTTGGGGTGCAGCTTATAAAACACACTTAAAAAAATAGAGGTAAGTCAATATTACATACTTAGAATAATCTTTAGATTAAATAATCGTCAAAGCGTCAAGCATATTTATATTACACAGGCAATATTGAACGTACGAGGTCTTACATTAATGAATTGTTAAAGACCATACATTCAGCGAACAACCTCATTAAAACAAATCATCCACAAAACACCAGACTAAAGGATAAACAGTTGCTCATATCTGATCGAAGGAATAAACTGTATGTCAAACATGCCTACTATATAACGGTATTAAATTATACAACGTGATTCCATTAAGTTACAAAAAACTAACCAGGAACAATTCAAGAAAAAAATTAAAATAGCCCAGAACTATGATAGCTTATTACCCCTTCTAGTATAATGAAAACACTAAAAATAAATTACTCTATTTACATACCTCTATTTCTATTCATGTTTAGTTATATTTTATGTACCTAGTTATATTTTTTTGTTTTGAATTATTGTAATTATTTTTTTCTTTACTCAATAGTAAAATGGAATGTTATAACTATATGTAAAGGGGTAAATATGAGTATATCTATCTGTTTGTATATGGGTGTATATGTTTATGTATATGCGTAAGGATGAATGTCATTGTTAATAAAGTACCAGATTTTAATTGTCATGACTAACTAAAATATACTTGAATGTTCTCTTGGACACAACACAAGCTTAAACTTAGGTGTCCATTTTCCATTCCATTATTGTAAAACCATAATTTTTTTGCTAATAAATTGAATTGAAAATTGAAAAAAATGAATTGAAAGTTTCAGAATCTAGATCGAATCCGGGGTCTCAATCTGCCTATTCACCAAGTCACTACGTAATTGAACGGAATGTGAATCTACTCTGCTTCTTTTATATATAGTTATCG
Source organism: Octodonta nipae (assembly GCA_034190945.1). NCBI lineage: Eukaryota > Metazoa > Arthropoda > Insecta > Coleoptera > Chrysomelidae > Octodonta > Octodonta nipae. The sequence goes on along the minus strand of CM067218.1, from coordinate 89,820,012 downwards.
GTCGATTAGAAGGGAATGTCCTGTGATAAGAAGGCTGTGTGGTGATTTGTTGTTAATGGGTGTGTCTGGTTTCTTTAATCTGGCTATTACCGAGTTCCATGCTAGGTACGCGACCGTTGTGTATCGGTTATCTAGGCTGAAGGAACGAACCTTATAGTCGGGGAATCCTAAAGATAAAGTGTCTAACGAAGATCGAGGTGATCACATGCATTGCCCACAAAGGCACATCGGTCGTATATGAAACTCTTTTTTTATTTTTGTCTCTTGATAATGGCTCCAAAGCAGGAGTTGAATCAAAAAGTATAATAAATTTAGACGTGGTACTCACCCGGAACCTGGCCCAGTTCGTAATAATGAGCGCGAAAGCCTCTCAGAACACACACACACACACACACACTGGTGGACACATATATGCATCATCATATACTATGAGATCATATATACTGGATTTGTTTTTTTGTTTTTAAGGCCCCTCCCATGACATCAACGAACTGCCCCGAATCGCACCGCATTGTCACTACTTGTTTCCTGCAAAGCCTGTACCCGCTAATCCTTCGTGGCAGAGGGACGAAGATATACCATCAGGTTGAGTGAGCTGATGGGCGGGCAACCGGCTTAAGGCTCCCGGTCCAGATCCGCGCTAGTTAGACATACACATGTATCCTGCTGCCCCGAGTAAGTGGAAAAGCAGAGGCTCGATGGTCATCAATCGTCCCCTCTGTATGACGACGTTTCGGAGCCCTACGTTGAGCCGCAGAGGCACATCTGCCCTCTTCAGGTCGGTTCGCATAACTCTCGTAGCCTTTTGCTTTCGCTTCTAGTTAGTTCGAATACTAAGATTTTCTGCTCCTGCTCGGTCTGCCTGAGGGCGTCAGGCTAGTGGCATTCGCCGATGATGTGGCATTGATCATAGTGCGCAAGCACATAGAGGAGATACAAACAACCTTCTCATTCGCTATAGCCACAATTCAGCATTGGATGCTCGCAGCGGACTTGAGTTTATTCTTGTTAGCAGTCGAGTCGCGGCGCAGCCCTTCATCAGCTCGGCGCCTATTGGTTGGCACCGTGAACGGCAGCTACTGGCAACAGTAACTACTTCTGTTTTGTTGTACGGGGCACCGGTATGCGTGTGATTGGCGGCTCTCAGCCTGGGCGCTCCTCTACCCTACCAATCGACAGTGGGCACGCCTCCCGCCTGCTGGCCGGTGGACATATCGATTGATACCTAACATCAGTCGTGCCAGCATGGGGAGGTTATTTCCGGTTGCTTTCGAGTTGTTCAGGAGGGCACTGGACGGGTCCGGGCCGGTACGGTGTTTATCGTTCCAATTAGTAGAAGCCATGCTGAAGGGCCCCCAAGCCTGGAACTTGGTATCAGATTACGCGGAAACTATCCTTAAAGAATTTTAGGCTTTAGAGGCAACAATTGCAATGAACGATAAGTTCAATGCAACGATTTACTCTTGCTTTGAAGTCATTGCATCGGGAGTCCCGCACGACGGCTTCATTGCGCAATGTGCGTTTAGACTGTGAGGCCTGGGGAGGTTGGGTTCTACATCACTCAACTCCTGACTCTGCTTTCGAGCATACTCCACAGGTTCAGGAGGGCAAACTCCCCAAACTGCCCACACTGTACGGACGTGATAGAGGACGCGGAACACGTGTTCTTCTCCTGCCCCCGGTTTCATTGCTCAATTGCCTTAGTAGAAGCCATGCTGAAGTGCCCCCAAGCCTGGAACTTGGTATCAGATACGAGTCTTGGTTTCGGGTGTTCTATATTTGCTAGTAAGAGTGCCGCACTCTGGTGTTCTCAAAGTCTATTCGGTGTGACATCGAGGTGGTGTGTTGGTAAAATGACGACGTTTCGGCAGAGGCACATCTGCCCTCTTCAGGTCGGTTCGCATAATTCTCGTAGCCTTTTGCTTTCGCTTCTAGTTAGTTCGATACTAAGATTTTCTGGAGCGCGCGCTGTTATATAGTCGCGGCTCGGCGCCTATGTTATTGCGTGTGATTGGCCCTGGGCGCTCAGTGGGCACGCCTCCCGCCTGCTGATTCATTGTTACTGGACGGGTCCGGGCCGGTACGGTTTAGAATTTTCTTATAGCGTTCTGATGTTCATCACGTCTAGCTTGAATTCTTCTATTAGTTTGCCCCACATAGGTTTTATGACAGTCTGCACATGGAATCTCGTATACTCCCTGTTGTTCTAAAGGGATCCTCGTCTTCGGAGTCCTCAACACCGTGTTTATTTTTCTGTCTGTATTGAAAATTGTATCGATATTGTGTCTCCGTAGAATTCTTGCAAGTAGATAGGCTAGGGGCGTCCTAGCACAAAATTGTCAACTTTTACATGTAATTTTCCATAAGAGAATTTAAGGTCCCAAAACCACAAAATTGAACCAAAATTACCCCCTCCACTCCCACTTCGCTGGTGTGACGTCATAAGCCACGCCCCCATCGAAGCGCTCTCATTGGACAGTTACCATGTGTTCTGAGGTATGTCAGCTGACGTACGCCATAGAACGGTTGGTATGGGGGTTATGTCACAGAACGATGGAACGTTGACAGTTGACAGGTACGTCGTAGAGTTGGGTCAGTAGTATGGAATATTGGTGGTATGTGCTTGATAGCAGATGTATTACTTACGTTGTACTACCGATGAGTTGTGACGTAGTAGATAAGCACTCTCATTGGTCAATAGTAACCTGATCTGTTTAAGCGCGCGCCAAATTTCTAGGGCTCCAATGAGGGTCCCAGGGCTGCTATGAAGATGGGGGCCGCGTATAGGTTACGATGCTGATGACAGGCTGAGCTGTAATGGAGGTTATGGAGTATTGGATAGGGCTGCTGTGACGTGGATGGAGGCCCGCGTAGAGGTTAGGTTATGTCGTTATTAGAGGTTAGGTTTCGCGGAGTGGGCATATAGGTTAGACAGCTGACAGGTAGGGCATAGAGTTGGGGCGTTGACATATGGCATGGAATGTTAGTATGGGGCGTTGACCTATGGCATAGAACGATTGACAGCTGACAGGTAGGCCATAGAGTCAGAGGTACGGAACACGGTTGATAGCTGACGTATTGTACTACAGACAGGTTATGACGTAATAGATAAGCGGTTATACCCTGAAGCGCTCTCATTGGTTAATTACCACGTGCTCAGCCATACCGAGCTCTCATTGGTCAATGATGTACAAAATAATTTATATATTTATATTACAAAAACCGTTGCAGTGATGGGGAATCGAACCCCAGTCCACTGGTTTCCTATGTAAGCACGTAGCATAAGCGCCAACAAGGCGACCTTACTTACTCTTTCTATCAGTTGATAGTATGTTGAATAAAAACCCGTTTAAAACGCACAGTAATAATATCAGTAACAGACGAACAACGTTGGGTGGAGATACGACGACCTTGCCGAAATTCACACATCGACGACAAGTTCGCTAGCCGACCAGAAGTACCAGTTCGCTCCTTCTGTTGGCGAGCGGACAAAGGTCAAAACATAGCGTGTATAGAATACTGCACAGCAACATCTGGAAGCGATGCGCCCCCTCTGTTAGAGATCAGACAAAGGTGAAAACATTTTGTGTGTAGAAGACATCCGGTTGCAACACGTAATAAACTCAGTGTGCGGTATCGTGTCGATAGATGGCTTTCCATCTACAGTCAAAACATTAAATCGGAGCATATATACTAATAAAAAGATACAGGGTGTTTCGGAAAAGATGTCCCATAAACATAATGTAAAAAAAATACAGGGTGTGTTCACAATGGCCAAGTTGTTTAGGAAATTTGTGAAGATAAATTTGGTATAATAGATGCAGGATAATAGAGGTGGGGATACGGGATAGCAGGTGCTGGAATTCCAGAAATTAGATGCGGAAATTCGGGAGCTAGCATACAGGAATAATGTATTTGGTGTATGGGATTGTTGGATGGTAATCTTCCAGCCTCTCTGCAAATGGTAGAAATGGTTGAAGCAGGACCACTACAAATGCTAGAAATGGTTGGACCAGGACTTTACAAATGATATAAAGACTGGAACAGAACACTTACAAACAGGGACGCTACAAATTGGTTAGTGTTAATGTTATAAATGGTAGAAACGGTAAGATAGTTATAATAGATACGTAACAAATGCTAGAAATGGTAGGATGGTTGAAGTAGGAATGATAGGATAGTGGGAACAGGTATGTTGGAAACGGGATAGGTAGAAAAGGCAGGAAGTTGAATGGATGAAACAGGGGCGCTACAAATGGGTTAGTGTTAATGTTATAAATGGTAGAAATGGTAAGATAGTTATAATAGAGACGTACCAAATGCTAGAAATGGTAGGATGGTTGAAGTAATAATGATCGGATAGTGGGAACAGGTATGTTGGAAATTTGATAGGTAGAAGTTGAATGGATGAAACAGGGACGCTACAAATGGTAGAAATATCGGCAAGCCGAATGGATGAAACAGGGGCACTACACATGGAAATGATAGAAAAGACCGGAATGCTGGGAACAAGTCAGTTGCAAATGGGAATGTGAGAAATACTATAAAGTTGAATGGTTGGACTATGTTTGAAGTTGGTTGACAGAACTCTGGAAACGCTGAGAGCGAGAATGTTGGGAAAAGGTTCGAATCGTTGGAACTGGAATGTTGGAAAAGGTAGAACTGGTTGAATGGTTGAAGTAGGACCGTTGCAAAGGGTAGAAATGGTTGAAGTAGGACCGTTGCAAAGGGTAGAAATGGCTGAATGGTTGAAGCAGAAACGTTGCAAACGCTAGAAACACCCTAACGGGAACGGTAGGAACGACGTAACCAGGAAAAGGTTTGAATGGCTGGAACAGGAATGTTGGAAAAGGTAGAACTGGTTGAATGGTTGAAGCAGAAACGTTGTATAGGGTAGAAATGGTTGAATGGGTGAAAAAGAGCAAAAGCTAGAAACTCCGTAACCGGAATGGGAGGAACGGCGTAACAAGGAGGCTTGAATGGTTGGATTCATTGGAAAATGTAGAATTGGTTGAATGGTTGAAGCAGAAACGTTGTAAAGGGTAGAAATGGTAGGAAGTTGGACGGATAGATAGCGGAAAAATTGATGGTTGGAATAGGCATTGTAGACTTGGGAATGTTAGAAACAGTGGGGATGGTAGAAATAGCGCGAAGTCGAATGGGTGAAACAGAGACGTTGCGAATGGTAGAAATGATAGGTAGTTGGATGGTCGGAATACGTTTGAAGTTGGTTGACTGAACAGTATAAAGGGAACATACTATCGATGAGAATGTTAGGAGCGCGAATACTAGAAACGAGCTGGAAACGGGAATGTTGGAAATCGGAATGATGGAAAAGAGAGAATGTTAGAAGCGAGAGAATGGGTTGGTAGGAATGAGAATGATTGAAAAGGGCAGGTTGGAACAGGCATTATAGAGTTGGGATGGGAATGCTAGAAACGGAATATTGGAACGTTGGGGATGACAATAATGGAAACGACATAGTGGGAACAAGAATGCTGTGATGACGCGTGGTTCATAAACATGCCCAGCGAAGTTGTATGGATGTTAAACATGCACAGTGATGTTGTATGATGCTAGACATGTGCAGTGATGTTGTATGGACAGTAATGTTGGATATGTGTTAGGCATGCGCAGTGATGTTGTATGGATCGTAAACATGCGCAGTGATGTTGTGTGAGCGTTAGACATGCGCAATGATGTTGTATGTATGTTAGACATGCGAAGTGAAGTTTTATGGATGATAGGCATGCGCAGTGATGTTTTGTAAGTGTGAGACATGCGCAGTGATGTTGTATGAGCGTTAGACATATGCAATGATGTTGTATGGATGATAGACATGCGCAGTGATGTTCCATGAGTTTTAGACATGCATAGTGAAGTTGTATGAGCGTTAGACATGTGCAATGCTGTATGGATAATAGACATACGCTGTGAAGTTGTATGGATGTTAGACATGCGCAATGATGTTTTGGGACAGTTAGACAGGTGCAATGATGTTATGTGTGTGTTTCACATGCGTTGTGTATTGCATGTTGCGTGAGTTTGCTTTACATAATTTGTCAACAACCGAGATCTATGGATTTTTATCATCTAAGCAATAAGAAGGTATAAATATGTTTGTTCTTGCAGCGCTACAGAAATATATGAGAATCTGACGTTACGGCTAATACGTACAGAACCCTATTTTATCACAAGCTGGTGTATCTGTCTTTAGAAATATAGGAGGCCTGAACCAAACATTAACCAAAATTCTGAAATATACCAACAGTTCAATGTTACCTATCTGATTCAACATTACTGCTAGAGGTATCAAGTTCAGCAATTGTTGTCTGTGACGTCATAGAAAAGTGAAAGTAGGCTGCATACGAGCAGGAACGAACCAAACGGTTGGATTTCTATGTTTCATGACCAGAGTAATATAGGGTGTGTTCATAATGGCAAAGTCTTTTATGGTAAATAGATACAGGATAATTGATTCGGGAAATAGATATGTAAATTCAGGATAATAGACACTGGGATATGGGTTAGCAGATGCTAGAATTCGAGAAATTAGACGCGGAACTTCGGGAGCCAGCATACAGGAATAATGTATTTGGTGTATAGGATTGTTGGATGGTAAGCTTCCAGCCTCTGTGCAAATGGCAGAAATGAATGAAGCAGGACTACTACAAATGCTATAAATGCTAGAACCAGGACCGTTACAAATGATATAAATGACTGGAACAGAACCGTTACAAACGCTACAAATGGGTAGTGCGAATACTAGAAATGGTAGAAACGGTAATATGGTTATAATAGAGACGTAACAAATGCTAGAAATGGTAGGATGGATGAAGTGGGGTAAATACAAATGATAGGATAGTGGGAAAGGTAGAAATGGCAGGAAGTTGAATTGATGAAACAGGGTAGAAATATCGGGAAGTCGAATGGATGAAACAGGGGCGCTACAAATGGAAATGATAGAAAAGACCGGAGTGCTGGTTGGAATATGTTTGAAGTTGGTTGACAGAACTCTGAAAACGCTGAGAGCGTGAATTTTGGAAACTGGAACGCTAGAAAGAGGAATGCTAGGAACGGTGTAACAAGGAAAAGGCTTAAATGGTTGGAACAGGAATGTTGGAAAAGGTAGAACTGGTTGAATAGTTGAAGTAGGACCGTTGCAAAGGGTAGAAATGGTTGAATGGTTAAAGCAGAAACGTTGTAAAGGGTAGAAATGGTTGAATGGGTGAAACAGGGCCGTTGCAACAGGTGCGGAGCTTGAGACCTATAGCGGTAATGTTGTATCAGAAAGGTGACATTGAAATGTTGGTATATTTCAGGATTTTTTCAAACTTTGTATGCTTAATGTTTGGATCAGGTCTCGTATATTTCTATAGACAGGTACATCAGTTTGTGACAACATAGGGCTCTGTGCATAGAGTCATAACGTAAGATTCACATATATTTCCCTTCATGTATTTACAATTTTATTCCAAAGCAACATATAATATGATAATTCAATTTCACAGGTATTTATGTTTATTTCGTTGCGTCAAGTAAAATTAGTACAATATTACAACCGCTCAGTATCTACAATAATTCTATCATCTTGTAGTGATCCTAACAATTAGGTTCCTCCTATCCCTGGACGCTCTTCATCACTACCAACCCTGTGGTTTTTTTTTTCTCCGACATTTCAAAAGCACTGATTCGTTTGATCCGTGACTGTTGCGTCTAATAACGTTCTCGAGTGACAAATTCTCGGTGACAAAACTACCAATCTACTGCAATTTTCTCACCGCTATTTCTACCATCCCCACTGTTTCTAACATTCCCAACTCTACAATGCCTGTTCCAACCATCCATCTTTCCGTAATCCAACCGTCTAACTTCCTACCATTCAACCATTTCTACCCTTTGTAAAGGTCCTACTTCAACCACTCAACTAGTTCTAGCTTTTCCAGCATTGCTGTTCCAACCATTCAAGCCTTTTCCTTGTTACACCGTTCCTAGCATTCCTCTTTCTAGCGTTCCAGTTTCCAAAATTCTCGCTCTCAGCGTTTCCAGAGTTCTGTCAACCAACTTCAAACATATTCCAACCAGCATTCCGGTCTCTTCTATCATTTCCATTTGTAGCGCCCCTGTTTCATCCATTCGACTTCCCGATATTTCTACCCTGTTTCATCAATTCAACTTCCTGCCATTTCTACCTTTCCCACTATCCCATTTCCAACATACCTGTTCCCCTAACATTTATAACGGCCCTACTTCAACCATCCTACCATTTCTAGCATTTGTTACGTCTCTATTATAACCATCTTACCGTTTCTACCATTTCTAGTATTCGCACTAACCCATTTGTAGCGTCCCCGTTTGTAACGGTTCTGTTCCAGTCATTTATATCATTTGGAACGGTCCTAGTCCAACCATTTCTAGCATTTGTAGTGGTCCTGCTTCAACAATTTCTACCATTTGCAGAGAGGCTGGAAGCTTACCATCCAACAATCCTAAACACCAAATATATTATTCCTGTATGCCGGCTCCCGAATTTCCGCGTGTAATTTCTCGAATTCTAGCATCTGCTATCCCATATCCCAGTGTCTATTATCCTGAATTTACATATCTAATTTCCGAATCAATTATCCTGAATCTATTTTCCATAACCAACATTGCCATTACGAACACACCCTGTATTATTCTGGTCATGAAACATAGAAATCCAACAGTTTGGTTGTTTAGAACATCGCACCATAAGACTGATGAATTTGAATCAAATTATTTACTTGACAATGGTTTGAACTGACCAGTGAAAGTAAGGACTGGTGAGGTAACAAACACGGGAGTAGACAGTATTCTGCATACGAGCAGCCCACTTTCACTTTTCTATGACGTCACAGACAACAATTGCGGAACTTGACACCTATAGCAGTAATGTTGAATCAGATAGGTAACATTGAACTGTTGGTATATTTCAGAATTTTGGTTAATATTTGGTTCAGGCCTCCTATATTTCTAAAGACAGATACATCAGCTTGTGATAAAATAGGGTTCTGCACGTAGAGCCGTAACGTCAGATTCTCATATATTTCTGTAGAGCTGCAGAAACAAACATATTTATACCTTCCATAGATCTCGGTTGTTGACAAATTATGTAAAGCAAACTCACGCAACATGCAATACACAACGCATGTGAAACACACACATAACATCATTGCACCTGTCTAACTGTCCCAAAACATCATTGCTCATGTCTAACATCCATACAACTTCACAGCGTATGTCTATTATCCATATATCATTGCACATGCCTAACGCTCATACAACTTCACTACGCATCTCTAACACTAATGGAACATCACAGCGCCTGTCTATAATCCATAAAACATCATTGCATATGTCTAACGCTCATACAACATCACTGCGCATGTCTCACACTTACAAAACACCACTGCGCATGCCTATCATCCACACAACTTCAGTGCGCATGTCTAACATACATACAACATCATTGCGCATGTCTAACGCTAACACAACATCACTGCGCATGTTTAAGATCCATACAACATCACTGTGCATGCCTATCACATATCCAACATTACTGTGCATGCCTATCATCCAAACAACATCACTGCATATGTCTAGCATCATACAACATCACTGTGCATGTCTAACATCCATACAACTCCACTGGGCATGTTTATGAACCACGCGTGATCACAGCATTCTTGTTCCCACTATGTCCTTTCCATTATTGTCGTTCTCAACGTTCCAATATTCCGTTTCTAGCATTCCCATCCCAACTCTACAATACCTGTTCCAATCTACCCTTTTCAATCATTCTCATTCCTACCAACCCATTCTCTCGCTTCTAACATTCTCTCTTTTCCATCATTCCCATTTCCAACCTTCCCGTTTCCAGCTCGTTTCTAGTATTCGCGCTCCTAACATTCTCATCGATAGTATGTTCCCTTTATACTGTTCAGTCAACCAACTTCGAACGTATTCCGACCATCCAACTACTTATCATTTCTACCATTCGCAACGTCTCCGTTTCACCCATTCGACTTCCCGCTAATTCTCCCATCCCCACTGTTTCTAACATTCCCAAGTCTACAATGCCTATTCCAACCATCCATTTTTCCGCTATCAATCCGTCCAACTTCCTACCATTTCTACCCTTTACAACGTTTCTGCTTCAACCATTCAACCAGTTCTATCTCTTCCAACGAATCCAACCATTCAAGCCTTTTCCTTGTTACCCGTTCTTCCCATTCTAGTATTTGTAACGGTCCTTTTTCACCCATTCAACCATTTCTACCCTATACAACGTTTCTGCTTCAACCATTCAACCAGTTCTACCTTTTCCAACATTTCTGTTCCAGCCATTCAAACCTTTTCCTGGTTACGTCGTTCCTACCGTTCCCGTTAGGGTGTTTCTAGTGTTTGCAACGTTTCTGCTTCAACCATTCAGCCATTTCTACCCTTTGCAACGGTCCTACTTCAACCATTTCTACCCTTTGCAACGGTCATACTTCAACCATTCAACCAGTTCTACCTTTTCCAACATTCCAGTTCCAACCATTCAAACCTTTTCCTTGTTACGCCGTTCCTACCATTCCTCTTTCCAGGGTTCCAATTCCCAACATTCTCGCTCTCAGCGTTTCCAGAGTTCTGTCAACCAACTTCAAACATATTCCAACCATTCAACTTTATGGTATTTCCAACATTTCCATTTGCAACTGACTTGTTCCCAGCATTCCGGTCTTTTTTATCATTTCCATGTGTAGTGCCCCTGTTTCATCCATTCAACTTCTACCTATCAAATTTCCAACATACCTGTTCCCACTATCCTATCATTCCTACTTCAACCATCCTACCATTTGTTACGTCTCTATTATAACTATCTTACCGTTTCTACCATTTATAATATTGACACCAACCCATTTGTAGCGCCCCTGTTTCATCCATTCAACTTCCTGCCATTTCTACCTATCCCGTTTCCAACATACCTGTTCCCATATCTTATCATTCCTACTGTAAGTGTTCTGTTCCAGTCATTTATATCATTTGTAAAGTCCTGGTCCAACCATTTCTAGCATTTGTAGTGGTCCTGCTTCAACCATTTCTACCATTTGCAGAGAGGCTGGAAGATTACCATCCAACAATCCTATACACCAAATACATCATTCCTGTATGCTAGCTCCCGAATTTCCGCGTCTAATTTCTGGAATTTCAGCATCTGCTATCCCGTATCCCCACGTCTATTATCCTGAATCTATTATACCGAATTTATCTTCACAATTTCCTAAACAACTTTGCCATTGTGAACACACCCTGTATTTTTTTTACATTATGTTTATGGGACATCTTTTCCGAAACACCCTGTATCTTTTTATTAGTATATATCCTCCGATTTAATGTTTTGACTGTACATGGAACGCCATCTATCGACACGATACGTCACACTGTGTTTATTACGTGTTGCTACCGGATGTCTTCTACACACAAAATGTTTTCACCTTTGTCTGATCTCTAACAGAGGGGGCGCATCGCCTTCGGATGTTGCTGTGCAGTCTTCTATACACGCTATGTTTTGACCTTTGTCAGCTCGCCAACAGAAGCAGCGAACTGGTACGTCTGGCCGGCTACCGAACTTGTTGTCGATGTGTGAATTTCGGCAAGGTCGTCGTGTCTCCATCCAACAGCTATCTCTCTCTACGTTGCTCGCCTGTTACTGATATTATTACTGCGCATCTTAAACGGGTTTTTATTCAACATACTATCAACTGATAGAAAGAGTAAGTAAGGTCGCCTTGTTGGCGCATATGCTACGTGCTTACATAGGAAACCAGTGGACTGGGGTTCGATTCCCATCACTGCAACGGTTTTTGTAATATAAATATATAAATTATTTTGTACATCATTGAAATTTGGCGCGATTGAACAGATCATGCGGTGGTGACTATTGACCAATGAGAACTCGGTATGGCTGAGCACGTGGTAATTAACCAATGAGAGCGCTTCAAGGGGTAACCGCTTATCTATTACGTCATAACCTGTCTGTAGTACAATACGTCAGCTATCAACCGTGTTCCGTACCTATGACTCTATGGCCTACCTGTCAGTTGTCAATGTTCCGTGCCATCGTTCTAAGCCCCATACTAACGTTCCATGCCATACGTCAACGCCCCAACTCTATGCCCTACCAGTCAGCTGTCTAACCTATATGCCCACTCCGCGAAACCTAACCTCTAATAACGACATAACCTAACCTCTACGCGGGCCCCCATCCACGTCACAGCAGCCCTATCCAATAGTCCATAACCTCCATTACATCTCAGCCTGTCATCAGCATCGTAACCTATACGCGGCCCCCATCTTCATAGCAACTCTGGGACCCTCATTGGAGCCCTAGAAATTTGGGGCGCGCTTAAACAGATCACGTGACTATTGACCAATGAGAGTGCTTATCTACTACGTCACAACTCATCGGTAGTACAACGTAACTAATACGTCTGCTGTCAAGCACATACCACCAATATTCCATACTACTGACCCAACTCTACGACGTACCTGTCAACTGTCAACATTTCATTGTTCTGTGACATAACCCCCATACCAACCGTTCTATGGCGTACGTCAGCTGTCAACTTTCCGTCGTTCTGTGACATACGTCAACGCTTCATTCCAACCGTTCTATGGTGTACCTGTCAACGTTCTGTGCCGTCGTTCTATGACATACCTCAGAACATATGGTAACTGGCCAATGAGAGCGCTTCAATGGGGGCGTGGCTTATGACGTCACACCAACGAAGTGGGAGTGGAGGGAGTAAATTTGGTTCAATTTCGTGGTTTTAGGATCTTAAATTCTCTTACGAGAAATTACGCCCCTAGCCTATCTACTTGCAAGAATTCTATGGAGACACAATATCGATACTATTTTCAATACAAACAGAAAAATAAGCACGGTGTTGAGGACTTCGAAGACGAGGATCCCTTTAGAACAACAGGGAGTGTACGAGATTCCATGTGCAGACTGTCATAAAACCTATGTAGGGCACACTAATAGAAGAATTCAAGCTAGACGTTATGAACACCAGAACGCTATAAGAAAGCAGGAAAAAATAACATCCATTACGGAACACGCCACTGAGCGCCAAGGGCCAATCACACGCAGCCGTTCACGGTGCCAACCGATAGGCGCCGAGCCGCGACTATATAACCGCGCGCGCTCCAGAAAATCTTAGTATTCGAGTAACTAGAAGCGAAAGCAAAAGGCTACGAGAATTATGCGAAACGACCTAAAGAGGGCAGATGTGACTCTGCCGAAACGTCGTCATTTTACCATCGATCTCGGCAGGGATCAGTTATCAACTACGCGGATGAATTCCCTGAAACCACCTAAAACATTTAGTGCCCGCGAAAACTTAAATATATATATATATATATATATATATATATATATATACATATATATGTTTTAGGTGGTTTCCGGGAATTCATCCGCGTAGTTGATAACTGATCCCTGCCGGGATCGATGGTAAAATCTGCTCTCTTCAGTTCGGTTCGCATAACTCTAGAAGCCTACTGCTTTCACTTCTAGTTACTCGAATACTGTATTCGAGTAACTAGAAACCGTGCTTATTTTTCTACTTAAAAACATCCGAGTAGTTGATAACTGATCCATGCCGGGATCGATGGTAAAATGACGACGTTTCGGCAGAGTCACATCTGCCCTCTTCAGGTCGGTTCGCATAATTCTCGTAGCCTTTGCTTTCGCTTCTAGTTACTCGAATACTAAGATTTTCTGAAGCGAGCGCGCTGTTATATATAGTCGCGGCTCGGCTCCATCCTGCTCATTTGTTATTTCCGGTTGAGTTGTTATTGGACGGGTTTAATAGGATTTTCCAACAATTCGATAAGTTCTGAATTTCATTGCGTGCGTTTAGACTGTGAGGTCTCTTCGCTATTTCAATTGCCTCTCTTAGAGTCTTGATTTCGGGTGTTCTATATTTGCCAGCACTCTGGTGTTCTCAAAGTCTATTCGGTGTGACATCGTGGTGGCGTGTTCCGCAATGGATGTTGTTTTTCCTGCTTTCTTACAGCGTTCTGGTGTTCATCACGTCTAGCTTGAATTCTTCTATTAGTTTGCCCTACATAGGTTTTATGACAGTCTGTACATGGAATCTCGTACACTCCATGTTGTCACAAACAGACGAGGAGCATGAGACACCAATAACCAAGGCTTATTTACCGTATGTCAAGGGGACCACGGACAGTATTGCAAGAACTCTACGGAGACTCAATATCGATACTATTTTCAATACAGACAACATGGAGTGTACGAGATTCCATGTGCAGACTGCCATAAAACCTATGTGGGGCAAACTAATAGAAGAATTCAAGCTAGACGTGATGAACACCAGAACGCTGTAAGAAAGCAGGAAAAAACAACATCCATTGCGGAACACGCCACCACGATGTCACACCGAATAGACTTTGAGAACACCAGAGTGCTGGCAAATATAGAACACCCAAAATCAAGACTCGTAAGAGAGGCAATTGAAATAGCGAAGAGACCTCACAGTCTAAACGCACGCAATGAAATTCAGAACGTATCGAATTGTTGGAAAATCCTATTAAACACCGTACCGGCCCGTACCCGTTCAATAACAATTCAACCGGAAATAACAAATCAGCAGGATGGAGCAGTGCCCACTGAGCGCGAAGGGCCAATCACACGCAGCCGTTCACGGTGTCAACCGATAGGCGCCGAGCCGCGCTCTCTTCAGAAAATCTTAGTATTCGAGTAACTAGAAGCGAAAGCAGAAGGCTACGAGAATTATGCGAACCGACCTGAAGAGGGTAGATATGACTCTGCCGAAACGTTGTCATTTTACCATCGATCCCGGCAGGGATCAGTTATCAACTACGCGGATGAATTCCCGGAAACCACCTAAAACATATATATATATATACCGCGTGCGTGCGTGGGCTATTTCAATCTGTGCACCCGAATCGCTTCGTTCTTAAGCATGGTATGAAATAAGAACTTTTACACAACTTGTTCAAGGCAAAGAGGGCCACCTTGTGGTGCAATTAATTTTGACCTTGAACTTCTTTTTCAAGGTCATCTGAAGGTCAGGGTGTTTTTTATTAATGGTAACACATATTTTTGGCACCAAATTCGAGAACAGCGGAAAATTTTACGTCTAAAATGCTTTTAATATATTTTTAGGACCTTCAGGAGGTCATCTCAAGGTCAAAAGCTGTATAAAGCTAGAAACGGCTATTTTTCACGTTCTCGTTTTGACATCCGGCTTAAAAAAAGCGAAAAAAATTAACGTTGGAGTTGGTATTTCAGCTGTTTTTGTTTATCGAACTTACCAAGGACAGGTCAAATAAAGAAAAATTTTAGAATGAAATAGGTTACATCAGACGTAGAAAAAGCGTTACCCAGAAACAACGACAATAACGTAGTAAGTTCTGTTTCCATTGAGTTGCTTGTTTAAATTGAGTTCAATTGTTTTTTTATTTAGTTTCACCCATATTTTCGGTACGAGCTTGTTGTCTGTTTTTATCCTATGCTAAATACCTTATTTGCGCACGCAGTAATCGAAATAATCGAAATAAACGAAATAAGCAATACTTATTGCATATTGTAAGAACGTCTTAAATGATTTATCCAGAAAACAACATGTATTTGAAAACTTTTTTTTTTCAATTACTGGGATGTGATATTTATCACTCAGGTGCCTTTGTCATTGTTTTCTGGTCCAATGTGAAAAATAGCCGTTCCTAGCTTTTAACAGCTTTTGACTTTGAAATGACCAAAAACTGCAAATGCGGGAAACTATTACGTTCCAAAATTTTTAAATAAATCACAGCGGGAAATAAAAATCTTATCAATCAAGCAACTCAAACAAGCCATAAAAAAACTTTTTAATGAAAGCTAGTTGCTAGACTGTTGCCAATTATTTTTAATTAAATTTTACCAAAAAAATTATAAATTGTAAAAATTGTTACTCAATATTATTAATAATTTGTCATTCGTACATTATAATGTATTTGTTTTTTACACTTTTTTCTGTCTTTATCTTTATTAACATCATTTCAGACTTAAATTTCCCGCTATTTCCGAATCGAGTGTCAAAAACAGGGGTTACCATTAAAAAAAACCTTAACCTTAAAATTTGAAACTGAAGTTTAAGGTCAACTTCAATTGCACCAAAAGCTCCCCCCTTCGCCGTGAACAAGTTTTGTATGACGATTTTTTTCATAACATGCTTAGGAACGAAGCAACTCTGGTGCATAGATTAAAATGGCCCACCCTATATATACAGGACAAGGTCAAGGTTAAATTCAAGGTCACAATTCGATAGCCAGGGACGAAGCCTATAAGTTTTGTTTGAAACATTTTTCTCTAAAATGCGTTCCCGCCGAGATAAAATGCCGTTCCGGGACTTTTGGGATACCCTTACTGACCACCAGAGGTCAAGTTTTAAAAATGTTCAAGGACATATTTGAACGTAAAATTTTCCGATCTTTCCATTTCCGAGGTCAGAAATATGTTGTACCTTTTAAAAAATCGACTTGACCTTGAAGGTCAAAATCAAGGTCAAATTCAAGGTCACAATTCGATAGCCAGGGACAAATCCTATAAGTTTTGTTTGAAACATTTTTCTCTAAAATGCGTTCCCACCGAGATAAAATGCCGTTCCGGGACTTTTGGGACACCCTGTACATACTATATATATATATATATATATATAAATGTTTATACTGTGAACTTATATCGTAACGATAATTCAACATTCTCAGCTGAATCAGCGACACGTGCGATGTCAGATTATGGCACAGCCAACATCCGTGAGAATTGCAACATGGTCGTTGCGTATTCGGCATTTATTAGGTTATAAATTGTAAAACTGCTCTAATGTTGCATTCATTATTACTCAGATACCATCACTTTAGATCGTTATTTTACAATTGTATTTAAAAGTTATTACTTTTTTATTAATAAAAATCTTTTTAAAAAGTTTAATTTGAGAAGTGTGATATAACAAATTGGCGCAGTCAGTAGGATGCGTCTAACGTTACTAGAACACGAGCTTAATTCTAACTGGTAGCGGCGGATTCTATACATCAACGGAGCAAGAACCTGGAACAAGTCTCAACTGCAATAGCATATAGAACACGGACCTTTCAATGTTCCTGTTGATGTGAATCGTCTTACGTTTAAGGTTATTAAAAGAATTTACATGATTGATTTGATTAATTTGATATATTTAATTATTTATGAATTGATTATTTTATTTATTTGATTATCTTGATTGAATTTATTACTTGATTTATTTGAATTGAAATATTTATTTGATTTTGATTTACTTTTATATATTTATTTTATTATTTAATTCTTTACTGTTCTATTATCCAAAATATCGTTTATTTCCCATTTACATACATTCGCTTAATAATTTTTATACTATATTTTAATTGAAAGCCATTTTACAAACTTTCGTTCATTTTTATTGTTGTATTTTTTTCAACTTGTGTACACTTTTAATTCTAACATATTGAAATGGCACAAACAAAAATCAGTATAGTTTTCGATGAAACCGAAAAGTACCGGTTATCGGAAATATTTTCTACCAATTCGGAATTTGAAGGAGATCCAAATCTACTTGGCCACCTTCATAATCGCATGTAATTGTGCGTACAATATGTCGACTGCAGATCAAAAATATCTTTCATGTTAAAAATAAACTTAGAGGCAAAGCGACTCAAATAGTTAACTCGAGAAATCCTGCTTCATACTTTGAAATTAAACAATTTCTCACACTGTATTTCAGAGACTCGCGTGACCTGTCTGGTTCACGAACTCCAACGTTTAAAACAAATTTCAAACAAGTACCCTCTTACCTTCTATAATTGACTCCAAGTTTTGAGTGCGAAAATGCACTCCTGTATTCAAAAATCGTCAGGTCTAAGCAATGAGCAGAAAAAAGCTCAGATATTCCTTGTCGACACCATGGTTCTAAATACATTACTTACCGGATCAAAACAAGACTAGGCCAAATAATTCATGCCAGCAATCCCAAAGATCTTCTGGAGGCACACTCTCGAATCAGACGAGAATTTAAGTTGTCATACTTTGAGAACAAAAAACACATATCTGCTCCTCCTTCCTTGTCGACACCATGGTTCTAAATACATTACTTACCGGATCAAAACAAGACTAGGCCAAATAATTCATGCCAGCAATCCCAAAGATCTTCTGGAGGCACACTCTCGAATCAGACGAGAATTTAAGTTGTCATACTTTGAGAACAAAAAACACATATCTGCTCCTCCTAAACCTACGTTTCAGGTCCGAAAACCACCACCAGCGCAGAAATGTTCAAATTGTGGACGATTAGGCCACATTGAAGTAGATTGTCGATGGCGACAACAAAACAACCCTCAATCTTACAACCAAAATATTAGCCCAAATTTTGTAGGGCCAAATCAATCTTCGAGGCCAAATCCAACCCCAAATATTACGTAGGTATTCGACCGACAAATTTCCAACGACCCCCTTTTAAGCCAAACCAATTTCGAGTGTCTGTAATACAGTAATATCCACACTATCATCCAGAAAGGAATACCATTTTAACCACCACCAAAATGGTGATTATTCCCAATATTCTGACACTGATTGCGGTTATTATACCGATAATAACCAATATTATTCTGACGATATCAACAAGAATTATGTAATGCCCGACTTTGAAGAAATACCCTCATTGAACCTTTCAATACCGACGAATACCAGGATTTTCTAGCGCTTTCGAGCCTTGATCAATCCCCCAATTTATCCAACACACTCTCCGAAGTCCAAACCCAAATCCTGAATTTAAATCTGGAAGATTTCGACCCAAATGTGAATTTCCCGGAACAAGCATTTCTCTAAGTCCTCTTCTGACGGTTAACTCCAAAAATTTATATTACACTCACGATTCTTCTGAGAAATTCAAACTCCGCATTGACACCGGAGACCATCAATGAGGAGTTTGAATCTCCATTTTTAAAGAAAATGCCGTCAAAATTTCAGTCAAAGATTTCCCGAAAAAGTGACAATCCAAGGTATTACGCACGAGGAAATCCCTATTTCTGAATCCCCTCTTATTCCATTTGCCATTTGGTTTTTATATACAATCTAGATATTGAGTTTAATGGAATATTAGGTCTTGATTTTCTTGAGCATTACGAATATACTGTTGACTTAAAATCCAAACAGTTAATGACAAATTTTAAAACTATCCCCCTACATAAAGTACCGGATCACGATCAACCTAAAACACAATCGACAGATATTCCCAATACTAAAATGCCAACTTGTACTCATAACAATCAAATAACTATCCAAGCACGTACTGAACAAATTTTCAAACTAAAATGTGAACTTTCAAATACCGACGCAATTTTACCGACACAAGTAAGTCACAAAGTACGACTTACCAACGCTGTTGTATATGTTATTTCAAAAGGAGATTTTTTTACTTCAATAATAAACGCGAACGCAATGCCCAAAAATGTAAGTTTTTCCGATTTCCATTTAGAAACCTTTGACATACACACCCTCTCTTAAATCTAAATACACAGGATTACTGGGACTCTCTAAACTTAGACAGAAACTTTAAGCAGGGGTTCCGTGGCTTGAGCCTGGGAAAAATCTCAAGTCACGTCCCCCACTTGATTACAAGATGACACCGTCCAGGCGCATCCGCACGTGCCAGGTTACGTAATCGTCTGGGGGGGGGTCAATGACCTCGAATGACAGGGCGTTGCCATAGAACAACGGAACGATGGCAGGTGAGGTACTTGGCATGGGGCGTTGGCATAGAACGAAGGCACGAACGTTGACAGGTAGGCTCTGGGACGATCTGCATAGAAATGACAGCTGACAGGTACGCCATAGAGTGGGGTCAGTGGTACGGAACACTGTTGGTGCAGTATGCGATTGAAAACTGGCGTACTGTACTACCGACAATATGGCGGGTTGTGACATGGTAGATAAGCAGTTGACATTAGAGATGGGTAGGTCCGCTCATAATTCGGAGTTTGATCCGGATATGCACCCAGTTCCAAAGATGTAGATCCAAGACCCGTGTCCGTCGGACCCATATGGGTTTGGTTGTCTAACTGTGATTACCAGAGTCGGACTGCAGAGTCGGAGTGTTGGATTGTAATACTGCCAGCAAATATTATGGCGCTGAATTGTTGTTTGTTGCCTTTTATATAATAAAATTACGAGAAAACGATAATTATTTATCAAAAATAATAATTACAAATAAAAATAGCTATATTTGACAACTAAAACAATAAAAATATATAACCATGAACCAACAATACTTCTATATGAACTATAGGTAGTACCGTTCCCCTCACTCCGATCCGCAGTTCCCAGTCTGCTATCAATGATTCAGTACCGCTCATGGCATGTTTCGATGCCGCCCCGCGTAAAATATCAACAAGTGGTTCCGCGGATCGGTAACGATGTATATCCTTCATTCACACAGGTCCGAAGATTCGTGTCTTTCCGAACCTACACATCTCTAAAACTATATTCAGTACCGCTCATTGCATCATTAACAGTAGGGATGCAGGTCTGGACATGCGCGTCCATCCGGACCTGCCCATCCCTAGTTGACATGTGCCCTTTGAAGCGCTCTCATTGGTCAATAGTCACGTGATCTGTTCAATCGCGCCATATTTCAATGATCGAGCGAACGAAATAATATACATATATATATATATATATATATATATATATATATATATATATATATATATATATATACAGTAATATTACAAAAAACCGTCGCAGTCATGGGGAATCGAACCCCGGCCGTCTGCATCCTACGTAAACACTTAGCATACGTGCCAACAAGGCGACCTGATTTTGTCTGTTGATAGTATGTTGAATAAAAACCCGTTTAAGATGAATAGTAATAATAATGCCACTCACTGGCAACCGTAGAGATAGCGGTTGGGTGGAGACACGACGACCTTGCCAAAAATTCGCAGACCCACGACGACTCGGATAGCCGACTAAACGTACAGTTCACTCCTCTGGTGGCGAGCGAACAAAGGTCAAAAACATCGTGTGTGTAGAAGACTGTAGAGCTGTGGTTGGTAGCGAGACTCTCTATTAGCGAGGGGACAAAGGTAAAAAAACATTGTGTATAGAAGACTGCACAGCAACAGCCCGGTGTGACACGTAATAAACAATGTTAGGTATCGTGCCGATGGATAGCGTTCCATGTACGTTCAAAAACATTATATATAGTGATAAAAATATACAGTGTGTTTCGGAAAATGTCCCATAAACATAATGTAAAAAATACAGGGTGTGTTCACAATAGCAAGGTGTTTACGAAATGTTTGAAAGCAGATTCGGGAATTCGGGATAATAGATGAAGAATAATAGATTCGGGAATTCGGGATAATAGATGAAGAATAATAGATTCGAGACTTCGGGAAAATAGATTCAGGGAATAAGATTCGGGAATACGGGATAATAGATGTGGGAATACGGGATAATAGATGTGGGAATTCAGGAAAATAGATGCAGGATAATAGATTCGGGGATTCGGGTAAATAGAACCTGGAATTCAGGAAATTAGATGGGGGAATTAGGAGTGTCGACATCTCAGGTTGAATTCCGTTTGACTTTACTTATTTTCGTTTATATTAACTTTCAAATAAAATGTTCATTTGTTTTCTCGATTTTTGCGTTAGATCTGGCCCACCCCAAGCTTTACTTAGCCTATGGGTTCTTCCATTTAAAATACAAATTTTCCTTTTCCCTATGTTATTATGTATTTTTAGATAGCTTAAAATATTCTAAGAACCTTTTAACTCTTGTAGATTTTCATTAAATTGCTTCTTTTTCAAACTAATCCTCTTTAAAATCCCTTACTAACCTTGAATTCTACCCATATGTCTAAAGTAGTGAAAATCTTCAAATAAATACATTTTATTACTAGCTGGATGTAATTTTTTGTTTCTAATCTATAAATATTGATCTCCTACACCTTTCTAACTGTTTATTCTGTAAAATTCATTTCAATTTTTAATATTGTTACATTTTATGTGTAGGTTAATGAACTCTTAGGTCATCTGGTTTCTACAATTTTTTATTTTATGCTACAGTATCTCAAATTTAACTACATTTGCCCTTTAGTCTATAAGCTTTCCTATTACAACTGATTTTTAGTTTACATGTTGGCATCAGGGTACAAATTCAGTATTCTAGTGACAGCAAAACAGGTTACAATGAACAGAATAGTAACATATTTAGAAGATATTATCGAAAAATTGCTTACAGAAAATAGAGACTCATATGATCGAAAAAACTTTTAATGATGCAAAGAAATTTTTGAAGTCATATTGAAATAATGGTTCTAAACGGCGAGAATGAGAGTGTTACTGTTATAATGGACAGACCAGATTACATGACGCGAATGCAAAACATTTTAACTACTGAACATTTCCAACAGATATCAAGAGACCCTACCACAACGAGCCAAAATAAATGTAATGCATACATACCCAAACTAGAACAACTTCGGTTGATGAACAAAAGAAGACCAATAGACGTGGGTACAGGCAGCACTCAAAACAACATTGTGCAGTACTGTGTGGATATATTAACATGTGCATATGATAAAGACAATGCGTATTATTTAAAGATAGTATACAAATTCGCAGAATTCGCCAACATGATCCTACCAGATGAATTCAACTTAGCATCATTGAATGTAACAAACCTATTTGGCAGTCTACATGAAGAACTAATAACTAGAGTGATCAAATATAAATGGCTCTCAATTAAACAACATAGCAACGTCTCTCAGACTCTATTTGTAGAGATATTACAATTTATCATTAACAATAATTATTTTAGTTTGCAAGTGAAATATTATGTTCAAAGGAGTGGTTGTGCAATGTGATCAAAACTGCGACCGATAATGGCGCTGTATGTGATGAACCTTTTATTGGAAACTTGCATACCAGAACTGACATGTAGATTCTCATTTATTAAGAAATATCTGGATGATATATATGTCGCATTACCGCAGGATAAAATAGAAGAATTGTTAAATACCTTCAATGACTACGAAACCAAGATAAAGTTTACAATTGAATAAAAAAATAATGTACCGTTTCTTGACACTATGGTATATAGAATCAACAATATTATAAAGTTAGATTGGTTTAGAAAAGATACAAACTCGGACAGAATCATCCACTATCAATCAGACCACACAATTAGTATGAAAAATAACATCATAAGTTAAATGAAAAGGACATTAAGGAAAATATGTCACCAAACTTTTACATGAAAAATATCGACATTGCTTCTAGTAGAAAACGACTACCCCAAACGATTAATAGGAAAGCTACTACATGAATCCGTGGACATTAGAAATTCTCGAAACCAGGTGGAATACGATGTACAATAGGTGAATCATCAGCATCACAAGAACTAGAAGTAAATTATGGAAGTTTACCACACATAAAAAAATTGACACCCAGATGAATAAGTTATTAAAATTGCAATTTACAACATAAAAACTGTAAAAATGCTATTCCCCAGATTAAAACATTCAACACCCAAACTATTACAATCTAACATAATATATAAACTTGGATGCCAAAATTGCGAATCTACATATGTGGGCCTAACTTCACAGTGGGTGAAGAGGAGATCAGCCATACAGAGGAGTGACATTAAAAACTAAAAACAGTGATGTGCACCAACGGATGATGCACAGGAGTTTAACCATACAATATATTTTAAGAGGACGTGGAAATAACAAATAGAAATAACAAATATAACAAACGAGTCATCTTATAGATGATACATTTCAAGCAACAGATCAATCTGATGATCAAAAAGGCTGAGACGCAAGGCATAAGTGAGACGTATACGTATATCCTTTAAAACACACTCATTGATTTCTATGACGGAGCAACGGACCAATAAATATTGCAATGTGTATGTATTGTGGTGGACATCAAAACATTATATGTATTAGGTGGTTTCCGGGAATTCATGAGATGCAATGAAACGATTTTATCACGACTAATATATACATATAATACCTGAGCAGTATTCCTCCTTGGGAGTTAAAGTATCTATAGATGTTATACTTGGTGATTGTATCAAATTAGACAAATTAAGATTTAAATTTAATAGGTTTCGGTCTATTTCTCCAGAGGTTTCCATATTTAGTACTTCGTAATAGACATCACTAAGAGCAGAAACAACCTGAAAAAAACATTAAAATTAAATTTTTCTTAGCAGGAATTTTCATTTTAGTATAAAATCTAAAACAATTTATGAAATATATGAAATTTATGAAAAAATAAAATGAGCATTCGTTAAATGAAACTATATCATTACAAATATAATTAAACGTGATATTTGTTGTCATACCGTATGACCTATATAATGGAAATAGTAACAGATAACAACTAAAATAATTGTTTCCACACCAAATGATAACAGTATTAAGTACTTCAGAATAAAGTGAACAAATTCATCAGGTGTTGTAATAATACGAATTGAAATTTAATTCACTAAAAACACATATTGTGATATAATTAATAAAATCTTTATCATGTTTCAAAATATGCTAGTAAACTTAATCCATTTCACAGTTATTTATATTTGTTGTCAGTGCATGGTTGTTAAATCAATTTAATGTGTTTTAAGCAGATATCATTTTTGAAGTCTGTTGTATTTATATTAATTTCGAATGATACAGGTACAATAAGTGCATTGTTGATGCCAGTAACGAGTTTTAATTTTTTTTAGAGTTAATCGTTTGTGCTAGGTTACTGCCGTTTGAGTTTTAGTTAGTACTATACAGACTTTACACCTATATTTTTTTTCAAAAACAGAATCAGGTTCCCTTTTCATTCTAAATTACACTAAAATTGTCTCAATCTTTAGTGCTACGTTAGTGCCGGTTTGTGCCATCAAAATTTTCGTTAGTGTGCAAAAAAACGTGCCGCTAATTTATCTCATTTTGACTTTTCAAAAATGGTTTCAAAACAAGTTGCAACCTTGGGGGCTAGATTAGTGCTCCATAGTTTCAATAAAACTAAAAAAAAACATGGCAGATTTTGTGTAATTTTTGTAGATAATCCGAACCTAATCAAAATTCGGTTTTTTTCCTTCGTAAAATGAGCTAACCCCTTTTTTCAAATGAAAATGGTGTTAATCGTTGCATAACATCAAATAGAGCTAAATTTAAGGCATTTTTGTAGATAAAATTTAACCAAAATCCTCTTATTATCACCTAAATAATAGTTTATAGAGGATAAGTAACATGATTTTAAGAATAAAAACCTGCGGGTTTTTTACCCTTTTCTACTAATATTAAAAGTGATAGTAAGACTGCTAAGAGAAGTTACAGAAAGTATTCAAAATGAGTGTATACAAATCACGAGAGAACTATTAACTGAATTTTTTGTCAAAAATTCCTTACTTTATTGTAATGAAATCGAAGAATAACCTTCGTCAAACTGATAGTTTGGGCACCAGATGGATGCTATCGGATGAGTACTTTTTCTTTTTAACCGACTTCAAAAAGAAGGAGGTTCTCAATTCGTCTGTATCTATGTTTTTTTATGTTTGTTCATGGATTACTCGCAAACGGAGGATCGCCAAGTGGTCCCATATTCTTATCATTATTATAGCTTGTACCGTTTCTTAGTAAATGGGAAAATCTTTTTTACCGATTTTCTTATACACTATGCTTTGGTGGAGGTGCCGGATTAAAAATTTGAACAAAAATTTATTTGGAACATAGGAAAAATTGAAACGAAATTGGATTAGTTCCGGGATAACCCGAAGTGGTTCCATATTTTTTTCAATAAAGTAGCTTGTACCGTTTTTTAGAAAATCGGTAAAAAAAATTTAACGACTTTCTTATATAGTAAAATTTGGTGGAGTCGCTGGTATTAAAATTTAACTGTTCAGAACCTGGGGTAAATTGTAAATAAATTGAACTAATCAAAATAAATGTCAGTTAATATGTATATACAGTGTGTATTCATAAATCAAACTATTTCTTTTTATTATTAATAATTTTGATAGAAAAAAATATTCTTCATAAACAGACTTCTATGGTCTGAAATGTAAACAGTAATCATTCCATGTCACTTTTTTAACTGTAGACGAGGTTTGTCAACAAACAAATTAAAGTATCTTCATTTTTGGTAAGATATAAAACTGTTATCAAATAGAAGTAATTAGAATAACAACAACAATTAAATACTTTTTCTGAAGTCTGTGGCAATTTGAACAGCGACGTTGCGAAGTACAACTTATAAATGTACTTCCCAAAATGGTTTCACTTTAGCTTGGCACAGACTTCATAAAAAGTATTTAATTGTATAGCAAAAAATTATTTCATGCTTTTTAGTTAAATTTTTTGAAGTCGGTTTTTTTTTAAATGTATTTATTTGTTTATATTATGAATAGTGAAGTAATAGTAAGGCGGTTGCAAGGTTATTAACAATCACAAAATCTTCAAAATCAGCGTTTATAAATAAGGAGAGAAGCATTTTTCGCAGAGAAAACCGAAAAAAGGTAAAATTGAAACTTTTTCAAAAATGTATGACTGTTATAATAAAAACTCGAACAAAAATCTTCGTCAAAATGATGTGAATATTTTATTAAATCCCGAATTTGTTACAGACGGCCAGCGGAGCAAAGAAACCGGCTATCAAGAAAAGCAAGGGTAGCCCGTTTAATGCCAATTTCAAGAGCATTTATAACAAATTTTAGGGTATTTTAACTTAATGTTAGACAAATTGAAGTGCAGCATATGAACTTCAGACGCTCCTGGTTTACTGGGTGTGTATTGCAAAATATCTTTTATTATTTAAATTATTAATCAACAGAAAGTACTTAACCGACAATATCGATCTTGGGCTCAATTAATCTTAAGGTCATAAACTATCATGTGGAGGAGACTTAATGTTCTAGTTTTTTGTTACAATAAAGTTATAAAATTTTTAAAAAATCCACACAGTTTACTAGTTTTCCGGCTTTTCTCCGCAAGAACTGTTCCTATTAGGGTATGTAAAGGTTCATTTTGAATGTTCTGGTTCTTTATAACTTTCCAGTACATGTCTTACGATTGCCTAAAAAATTTACTTCTACGAATTTGTTATTCAAAACATGTTAATTATAACCTGTAAAATACTACTTAAGTGAAGATTTAAACCGATTGTTGTAAATTTTTTTTACAAAAAATCTCTATTGACTGGGTTATTAGTGTTTAAGCCCTAAATATACAGAAATTTCGTGACTTGTTGTGTTGTTTCCCAGAAAGTGCTTAAACATTGAAAAAATATGCCACAAATATCTTTCAGAAAACAACTGGGTTATGAGTGATATGTTAGTGCCAGTTAGTGTTCAAAAAATTTCTTTACTGTACAAAAAATATAGCCTCTATGATTTTTTTTACGATTGGCCATTTTGTTGGACAGGCCATCAACTTCTTTAAAACGTGTCTAAATAAGTCTCAATTATTATTAATGACACGTGAGTACCAATTGGTGCAATAAAAAATTGGTTTATTTGCAATTGTCCAGTATATTTTAAAACATCATTTTTTAAATCGCAATAGAAATGATAAACTAAATTAAATATATAGTTTCGACTCAATATATCTGAATGCGAAATTTAAGATGGAATTAAACAAAAACATTGTATTGCATAAATGGTGTTAAAAAATTCCTGGACTGGTAGGCATCGCTCAAAAAAACCGTTGAGACAAAAGTTGTCGGAAATTTCCCTGGCTATCCGAACCCGACCTCGGTCGTGACCTTGACCTCCAAGGTCGTTTCAAGGCCAAGTCCATTTTTTTAGTAGCTCCCACAAATTTTAACACCGGAAATGAAAAGGACAGGAAATTTTAGGTATAGCTACCAAAATCTGACAAGTGCAAGTCAAAGTCAAGCAGTCAGGTAATAGACTGACAACGCATTGATAATGCCAAGTGAGACCTTGGCAAAAAGTCTGCAAGATTCAAACATGAATCAAAATAACGAACGGATGTACCTCAGGATGAATACTTCTTCATATATATATATATATATATATATATATATATATATATATATATATAATATCATATATATACATTTGGTTTTAAGTTTTCGCGGCCCCTAAATGTTTTAGGTGGTTTCCGGGAATTCATCCGCGTAATTGCTAACTAATCCCTGTCGGGATCGATGGTAAAATGATAAAATCGCTGCTTAGTATTCGAGTAACTAAAAGCGAAGGGAGAAGGCTATGAGAGTTATGCGAACCGACCTGAAGAGGGCAGATGTGACTCTGCCGAAACGTCGTCATTTTACCATCGATCCCGACAGGGATCAGTTATCAACTACGCGGATGAATTCCCGGAAACCGCCTAAAACATTTAGTGCCCGCGAAAACTTAAAAACATATATATATATATGACAAATACGTAGATGACGAATTTGTCATATGGCCCTTTGATAAACAAGAAATCCTCAAGTTCCTGGAGCACCTAAACTCTATACACCCCAGGAGTCAATTTACATTAGAACTTGAAGGAAACAACCAGCTGCCTTTCCTCGACGTTCTCGTAAGAAAAAAAACCCAAAATGAACATTTCGACCATACCGTATATAGAAAGCCGACACACACGAACAAATACACACGAATTAAAACAGATAACTACAGCTCTACGACAAAACGGATACACAAACCATACTATCAAAAAAGCAATAGCACAACAAGACCATGAGCCAAAACCAAAAGATGACCTCACCGAAAAACCAAAAGTAGTCTTACCATACATAAAAGGGACAACGGACAGAATTGGTCGAATTCTTCGAAGGCATGACATAGCGACAGCATACAAACCGCACCAGACTATAGGCACCAGTTTAGGAAATCCCAAACCAAAAGTACAACTTGAAAACCAAGGGGTATATAGTATAACTTGCGGAACGTGCGATAAGGTATACGTCGGACAAACGAACAGGAGAATTTCAGCCCGTTTAGAGGAACACAACTTAGCTATCAAAAATAAACAAACGACATCGGCCCTGTTCCAACACCAGCAACAATTGAGCCATAAAATCAATTTCAATAGTTGTAAACAGATTTCACAAACCCCTCACTACAAAACCAGACTAATACGAGAAGCTATTGAAATTGAGAAAACTGGACAACTAAATAAAAGAGACGACGCCCTGCACCTCTCTAACACATGGAAGACAATTATATCAAAACATCAAAATAAAACACCATCAGCTACGAAAAATACAAACCCGTCAACAAGCAAAACACTCGACACGGCAGCGAAGGGGGCGGAGTCAATACCGACCAATCAGACGCGATACGACCTCCGACGAAGACATATAAAATAAACAGCTCAGGCAGATCACCTCTCAGTTCACCGTAACTACTCATTGAGAATGCCAAGTGAGACCTTGGCGAAACGTCTGCAGGATTCAAAGATGAATCAATGTAACGAAAGGATGTATTCCCGGATAAATATTTCTTCATATATATATATATATATATATATATATATATATATATACACCGCTTGTGTGGGCTATTTTAATCTGTGCACCCGAATCGCTTATATTTCTGTATGTATTGAAAATAGTATCTCATTGTGTCTCCTCGTCTGTTTGTTTCGGTTTTGACTTTAAGGCTCTTTGTATATTTCGGGGTGTAAATCCGTTTTGTCTCAGAGCTGATTTTAAACTGTCCATTCCCTGTTTGATGTTATCCTGGTCAGCAAGTTTTTGTGATCTGGTTACTAAAGTCTTGACGACGGCTTGTAGTTGGGCTGGATGGTGATGAGAATTACCATGAAGGTATCTGTTGGTGTGAGTTGCTTTCCTATATACTGTATGGCCAAGGGTTCCACCTCTCTTCCTATTTATCAGAACATTGAGGAATGGCAGTTGATTGTTGGCTTCAACCAAAATGGTAAATTTTATTTTGTGATGGATGTCATTAAGGTGGTCTAAAAATGTGCTGAGGTGTTCCCTCCCATGAGGGCAAATCACAAATGTATCATCCACATATCGCAACCATATACTGGGTTTAAAAGTTGCTGTTTTTAGTGCCAACTCCTCAAAGTTCTCCATAAAAAGGTTCGCTATTACTGGTGAGAGTGGTGATCCCATTGGAGCTTCTTCCACTTGTTTGTATCGTTGGTTCTCGTAAATAAAATAGGTGTTCAATGTGTGGAATTTTTCACGTATGAGTCTGCCCCCTCTGCAAACGGTTGAAGTTGTTGGGATAGGTATTTGGCTAGCTGTTGTGTTGGGGATCCATTTAAGCTTACTATTGGCCTCAAAAGTGCACCTTTTTTATGTACTTTTGGTAACCCATAGAATTTCGGACATCTCGATGATTTTTCACGCGAAATGAGTTGCAGTAGGAGATTTTTGTCGATCCTACTTGCTTGGATTTTGGCCTTGGTTGTTCCCTTCAGATAAGTCGTTGGGTCAGTAGTAATTTGTTTATATGCTGGATCTTGTAGCAATCTTTGTATTTTGTTTGAATAATCGGCTGTATGTAAAATTCCAGTCGCATTTCCTTTATCAGCAGGTAGAATGACAATGTCCTTGTTGAGGCGAAGTTGTTTCAAGGCCTCATTTTCTTCTATAGATAGGTTCCTTTTGGGTGGTTTAGACTTTCTTAAAACATGTGACACATCTTGTCGAATTATTTCAGCGGTGTTTTCATTTAATTTTGAAACTGTTGTTTCCACGCCACATACTATGCTCTCTCTTGGTATGTACTGATTCAACAACTTATCTGGAGAAAACAACCAAGGCCAAAATCCAAGCAAGTAGGATCGACAAAAACTCATTCCGCGTGAAAAATCATCGAGCTATCCGAAATTCTATGGGTTACCAAAAGTACATAAAGAAGGTGCACCTTTGAGGCCAATAGTAAGGTCAATTGGATCCCAAACACAACAGCTAGCCAAATACCTATCCCAACAACTTCAACCGTTTGCAGAGGGGGCAGACTCACACGTGAAAAATTCCACACATTTCATCGAAATACTTAGAAAAACGGTCTTACAACCAGAGTGTCTTCTTGTAAGTTTTGACGTAGTGTCCCTTTTCACCAACATCCCTATCGACGAAGTCTTGGATATCATAATAGAAAAATACAAACCACCTCAACTGTAGACTTAACAAGGCACTGTCTGATGAACACCTATTTTATTTACAAGAACCAACGATACAAACAAGTGGAAGAA
Organism: Octodonta nipae; assembly: GCA_034190945.1. NCBI lineage: Eukaryota > Metazoa > Arthropoda > Insecta > Coleoptera > Chrysomelidae > Octodonta > Octodonta nipae. The sequence continues at coordinate 89,788,693 of CM067218.1, read as the reverse complement.
GCTCCAAGGGGTCACCACTCTCACCAGTAATAGCTAACCTTTTTATGGAGAACTTTGAGGAGTTGGCACTAAGAACACCAACTCTTAAACTCAGTTTATGGTTGCTGTATATGGATGATACTTTTGTGATTTGGCCTCATGGCAGGGAACACCTCAACACATTTTTAGACCACCTTAATGGCATCCATCACAAAATAAAATTTACCATGGAGGTTGAAGCCAACAATCTACTGCCATTCCTCGATGTTCTGATAAATAGGAAGGAAGATGGAACCCTTGGCCATACAGTATATAGGAAAGCAACTGACACCAACAGATACCTTAATGCTAATTCTCATCACCACCCAGCCCAACTACAAGCCGTCGTCAAGACTTTAGTAACCAAATCACAAAGACTAGCTGACCAGGAGAACATCAAACAGGAAATGGACGGTTTAAAATCAGCTCTGAGACAAAACGGATTTACAGACCGAAATATTGAAGGAGCCCTAAAGTCAAAACCGAGACAAACAGGCGAGGAGCATGAGACATCAATAACCAAGGCTTATTTATTGTATATCAAGGGTACAACGGACAGTATTGCAAGAATTCTACTGAGACACAATATCGATACTATTTGCAATACAGACAGAAAAATAAGCACGGTGTTGAGGAATCCGAAGACGAGGATACCTTTAGAACAATAGGGAGTGTACGAGATTCCATGTTGAGACTGTCCTAAAACCCATGTGGGGCAAACTAACAGAATAATTCAAGCTAGACGTGATGAACACCACGACGCCATAAGAAAGCAGGAAAAAAACAACATCCATTGCGGAACACGCCACCACGACGTCACACCGAATAGACTTTGAGAACACCAGAGTACTGGCAAATATAGAAAACCCAAAATCAAGACTCGTAAGAGAGGCAATTGAAATAGCGAAGAGGCCTCACAGTCTAAACGCACGCAATCGGCAAGCGGTAGGCGTAGGCACTGAGCGCCAAGGGCCAATCACACGCAGCCGTTCACGGTGCCAATCGACAGACGCCGAGCCGCTACTATATAACAGCGCGCGCATTCCTGAAAATCTTGGTATTCGAGTAACTAGAAGCGAATGCGAAGGCTACGAGAATTATGCGAACTGACCTGAAGAGGGCAGATGTGACTCTGCCGAAACGTCGTCATTTTACTATCGATCCCGGCAGGGAGCAGTTATCAACTATGCGGTTGAATTCCCGGAAACCACCGAACACATTTAGTACCCGCGAAAATTTAAAAACAAATATATTGTTATGGATATTAATATGGTTAATAAAAAAATCAAAGATCAAAATAGTAAGAGAAAGAAGAAGATTCATGATATCATATTATATGTCTTGAAAGCCAATATTATAGTATATAATTGAAATTTTGGAAAGATAGTTCTTTTAAATGTAAAAATGAAATGAAACCCAATATGCAATGTAAAGACAATAAATGATCAAAAGGAATCTTTTAAAGAATAACACAATTAATAATAATTAATTATAACACTTAATGAAGCTTATAAAATAGAACATCTAGGGATGTTAATAATGTGATGAGAATATTCTATCCAACATATATAATACAATAAAAACATTTAATAAGTAGAAAATGTAAATATTACCTTGAAAACTGATATGCAAATAGGACATCTAAACGTCAAAATTTAAATTAATCGGGATTCGCATAATTTTATATTTCAGGCACAATAGGGGTAGTATTTCATAAATTTTAGAATCTTATAATCACATTTTAGAACAAATCATTAATAGAAACTTAATATTTCCACTTTAAAATTTGTAAATGAAAATAACAAATGTCAGAAATACTTGGATCAAAATTACGAGGTAACAGGTGAAGCGTTTAATATGAAATTTAGTCAGATAGACAGAGAGGGGTAGAGATAGAACATGTGTTCTGTACAACAATGAGAAGTTTTTAGAAATATTGACAATGAAATTGGAAGTGACAATATTTGACAAAGGGCGTGAAAAAGTAATGATTATGAAAATTTATTTAAAATGGTGGCAATCAAAATTGAGTAAATGGGAGATCAACTTTGAAGGAAGGGAGTGTTATATTTTAAAATGGTAAATCAAAATTAAGAATTAAGGGAAAAAATATAGAATATGGTCCCATGTCAGAATAAAAACTATATAAGCGAGTGCAGACAGGAAGAAAGGGATTAAAAATTCGGCAGTGTAACAGTAAACTCTAGTTGAGGTTAAAAGATGACAGTTAATGTCAAACCTTGACAGAACATTGAAAATTTTGTGAAAATAAGTCCAGAACTAGTAGAAGTTGTGAACAAAATAAACAACTATCATCCAAGGAAAAATAGCAGATCAAAGGCAATTGATATATGGTTTTGCAATACAATACGAAGTATTAGAAAAGAAAAGAAGTAACGACTTGAGGTAAAGCAGTACATCTATTTGAACAATTTTTGAAAAGGAAAGCAGAAAAAGTTAAAGATAAAGCAGTACATTTATATAAACAATTTTGGAAAGAAGTAGCAAAGGTACGATGTGAAGCAGTATATTTATTTAAATAATTTTGGAAAGAAAACAGTAAAGATTCGAGATAAGCAGTATATATATTTTGGAAGCAGTCAAAGCAGAGAGTATACCAGGACATCATCGTCATAGAGAAAAGGGTCAATTAATCGCTAGGATATAAGAGGACAAGTTAAAACGTTGTGATAATACTTTGAAAGCTTCAAAGTGAAAAAAGGTATTTAATACAACGATTTATTTATAAAACAATTAAATTGGCGCTCAACTATTAACATTCATAATTTTAATAACTAGTTTAACTAGTTTAGAAAGTTTGATTTATTGGGAAATATTTTTTAGTAACGGATTTAGAGATAAAAAAAAATGAAAATCAGAATTGCATATTAAAATTTCATGTCATTTAAAAAATAATTGTAAAATAGAAAAGAACTATTCGAAAATTCAAATCTTTTTAAATTAATTTAAAAATAAATAGATAAAAATTTGTTGATTGAATACATTTAAATAATATTTGATCATTATAATAAAATATTTATATATATGTTGATTGAAGAAAAAGGGTTATAATATAATAATAAACTATATTCTGTGTTTTAGTTTTAATATCAAGTTTTGGTAATTTAATTAGAAGGTTCGTTTAATCAGAGGAGTTTCAAGAATCGGAGCATTATAATAAAAAGATTGTGTGGAGTTATTATATAGAATCTAATACCATTATAATAAAGTAAAGTATTAAAACAAAATTTAACATTTAATAACACCATTACAATATATATATATATATATATATATATATATATATATATATATATTGATTCATGTTTGAATCCTGAAGACGTTTCGCCAAGATTTCACTTGGCATTCTGAAGGCGTTGTTACGGTGAACGCATAGAGAAATATAATAAATATTGCACATTAGTATTTGTTGGATTTAATTCATAAATTTCAAGAAACTGGAAGTATGTGCAATACAATTGAGGAGTTTTAAGTGAAGCTGCACAGGTTGACATTTTAGGTCATTCTGCCATGGATCCTCAAACATCAATACCAAAACTCTCCAGGTTAACATTTCCGTCAGCTCTGTGCATAAAACGTTACGCCTAAATATATTATTTCCCTACAAAATACAGCTTTTACAACAGCTTGCTGAGGATGATTATGACAGGAAGTTAGAAGTCTGCGAGTTAATGACTCAAAATGCAGACCCTAATTTTATTAAAAATATTTGTTTTTCTGGCGAAGCAGGTTTTTTTTAAATTGATTTGTCAATAAACATAATTGTAGAAACTGGGACAATATCAATCCAACGTTTTTCGGGAAGACCACAAGCAACACCCTGAGAAATTCAACGTATGGGCCGGAATTCTCGGAGTGAAATGAGTCTCTTCAAAAAAGTTAAACTACCTCGAGCAACATGAGGCCGAGCATTATCTTGTTGAAATACAGGATCCATGAGCCGATTAAAGTAAGAGAGTACATACGAATCCACTACTTCCTGAAGATAACGTTGAGCTGTCATATCCCTTGAACAAAGACTAAAGGTGGCCTACTTCCAAATGGAATGGCACCCCATACTATAATACCTACTGTTCGGTGTACATGTTGCTCAACATCAAATTGAGGTTGACGTCTTTCTCCTCGACGTCGTCTAACCCTTCTTCGACCATCCTGACCACCAAAGTAGAATCGAGATTCATCAGAGAAGACGACCTGATGCCTTCCACATTCCAATGTTATCGTTCTCTGCACCACTGTAGTGGTTGCCGTCGATGCTCAGCGGTCAGAAGTAGGACAAGATGGGATCGATAATGCTGCAGTTCAGAAGACCTTATACGACGGTAAGCAGTTCGGACACTTTCAAGATGGCCTTATTCTCATATTCATTCATAATAAATTATTTCCCTACAAAATACAGCTTTTACAACAGCTTGCTGAGGATTATTATGACAGGAAGTTAGTTCTGCGAACTAATCACTCAAAAGGTGAATTCACACCCTAATTTTATTAAAATTTTTTGTTTTTCTGACGAAGCAGGTTTTTTTAAATGTATTTGTCAACAAACATAATTGTAGATACTGGGACAATTCCAATCCACAAGTTTTTCCTGAAGAGCACAACCAACATCCTCAGAAAATCAACGTATGGGCCGGAATTCTTGGAAATAAAATTATTGGTCATTTATTCGTGGAAGAAAATTTAACTGGGAATTGTATTTGGACTTTAGAAAACCAAATAGATCAAGATGGAACTTTGTTGACAGACGAAGAAAACCTATTTTTTCAACAGGACGGAGCACCTCCACATTATGTCCGGCCTGTACGAAATTAGCTTAATGAGATATTTCCAGATAAATGGATTGGAAGAAAGGGCGCTATAGCCAGCAAGATCACCCTTCCTAACGCAGCTTGACTATTTTTTATGAGGCACCTAAAAACTGTAGTATATGAAACTCAATTTCGTGATATTCCTGATCTTACCAGGTAGAGTAGTAGAGGAGTGTGAGCGGATTACACCAAAGACGCTTCAAAAAGTGTGGGAGTCTTCCCAACACTGACTGACATTTTGAACATCTATTTAAGTACAAGGTAATTCTAACGCTAATTCAATATTAATAATGTAAATACAATGTAAATAATAAGTTTCTAAATGATTGAGGAGGCAAATAGTTATTTCGGATGTTCATGTGGGTTTTCACTCTTCACAATGGTTTCTGAAAAAAATACATATAAGTAAAGTAATTGAAAATCAAAGTGTAGTATCTAAGAGTAGTTTGTGGAAACTGCTCGGAACACTAGTTGCCTTCTTATAGAAAAACTCTCTCGCAGGATTAACTGTGAGAAAGTAGGTCTACAGATTTGTCAACTAGGTTTCCTGTATAATATGTTGGGATGTATTTTGTATGATACTTATCTGATATGACTTTTCGATTCCTTATCAGGAATCGTTGTCGAACAATGTAGTCTGACATAATTTATGCAATATTATAGCTTGACTTTTCGGCAATGTCAATTGGTTGATTAATTGATTTAGATTTTTTTTTTTCATTGCCACAAGTCAAGCTATAATAATATTGTGTAAAGTATAAGTATCACACAAAATACATTCCAACATATTATACAGGAAAACTAGTTGACAAATCTCACAGTTAATCCTGCGAGAGAGTTTATCTATAAGAAAAATCGGATAATTAATAGAGCAAGCGAACTGAAAGATATTCTAAGCGCGATCTTTAAAATTAAAAAAAAATTACAATTAAACCATCTCGAAACCCAAATGTTTTCTAATTTCAAAAATGCAACTCCGTCTTTTTGAAGATCCAATCAATTCCTCATTCCAAAACAATGTAGATTCTGTAAGAGAATAGGCCATTCAGTTAAAGAGTGTATTATCAGATCGAGGTAATTCCAACAGAACCAAAGTTCTGTACAAAAGCAAAGTTTTGGGCAAAATTTTCAATGTTTATTTGAATGGTTTTATAGTTCATTTATTAGCAAGTTTAGTTTTTATTTAAGACGATTAATTTCTCCAAGGTTTCCGATTTTGACCGCGTAAAATAAAGTGTTATGACAACATTATAATTGGGAAATGGAAACATTTGGATCTGCATTCATAAAGTGCCATCAGTTATAGATTCTTGGTGTTAATCTGATATTGTTGCGATGTTTGTTTTTCCCCGCATAAATATACTAAAATAAATTCTAAATAAAGGTGAATATTAGGAGCGAAATAAGTTTACAATTACCGATCGAAGAGACAACATTTTGACCTGTGTGGTAGAAACTAATAGTATATATAGAACGTACTGGTATTTAGGAAGGAAAAAAGACAAAACTTTTAAAATTAAATTATTATTGAACAGCATAGGGCAAGGGGGGGGGCACAATTTTTTGGATAGTTTCAGAGTGTTTTATAATAACCAAATTGATATTTTTTATAGAATTTAATGTCATTCATTATAAAAAGGCATCATCCAACGTATGGGGCTTTAGAATATATAATTCGGTCAAGTGCGAGTTGGACTCGCATACTTAGGGTTCGGTACCACCTTCAAGATTCTAATATTCCAGTTTCAGACAAGCAGGCAATGAGTGCATTTTCTTATATTTACCCTTATATCTTTTAAAGGAAGCGTTTTAAATTTATAAAAAAATACACTTTGATTTTCCACACATAGACTTTTTATTTTATCTGCTTCCGGATTCGAATGATTTTTATCAAAATACATATGTATTTAATTTTCTAATTTGGACCCCAAAATTTAACATTAGAGTTTTATTTTACTAATAAACTTTCAGAGAAATCTTTTATAATCTACTGTCTGAGTTCTGAGGCTCTGTAGATTGGAAGATAAAGGGCAAAATAGGTCAAGTTTTAAATTATAAATTATTAACCCTTAGTCGGAAACGTACGGTCTCTGACTCCGATTTTTAAAGCAGTCTACATTCGTACTACCTCGCTCATAGAGGAATTCCTTGAGAATTATGATGCACTTAAGTGATTTTAAATTCATCAAGACCAGCAGGTTGACTTTTCTTGTTAAGCACGTGACCCTATAAGAATATCGCCACATTTTCTCCAGGCAGAAGAATAAAAGCGTGCTTTTATCAACCCGCTAAATGGCCTGTAGTAGGAACAGAGGCCCAAGAAGCTTCGGAGTTCATGTTTGTCTCTTGGGACTGGCCAATCACGACTGGCTTCTATCTTGTCCTCGGTGGTGCGGATTCCTGATTCGGAAACGACGTGGCCCAAAAACTCTACTTTGGTTGGCGTTATTAATTCTGGAGAATACTTCGCCCAGGTTCTTCAGATGGTCGTCGAATGTCTGACCCATGACCAGAATGTCGTCGAGGTATACTAAGCACGTCCTCCATGTTAACCCGCTCAGGAGATAATCCATTAGCCTCACGAATTTTGCGGGAGCACTATATAACCCAAAGGGCATGACCGTGAACTGAAAAAGCCCTTTACTAGTGGAGAACGCTGTCTTCTCTCTGTAGTTTTCGGGTAGACCAACCTGCCAATATCCACTCTTCGAGTCTAGTGTGGAGAACCAGCGGGAGCCTGCTAGTGTGGTCAGAGTGTCATCAATTCGGGGTAGTGGATAGCTGTCTTTCTTCGTGACGTCACTCAGCTTTCTGTGATCCATTTTCTAACATGGACTCGATGTTTTCCTCGACCTTTTGTTGTTGTCCCAAAGGTAGTCGTCTAGGTGGTATTCTGATGGGTTGAGCCTTTCCGGGATCCCGTTAAAAATTTGCCAATGCTTTGCGATAAATTGCTTGGCTTTCTTCTGTTCCTCTGGTGTATGATGTGTCAAATGGTCAGCAAACTTTTGTAGGAACTCTTTACGTTGACCTGTCTCCTTCACTGATGTCTGGTACACTTCTTCGCAATTGATGATGGTCTCTTCTGGCTCGAAAAAAGCTATCTCTTGACCATTGGCAATTCTAATGTCAGTGTTAGACAAATTCAGGACTCTAATTGGTATATCTCGTCCTGTTTTAACTATAGCCCGTCCAACTAAGTAGTCATGATCTGAGTGTACGGGCTCCACCATTCCAACGCAGCTCCCAGGATTGCTTTCTAGCTGCCCATCAATTAATCTGTTCCGTTTGACCGGGAATTCTGGCTGAGGATTTTGCTACAATTTTTATGGAGGTCGCTGAGCTGTTGACTGGCCGTGTCAATACAAATTCTTTATTTAGGTTTGTTGGCTACCCCTAGTTGGTGAGCGTTCCAGTAGCCTTAGTCGGCAGTCATGTTGAAAGTGTCCTGTCCGTCCACAGCGGTAAGATGCCCCTCTGGTGCCAGTTCTTTGTGACCGTTCTAATAGCTTGTTCAGACCAGCCAGCAGCGCTTGAAATGGTGACTCTGACTCTGGTTGAAGGAAACTGCTCGCTCCCTCGGCTTGGACATGTTCATGACGGCCTCTACCTCCAAAGCCCGGAGCAAAGCTTCGTTACTCTTCTTGATGCCGCTAAATCTTAGGTTTCTTTGTACTTCCACATTTCTGATGCCGTTTATAAAGCTCTGCGTGGCCAATTGATCCTTGGTTTCCTTTGGCAGGTCTGGGTAGGATAGGTGCACTAAATGTCTAATCTCTGCTTCGAATTCTTGAAGGCTCTCTCCGGATTTTTGCATTTTTCCGCTTAGTTGCACCTGGCAGACTTGGCTCAGGGATTGATTGTCGTATCTCTTGTCCAGGATAGCGATGATCTTGTCACAATTTCCTTGTTCATCGACTGGAATGCTTTGGAGGAGTTCTAAGGCCGGAAGTCTTAAGGAAATTACAAGAGATGTAGATTTTTCTTGGTTATTTCATCCATTAGCTGTAGCCACGACTTCAAAATTGCTGTTTATACATGGGCCAAGATGAGCTGCCATCAAATGTGGGTTGTTTGCTAACGGAACCTTTGGTACTCATGGTGTTCTGGCATTTTCCTCACTTAAGTCCTGTTGCATTTATTGAATTTCTGTTTCTACCATATTTGGATGGCACTGATGTTATCTTATACTTCACTTACTTGACTTTGTCCGTGTTTTTAATGGAACCGATTTCAAATTTCACTTGGCTCTGGATGGAATCGATATCATCTACTTTGATTTCAAGAGTCTCCACATTACTTTTTAGGATCTTTATGTCGTCGTTTATTTCTTTTATGTCTGATTCTACTATTTGCATTCTTTCATGAACTGTTTCATTAACTTGCGATACTATTTGCATTAATTGCTCAAATTGCAGTTTTTTCTTCTTCTAATATTTGAGATTCTTTTTTTTTCTGGATAATTCAACTTATTCTTGTTTCTGTTCAAATACTTTAAAATCATTTTGTCGTTTTAATTCAATTTGATCTTGTTTTTGTTCAAATATTTTAAAATCATTTTGTCTTTTTAATTCAATTTGTTTTTGTTTTTCTTCAAATTTCCAGAATAATTCTTCAATTAAATTATGTTGTTTTTCATCTATAGATTTTACCAACCTTTGTTGAATTTCCTTTTGATGTTGTTTCTCTTTTTTGTCACGTTTGTCCAGGATCTGAGTTATTTTTTTATCTAGTCCATCCGTAACCTGTTTGAATATTTTTTTGGTAGTCTCATCCATTTTTTCTTTTTCCATACTTCGGGTTTCCATAAATCAAATTGCGACTTTAACTTCTCTTAATCCTGCACTTCGACACCTAATTGTGATAAACTCCGTGGGTTCAATTTATTAAAATTTAAAAACTAATATCCACTCTCACTTTCTAGAAACTGTTATTTACATCAAATATTCACAACAGCCGATTAGAATATCTAAATAATGACACGAAATAAACTCTTCGCAATAACTAAATAACTCCTGCGATGATGGGCCGCTCTTTTTAAAATCAACAACGAATTCTCGCGCACAATCGAGTGTCAACTTTTCAGCAGCCGAGCGATTTCGAGATTAACTTTTTTTTGTCAGCATTAGAAGATTCCATTTCTTGTTTTTAAGCCTAGCAATTCATGACACTGGAATAAAGTGTTTTACGCTTCTTTCGCCAGGGACGGATTTACAACAATACTTTAATGGGCAATTATAATGCGGTATTCAACATCTTCCAAATAGAACGTAATACGGGTGAAAAATCTTGATATATAAGGTAATATAAAATAAATGGGAGGGAGTTTTATAATTTTGCAAAAACTGAAACATTAAACGGGGCCAATAGGGGTCACTATTGTTTTACGGAGAATTCAATATCTTCAAAATAAAAGTAATAGGGGTGTAAATCTTGATATATTTAGTCTTCTAAACGAAATAGAAATGTGTTTTATCATTTTTCAAAAATTTAAATGATACATGGGTGACTATTGTTTTACAGAGAATTTAATATCTTCGAAACAGAAAGTAATACGGGTGTATATCTTGATATATACAGTCTTCTATATCAAATAGAAGGGAGTTTTATCATTTTTCGAAAATTGAAAAATTAAATGGGGGAAATGAGGGTCACTATTGTTTTTACGGAAAATTTAATATCTTCGAAATAGAAAGTAATACGGGTGTACATCTTTATTATATAAGTAAAGGAACAACGTTACTTCTGGGCCACGACTAGGTCCAGAATGGTGGGAAAGTTGATTGTTGCAATTTTAAATTTAAAACGTTGTGTTGCGGGTTGCGGCGCGCGCATCTACTGGAGGCGAATTAAATGGTGTGGCGCAATCATGCGGCGGTCGTGGTAAGTAAGTAGAAAAAGCTAATTGTCTTGGTTGGGTTTCGACCTCGGGACCGCCGATGTGGGTTGTCGTTTCCAATATATGAGCTAGCAAGCCAGTTGAATAATGGTTGTCTTCTAGACGATGACTATCTGAGTGTGTTTATAGGAATATGTTATTTGATGTGTAAATTCGGAAAATTGGACTTCGGAAATATAATTGGGGATATTAGAAGTAGGGATACGGTATACGGGATCTAGGAATAAAATATTTGGTGTATCTATACTATTATAAAATTGTAAGTTTGTCTGTTTGTTTGTTTGTTCGGGCATCACGTAAGAACTACTGAACTGATTTTGCTGAATGTTTTTTGTTGTTGCAAAGCCTATAGTTTGACTTAAAATCTGGTAGATATTTTATCTCCCTAAATTGACAGAAACGGTAGATATAGCGAACAAACTTCGATCATGTTGGACAACACAATTACTCTATTGGTTCCACAGCAAGCACCAATTTTAGACACTTGAATCAACTTAGCTTTTATTGAAAATTCGAAATATGCCAATGTAACATGTTTTGATTTTAAAAAAGGTAACTGATATATCAACCGTAATTTTGCAGGGAATACAGGAAATTTTATTTAAAATATCTAAAAAAGTTGTAGGCGTACCATAAGCAGATGCATATATAGTATGTGGTTGAAGTAAGGGGGAGTGGAATTAGTTATACGGGGTGATTGAAAAAAGTTATATTGAGTGTGCCTTAAATAGTTGCATTATACCAGGTGGTTCATAACCGGGCGGAGAAGATTTATATTTATATAGGGTGGATAACAAAATGATATATTGTTTGGCTCACAAGTAATTGCATATACAATATGGTTGAAATTAGGGTAGAATTATACAGGGTGGATAAAAATTTTTTAGAAAAATATTTGCTATGTACGCAGTTAGGATCTTTGAATTATGTTCTTGAGTTATTATAGTTATGAAATGAAAAAATTAGAAGAACTTGTTTATACAGGGTGGTTGAGATATGATATCGAGTGGAATTATAGTTTATAGAGTGGTTAAATTTTTTTTATATCCACAAGTCGTTGCATATATAGGATGTTTGAAATATGTAGCGGAGTATAATTACAGCTAAACAGATGGGTTTAATGTTACGATCTACAAGCTGGTCCATTTACCAGATGATTGAAATATAGGGTGAAGTACACTTTTAAGGATAAAGTGGTACACAAATGTTATATTGGGTGGCAAATCAGTAGTTGCATTTACAAGGTTGTTGAAATATAGGGTGGAGTAAAATTATAATTATACAGGGTGGGTAATAAATGGAAAAATGTTGTTATATGAAGTACCTGGAATATGGGACGTAGTAAAGTTATAGTTACACAGTGTGGTTCAAACAAGGTTAGAAAAAGTGGCAAATGAAGGGTGCTTTAAATGAAGTGTGGAGGGAAATTATACTTTATAATGTCGTTAAAAGAATACGAGGAAAAATTGTGAAACAGCGTGGCTCATAATCTATTGCACATATAGGATAGTTGAAATATATGCTGGAGAAGTGTTATAGTTAAGTATTTAAAAAATGTTATAATATTATTAATAAGCAATAAGCAGCAGCGTATACAGGGTAGTTGTAATGCATACAAGGTGCTTCAAAAAAGTTGAACAAAATTGTTATATAGGGCAATTGCAGTTTTGGTGAAATATATTGGGCATTGATGGATTTATACAGAAAGGTACAACAAATGTTTTACTGGGAGGCCGATAAGGTGGTTGAACTAGAGGGTGGAGTAGAATTATAGTTAGATAAAAAAAAATTGTAGGATAGAACATGCAATATCTGAAACGTGAATCGAAGTAAAATTAGAGTTATACAGTGTGTTCAGAACAATGTTAGCAAAAGTTGCATATACGTGTGGTTGAATTATAAGGTAGAGACAAATTATACTTTCGATGGTCGTTAAAAATGATTATATAGTAGTCCATAAGCAGTTGCGTTGATAAGATAGGGTGAAGTAGAGTTACAGTTATACAAGGTGTTTCATAAATTTTGGAAAAATTGTTATATAGGATAACCTACATGTTTCATGTTATTTCTTTTTGCAATGACTTGTACATTCCGTACGGTGAAACCGCGGGTAACGGCTACTATATTAATATGATTGTTGGTCGGCATCAGCAACAAGCAGGTAAGGCAGAGATGCGAAACAGTCACTCCTGCGGAATTATTGGAATGGTCGGGTAAAACGTCGAGGTTGAGCGTAAATTTTGGGCTTTGTTAAATTTTTGTGAAATTAGTATAGAGAATCTAATATTTGGGATATACTATATCAAACAAAATTTAAAAATTTATTTTGCACTGGAAGTCTTTAAAATAATTAGAATATCAACAAGTAAATAGCTTAGAAATATATTTTTGTATCTCTCCTGGATACCAAAAACTGTGTAGCATGTCAGACAGTCAGTCAACGTGAGGGTTGGTGAGCATTTAATTTTATTAGTTGATAACAGTTTGAACTGACCAATGAAAGTTATGACTGGTGACGTCATAAACACCGGTGTGGGAGGCTTTGTACGTACAGCGGTGAGCTCACCGTATATGTTACTATATCTCGGAAAACATACGTATGTCTTCTTATGGCATTGATGAGTAAACTCCCTAAATTTTAGAACAACATGAGTGAATTGTTTTCATTGAATTCAATTTTTATTTTACATTAAGGTTGTTCAATGGAGTGTTGTGCCAAATTAATTGGAATATCTCAAATATGCTGACCCCGAGTTAAGAAAATATGATAAGCATTAATTAGTTACATATTCTGGTATCATCGTTACCAAACATTTTCGAAACGGCAAAAACAAGATAAGAATATTGCTTCATGGATCAACAAAATTTGGAATTAGTCGCATTGACCTCGAAGGTCATGAAAATACTATTAGCACTAATTAATTATATATTCTGTTAAGATTTTTAACAATCATTTTCGTAAGTTTGAAAACAAGACAAGAATGTTGCTCCTTCTTCATACAAGCCAGACAAGGACAGCCGTGACTAAACAAGGATAGAGAAACAGCTAACGAAGAAGAATATGAGCAGTGATGTTGTATGAGTGTAAGACATGCGCATTGACGTTGTGTGAGTGTAAGACATGCACAGTAAAGTTGTATGGATGTTAGACATGGGTAGTGACTTGTGTGACTATTAGACATGCGCAGTGTGTTGTGTCAGTGTTAGACATGCGCACTGATGTTCTGTAAGTGTAAGACATGCGCAATGACGTTTGTCAGCATTAGACATGCGCAGTGATGTTGGGTGAGTGGAAAACATGCGCAGGAAAGTGATATGAATGTTAGACATGCGTAGTAAAGTTGTGTAAGCGTTAAGCATGCGCAGTGACCTTGTGTGAGTGTGAGACATGCGCAGTAAAGTTTTATGGATGTTACACATGCGAAGTGATGTTGTGTGAGCTTTAGACATCCGCAGTGATGTTGTGTTAGTGTAAGACATTTATTATGCATATGAGACTATGAATTTCTTGTACAATGTTTGCTTTTCGGATGAGTGCACTATTTCACTTCATGGGGAGGTTAACCGACATAACTGTAGATTTTGGAGAGATACAAATCCTCATTTATTTCGAGAACTCATAGTCAACATCCGCTAAAACTAAATGTTTGGACAGGGATTTTGGGAAATCATCTAATTGGACCCCTGTTTATTCCCGGTAATTTAAATATATTGGAAAATGAAATTAATGCATTTATAATAAAAAAAATAGAAAATGATCCTCTACTACATGAAGAGCAATTGCATTTCCAACAAGATGGGGCTCCTCCTCACTATGCCGCACCAGTTCGTCAATACCTCGATTTGGAATACCAGGGTCGCTGGAATGGAAGAAGAGGTCCTATAGAATGGCCTGCCCGATCACCTGATTTGAACCCTTTGGATTTTTTTGTGAGGACATGTTAACTCAAAAAATTTTATGACTCAGCCTGAGAATATGACGAACTACGCCAACGAATTATAGCGGAGTGTTGTCAGATAACACCGACTATGCTGAACCATGTCAGAGACGACTCTCAGTCAAGGTTGTACTATTGTATGGAAGTCAATGGAAGACACTTTGAACATTTGCTTTAGAGGCATTGTATTCTTAGAGGCATGGTATTGTAATGCAAATTCGTTTTTTTAATACTCTTTTATTATTACATGTACAGAAATTGCAATAAAACATTTTATTACGACGGTATAGACCGTACAAAGGGCTTTCAAATGATATACACCTATTTCCCTGTTTATGTTGAATGCGCGCAAGCGCTAATTGGCCTCAAAAAATTTCCCCCTCGAAACAAAAATTGGCGAAACGTCAAGCGATTTTTCAAACGAATACAGACGAACGGATGTACACCGGAATAAATCATCAACCATATATATATATACCAAACTTGTAAATTTTTGGGGAAGCAGCAATGAACACAGTGTTACTCTTTATTGACTCGAACTTTTCATCGGGAGCAAAGATGTGAGATATTCATGTCAGATGTTCTACTATGGTACGTAGCGACTAGTAGTATTGTGTGAATGAAATCTCGATGGAATGCTGTTAAGATTAGTAAAACAAAATCACATTCAACATTTTACACAAACTTATTAATATCTAGTAAAAATTAAACTATTGTTAAAAGATTAAAATTAAGAAGAGGAGATGCATCCTGTCAGTCTAAAGTCTAAGTTAAATAATGTTCATTCATTGTTCACCTTAGACTTTTATTTGAATAAAACGATAACAGACTCTCTATTCGTAGTTTCAAGTTTTTGTCTAATTGAGGCTGATTTATCACAATCAATCGTGTCTGCACTTTTTAATGTCAATAGGTTAGAAATTCTGTTCATTTTTTTATGATGTAACTCGAGACAGAATTCATTTCTTTCTAATCGTAAACAAAGTCCACTGATGACGTCTTATCCAATAATAAGGTCAATGTTCCCCGGAATAAGAAAATTGGATACTTACTACGGCATAGCTAATGTACAAAGTTATAACCGTTATCAAGTTACAAACACCGACAACATAAACAATTCGAGCCCCAAACCCCGAGAAGGCACGCACTTTATCGTCTGTTTCGATTATCGCGTTTAATGTCTTTGCTCCAGAATGTTTTATGATTGATTCGTCTGCACAACAATCAATTAGATTTGAGTAAGAGGTGTTATTATTTTTACCTAATAATTTTGCCATTTGTGTATTCTTCAAATGTTGTCAATTTTTAAGCACAAATGCCTTCTGTAATTTACCATTTTAAACCAACAATTACTTTCTTTATGACCGATTTTCTTACAATAAGTACACGTTGGTATTTTAGAAGTATCTGGAACATCTCTGGCACATTAATGTTCGATGTGTCTTGCTTTTTCAGGCACATATTGTGTTGATATCCTCGAACTCCACATCTGAAACAAGTACGACGTTAAAAATGATGACGCGAAATTTTTGTCTAATTTTGAGATATGCGAAAAATTTTAATGTAATCTATTTTATAAAATGTGTTTTTCAATAATAATTGCAAGAAATAAATTTTTAGGCCAATCTTATCCCATAAAATAAAATAAATACAAAAACTGTACTAATTTGACACTTTTATTTAAAAAAAACTTATTAAAATAGAAATTAACAGTTTTTTTATTTTGTTGTTTAAAATAAGTAAAAAATTGTCTGGTGAACGTAACAAACGATAACAATAAACAAAATAAAAATCGGTACAGAAAATACAGCAGCACGAATTTACCTAACAATTTAGGGTGATTTTCTCTACACAGTGTGTGCAACATGCTGCAATATGTTGCATGCACCACCATTTTTTGCAAAATTTACAAAAAAGTCTAGTTTTCCGTTTTTTGCAATATTTACAGTGTCCTCTTTGATTTGGGGCGGGATCTGGTAGAGGTTGAGTTGCTATATTTGGCAATTGCAGAAGACATTTTATCAACAATGTCTACAAGTCTACACCGCATTTTGTAGAATTATAAAATAAAATTGTCTCTGGTTTACCACTTTCTGGATCGACTGTGTCGTTTTTTTCGAGGAACATAGGATGAAGAGCTTTATGATTCCGATAGGTCTATTTCTGATGATGAGGCAAATATATTTAGTAATCACGAATCTGATTCTGAGCAAGAAATAACAGAGGCTGAATAACAGTACGAGGAAGACGGGAATGTCACAGACGGAGAGAGGCAATTATACTACTATGGTAAAGATGGGACCAAATAGCTGAAACATACACCTCCTAGAAAATATTATTCGACATTTCCCAGATACTATTGGTATTGTAAGTACTCCGATTGAATCGTGGAACCTTCTGTTTAGTAATGTCGTCGAGTCTGTAGTACACTATACAAATGTTAATGTTAGATATATTCTGTAAATTTCAAAGATAAAAAAATTTTGGGGGCGAGATGGATTAGGAAGCGGAATATTTATTGCGACTATGTCAGAAAGGCGATTTAGATTTCTTCTTAGAGTAATTCGGTTTGATGACAAAAACACTAGAGCTGAGAGAGAGCGAGCAGATAAATTGATCCATGTAAAAGTAAAAAGTAAAAGTTGTTATTCCGTAGGTCAGTATGTTAGTCTGGACGAAAAGCTTTTTGCTTTTCGGAGAAAATGTAATTTTCGAATGTATATCCCGAACAAGCCCAAAAAGTACGGTATAAAAGTGTTTGCTACTGTTGATGCTAGAACCTTTTAGAAAATATATAGGGCAAGACAGCAAACACCTGGGCCCTACAAACTAGATAATTCTACTGCAGCGGTTACATTGAGAATGTATCAACCGTTATCTGGTTCGGAAAGGAATGGAACGATGGATCGCTGGTTTACCTCTTGCTCAGTTGTCGAGCAACTTAAAACAGACCACAGATTAACAGTTGTAGGTATTTTAAAATCCAATAAGCCACAATTGCCCGCCATTCTTCGTCCTATGTTCCTCGAAAAAAAAAAAAAAACAAGAATGTTTTATAGCTGTCTTCCTGGAACCGTGACGACATAGTAGATCCAAAAAGTGGTAAACCAGAGACAATTTTATTTTATAATTCTACAAAATGCGGTGTAGACATTGTTGATAAAATGTCTTCTGCAATTGCTAAATATAGCAACTCTGAACCTCTACCAGATCCCGCCGGTAGATCCCGCCCCTAATCAAAGAGGACACTGTAAATATTGCAAAAAACGGAAAACTAGACTTTTTTGTAAATTTTGCAAAAAATGGTGGTGCATGCAACATATTGTAGCATGTTGCACACACTGTGTAGAGAAAATCACCCTAAATTGTTAGGTAAATTCGTGCTGCTGTATTTTCTGTACCGATTTTTATTTTGTTTACTGTTATGGTTTGTTACGTTCACCACATAATTTTTTACTTATTTTAAACAAAAAAATAAAAAAACTGTTAATTTCTATTTTTATAAGTTTTTTTTAAATAAAAGTGTCAAATTAGTATAGTTTTTGTATTTATTTTATTTTATGGGATAAGATTGGCCTAAAAATTTATTTCTTGCAATTATTATTGAAAAACACATTTTATAAAATAGATTAGACAAAAATTTCGCGTCAGCATGTTTAACGTCGTGCTTGTTCAGATGTGGACTTCGAGGACATCAACACAATATGTCTCTGAAAAAGCAAGACACATCGAACATTAATGTGCCAGAGGATGTTCCAGATATCTCTAAAATACCAACGTGTACTTATTGTAAGAAAATCGGTCATAAAGAAAGTAATTGTTGGTTTAAAATGGTAAATTACAGAAGGCATTTGTGCTTAAAAATTGACAACATTTGAAGAATACAAATGGCAAAATTATTAGGTAAAAATAATAACACTCCTTACTCAAATCTAATTGATTGTTGTGCAGACGAATCAATCATAAAACATTCTGGAGTAAAGACATTAAACGCGATAATCAAAACAGAGGATAAAGTGCGTGCCTTCTCGGGGTTTGGGGCTCGAATTGTTTATGTTGTCGGTGTTTGTAACTTGATAACGGTTATAACGACGTTAACTTTGTAAATTAGCTATGCCTTAGTAAGTATCCGATTTTCTTATTCCGGGGAACATTGACCTTATTATTGGATAGGACGTCATCAGTCGACTTTGTTTACGATTAGAAAGAAATGAATTCTGTCTCGAGTTACAACATAAAAAAATTGAACAGAATTTCTAAACTATTGACATTAAAAAGTGCAGATATACCGTTTTATACAAATAAAAGTCTAAGGTGAACAATGAATGAACATTGTTCAACTTAGACTGACAGGATGCATCTTCTCTTGTTAATTTTAATTTTTTAACAATAGTTTAATTTTTACTAGATATTAATAAGTTTGTGTAAAATGTTGAATGTGATTTTGGTTTATAAATCTTAACATCATTTCATCGGGATTTCGCCATTCACACAATTACTAGTCGCTATGTACCATAGTAGAACATCTGACATGAATATCTTACATCTTTGCTTCCGATGAAAAGCTCGAGTCAATAAAGATAAAGAGTAACACTGTGTTCATTGCTGCTTCCCAAAAATTTACAAGTTAGGTGTATATATATATATATATATATATATATATATATATATATATATGTTAGGCGTAAATCTCATGCACGTGTAAGATACAAAGTATCATATTTCGCTGACCAGTTTCCTGCTTCATCATGTAAACGTAGGAACGCATCGACTTGACCGTTCTTTTGATTAGTCAGCTTTCTTAATATTATAAATCAGAGCGACGCGGTCCCACGGTCGTCATTTATCGTCAGTATACTTGTACCATTTAGTTAGTTCATTTTAATTTTCAATTTAATGTTTTATTTAAAGTTTTAAATTTTTGTATTTCAATAAATAATTTTTTTTTAAACTCAAAAGTGATTTACAAGATATTAAATTGGCGCAGTCAGTAGGATTGTCCAACACAGCTAGAACACGTGTACACTCACTAGTTGTGTCGATTTCCAAATCCTTGTGTACAAGAACTTCCAGACCGAGACAACAACTGTGGCAGCGAAAACCCGGAACACGCAACCTTACAGCTAACCAGTCCTCAGCTTCTCCAGAACAGTCTCCTGCATAGGGTACTAATAACGTATGTAGAAACATCTCGTTTTTGATTCAATTATTTATCAATTGAAACGATTTTTATATTTATTTTTATATTATTATTATCAGTTCTCTCGTTTAAAATTTACATATTCCTTTAAACCACATTTTAAGCTATTGAATAATTTTTGAAACCAATTTATTATTATTATTTTACCTCGCTTTATTTTATTTTATATTCGCAATTTAACCGATTTACTCATACATAATTTTGAATTTTGATAAATTTTTGTGTGACTTTACTTTCTTCCATTTTTCCGCTTTATTTAATTTTTATTTTTGTAACACTTGAATATTTGAAATGGCAACTACAAGACAAGGTGCTGCGACTACTACTGTAGAGCCTTACAAAATATCAGAAATTTTCGCAATAATTCCGGAATATGACGGAAACCCCATATTCTTGAACTCTTTCATTTCTTGATGCCAAACCGCATATAGTATGGCAACTGACTACCAACAAGTACTTCTAATATTGCACATCAAAAACAAACTTCGCGACAGAGCAGCCGAACTAATAAATTCTCGAAATCCGATTCAATTAACAGAAATTCAGACACTCTTAGAGAACCACTTTGGAGATCCTAGAGATCTCTCAGCCTTGATTCAAGATCTTCAAAGAATGAGGCAATTAAATACCGAATCCCCCATAAAATTTCCAGCCCGACTACAAACCCACCAAGCAAAAATGCTTGCTGCGGTTAACAAACAAAAAAAAAAGAAGAAAAACATGCACAAATCGACTTGATCGAATCCATGACACTAAATAGTCTACTAGGTTTAGAGCCAAAGATAGGACAACTCGTGCTAGCGATCCTAAAGACATTCTGACCGCTGTTTCACGCATAAAACGTGAACTCTAACCATCACTTAGAATCTCAAAAATTTTCAAATTTTAGAAACCAAGGTCCACCTCCTCGAAAGCCCAACCAGTTTCCAGTACAAAAACAATGTTCATTCTGTAAAAGAATGGGGCATACTGTTAATGAATGTCTCACCAAATCGAGACAAATGCAACAAAACCAAAATTACGAACATACGTCCTAACCGGGCCAATTCCAGAATAGGCCACAATTCCAACCCAATACTCAAAATTTCCAACAGGACAGGAACTTTTAACAACCTCGTCCTTCGATCAGTGCACAACCCCAAAGTTCAAGTTAATATAAACCTAATCAAAACTTCTTCCGGCAACAACGAACACATCACTTAAACAATTCGTATAATTATGGGTACGATCAACCCAATAATAACGTATACGAAACTCAATACCAAAATACTGATTTTGAAACTTATGACCAAGACTACTGCGATTCGATACAAACTGATTACGACTATTACTCAAAAACAGATAACGCAGAATGTGACAACTATGTTGAAAATGAACACGAATTTTCCTCCGTAAATTTTTAGAACCTCCCTTTCCAAACGGAACCCCCGGAAATCACAGAACTTCAGACCCAAATTCAAATGCTAAATCTAGACAGTTTCGACCCGAATTTGAATTTCCTCGAACAGAGCTTTCTATAAGATCGCGTCTGACCATAAATTCTAAAAATTTATACTGCATCACACATTCTTCTAACACATATAAACTCTTAATAGACACCGGTGCTGGTCTTTCTATTTTCAAATCAGACACTTGCACTCGTTTCAGAGAAAGATTTCAGGAAAACGTAGTAATTCAGGGAATTACCAACCAGAAAATCCTTATAAATGAATCGACCCTCGTCCCTTTTAATATAAAAGACCCACACAAGGTTTACATCTGCAACCTTGACATAGAATTTGACGGTTTGTTAGGCTCTGACTTTCTAGACCACTACAACTGCATTATTGACTTCGACAAAAAACAATTAATAACCAACTTTAAGAAACTTCCGCTGTATAAAGTGACAGACGATACAATCAATGCCACTGAATCTATACAATGTCCCTCTTCCTATACTTCCATTAATACAATTTCGATCGAACCCCGTACCGAACAAATTTTCATACTTAGCTGCGAACTTAGGAACACCGAAGCCCTTATAACGGGTATGGAAATTGAAAAAGTTCACCTCCCTAATGCGTTGTTACAGTAGACAAAAAAGGTCAATTTCACACATCATTCTAAATGCGAATGCCATCCCTAAAATAGTAAATTTTCCAAATCTAAAACTCGAATCGTTACAAAACTTTTCTGTGAATTCTCTCACAAACTATTCCTTTGAACTATAACGAAGCCGACAGACAAGAAGAAATTGTTAAACAACTCCGTTTAGAACACTTAAACGACGAAGAGTCAGACTTAATCTTACAATTATGCCTTGACTTTTCAGACATATTCTACCTCGAAGGCGATCATTTATCATTCACAAACGAAATCAAACATACTATTGATACCAACAACACGAAACCCGTTTATACAAAATCATACCGTTATCCCCAAGTACACAAACAAGAAGTTAAGTCCCAGGTAGCAAAAATGCTCGATGAAGGCATTATACGACCCTCTACAAGTACCCTCTACCTAACATCTCAGATTTACTAGATTACTAGACCAACTAGGCAAATGCCAGTATTTTACGACTCTTGACCTCGCCTCTGGCTTCCACCAGATAGAAATATACCTAAAAGACATCGCGAAAACTGCATTCACTGTCGAGATCGGACATTTTGAGTTCGTCAGGATGGCCTTCGGATTGAAGAATGCTCAGTCTACCGTTCAAAGGGTGATGGATAACA
Organism: Octodonta nipae; assembly: GCA_034190945.1. Lineage (NCBI taxonomy): Eukaryota > Metazoa > Arthropoda > Insecta > Coleoptera > Chrysomelidae > Octodonta > Octodonta nipae. Next base: position 89,766,092 of record CM067218.1, on the reverse strand, counting down.
TTCTTATGGGAATCTAGAATGAAAGATGTCTGGTTTACATGGATGACATAATCATTTACTCGCCTACAATACATGACTACTACCGTAGGTTCATTTCTAACTTTGGACATCTTATAGATGTGAAACTCCAAAAGGTAGACACTAACAAGAACTTAAAATCGTTCTTAGGGCAAAAAACTTTGCACTCCAAACCACTAACAAAACTTTTACAAAAAGACCAATCATTCAATTTTAACGAAGAGTGTGTAAAATCCTTCAATGAAGTAAAACGAACATTGACTTCCACCCCTATACTCATTTACCCAAATTTTGACGAACCGTTTGTACTGACTACAAACGCCAGCGCTTTTGCTATCGGCGCAGTATTATCTCAAGGGCCAATAGGTAAGGATTTACCGATTGGATATGCTTCTAGGACCCTTCGTAAAGCCTAAACCCGGTACTCCACCATTGAGCGAGAGCTCTTAGCCATTGTCTGGGCGGTTAAGCATTTTCGTCCGATAATCTATGGCCGTAAGTTCCTACTACTAACCGATAATCGCCCGTTCACCTGGCTATTTTCTATAAAAGATCCCGGTAGTAGACTTGCCCGATGGAGACTCAAACTAGAAGAATTACGACTATGAAATTATTTACAAGCCTGGTAAAGTTAATAAGAACGCTGATGCTTTATCACGGATTAAAATCAACCACCTTGACGAATGTTCATCATTTCAGTCAAAATCGAAACTAACACCCTTCAAAGTCCTACCCCTAAACGGCGAATCCAAAGACGACCGTCCTGAACCCGAACAAAATGAAATATCTCTTGAAACTATGTCCGAAGAATTTAAAACCTTCATAGAACGTTATAAAACCACTTCTTTAATTGACTACAGCAAAACTGAATTCTCCAACTGCCAACTATTAGACAAAACAAATAAAAACATTTTAATTTTCCCCCAATCATCCAATCTTCAGGAATTTCATCATGACATTTTCGAAAATATATTCGAAGAAGTCGCTGACTTCGAAACCTTTATAATTAATATATTAGCCAGCAAAACCGTAAGCAGAAGGCAATATTTCATAATTCCACTTCCAAGTGAGCCTGACATTGTAAACGAAGTTCTTTTTGCATCAATATACAAACATCAGGATACTTTATCTCCATCTAAAACATACTGTGTCGAAAACAATCTCGATTTTCCAATTTTAGAGATGCTTTCTTTCATTTTCGCTGAAAAGGAAATCAAATGGAAAATTTGCCAAAACGTTACAAAAACCCCCGAAAAAGACGAGATTTGTCAAAAAACTAAAGCGTGTCGCAAAAACCTAGACAATCCCCTCGTCATTATGGAAACGCCTAAAACACCGTTTGAGCGAATTAATATCGACATACTAGAAATACCCAACAGAAACTATATCTTATCTGTAAGAGACAAACTGACAAAATACTCACAAACTTATGCTTTGGCAGACAAATCAGCCAAATCAGTTGTCAGTACTATGATGTTATACTTCCAACATTTTGGAACGCCATTGCGTACCCATTGTGACTATGGTAGGGAATTTGACAACGCCATATTCAAAGACTTGTGTAAACTGTAAGACATTAAACTAACTTATTCAAGCGTAGGACATCCGCAAACAAACGGCTCTGTAGAACGATTTCATTCTACTTTGTTAGAAATAATTCGAATCCATTAAGCCGAAAATCCAGATGAACATCCCCTAAATGTACTCCCGTATGCGGTTATTGCTTACAATAACTCGACAAACAAAACCCATGGCTTTTCACCTTACGAACTAGTGTTTGGACATACGTCCAGCCGACCACCTGAAACCACTTACAACCATAAGGAACTGCTTAGTAAATATATACGAGACTTGAACAATCGGATTTCCTATTACTACAAAGTAGCCCGCGAAAAAACTGACTTACAAAAGCGAAAGGCTAAAGAACGTTTTGATAAACACGTTTCGGACAAACTTTCCGAATTTAAAATTGGTGACAAAGTTTACGTCAAGGAATCCCAAATTAAAGACAAATTTCATAATAAACTCAACGGTCCATTCCAAATTTTAGACATTCACAATAATTCAGCCACACTCTTAAATCTTAAAATAAACCAACGAACGAAAGTTAACTTCAACAGAATGAAAATCTATTCTGAAAACTAACTTTCTTTTCAAGTTACTATTGCTGTTCGGATCAGCAGTCTCACAGTTCAACATCAAACCAATAAACAACACTCTTGGTATTTACTATTACGACGAAACTAGAATAGTCATCTCCAACTATAAATGGACATTATTAGTTCATCGTAACTTGACGATACTTAAAGAAATCTTTGAAAACAACAACAAAATCCTCAAAACATTAGAAAACACTGTCGATCTCATCCCAGGTTTCAAATTTCATGAAACAAATGCATTCCGAATTGATGTACAAACTCACATCAGTCTCATATCCCAAATTTCAGATTCAATTAAAACTAAATTTTCAGAAATATTCATGGACACTAAAAGATCCAAACGAGGACTAATTAACGGTGTAGGAACTATCTTTAAAGCCGTCACTGGAAACTTTGACGCAGCCGATGGTGCATTCTTCACAGATAATATCAATAAACTTAACAAGGGACAATTACAAGTAGAGAATCTTCTAAAAAATCAAATAAGTGTAACTACTTCTATTATCAAAACTTTCAATGAAAACATTCAGAAACTCCAAATTGACGAAGCAAACTTTAACGAAAACATCGACGCAATCAATTTGGCAATACATAATCTAAACGACAAAATAGCCCTTATCCAAGCAAAACAGTCATTTTTGGGAATATGCGAAAAATTAATGACAAGTTATTTATTTCTTGAGGATAACCTCAATAATATTTTAAATTCCATAACATTTGCTCGCTTAAAAATAATTCACTCCTCAATAATCACACCTGATCATTTGGTACAGTCACTACAGGAAATTTAGCAAAATCTTGTCAAAAACAATCTACCGTTACCTGTCAGATATTCAAGTGTCGCCCAATATTTGGAAGTAATAGAATTAGAAGCGTTTCAAACTAATTCAGATTTAGTCATTATTTTGAAAATTCCTCTTATAGAACAACAACTCTACACCGCCTACCACTTATATCCTATCCCAATTTTAGATGATAGAACTGGTTTTCATCATATTCTTTCATTCACACAAAAATATATTGCGCGAAATGATGATTCTCTTATGTACATACCGATCAAGGACTTGAGTGCGTGCAAACAGCTGACACCACTCCGAAAACTGTGCTCCGATTTATACGCGTATCCCATAGACTCAAATGCACCCTGTGAGGCGCAGCTCCTGAAAAACATTCGTAGTGTCCCCTAAACTTGTAAAAGTGCCATCGTTTTCAGTGAAGGGTACAATGTTCAAAAACTTGAAACAAATGCGTGGATTGTAATCATATCGGAACCCTTACATGTGACGATTAATTGTCCAGGAATTGACGCCAAAACTTTAGTGCTAACGAACAATTCTATCATTCGGTTACAAACGGAATGTAGTGCTTTTGTTGGGATTACAAAAATCCAATCCGAACCGAAAAAATGCATGAACATTTCAGACAATTCTCATCCAGTTTTAATTCCATTCAATTGCTGCAATTCTCATCCTGAGAAACTTACAATCCCGAATCTTAAACCGTTTAAACTGGACGATTTAAACATGGAAGAACTATCCATAGCAAACCACAAGCTGGTCCAGTATTCAAGGGATCTTGACGATCTCATCAATCAACCCTTTATTAATAAAAACATTTCCTGGTTCACGTGTGCTACAATAATTATCATTGTAACAATTGTTATGGTATACAGCTCATTGAAAATCATAAGGCACGTTAAGAGACCTCCGAAAAACTATAATCCAGAGAGTCTGAGAACCTTGGCAAAACCGTTCTCCAGGCTGATACCAAAACTGAGGCCCCACATCGGAGAGGAACCAGAACATCCAGACCTATAGAAGTGAGAACTTTTATTGATACGTTTCTATAGACTAATTTCACTTTCTGTGTTTAATATATTTTTTTGTATTTTTATCTAACCTATTTAATCTTAATCATTATGTTCATTTTCCTTTTATTTTATTTCCATAATAGTATTTTTTTGCTTATCTAGCTAGCGTCTAGTAAATTCCAAAAGTTGATGTTACAGCATTAGGGTAGAATTATCCACCCTGTATAATTCTACCCTAATTTCAACCATATTGTATATGCAATTACTTGTGAGCCAAACAATATATCATTTTGTTATCCACCCTATATAAATATAATTCTTCTCCGCCCGTTTATGAACCACCTGGTATATGCAACTATTTAGGGCACACTCAATATAACTTTTTTCAATCACCCCGTATATCTAATTCCACTCCCCCTTACTTCAGCCACATAGTATATATGCATGTGCTTATGGTACACCTACAACTTTTTTAGATATTTTAAATAAAATTTCCTATATTCCATGCAAAATTACGGTTGATATATCAGTTAACTTTTTTAAAATCAAAACATGTTACATTGGCATATTTCAAATTTTCAATAAAAGCTAAGTTGATTCAAGTGTCTAATATTGGTGCTTGCTGTGGAACCAATAGAGTAATTGTGTTGTCCAACATGATCGAAGTTTTTTCGCTATATCTACCGTTTTTGTCAATTTAGGGAGATAAAATATCTACCAGATTTTAAGTCAAACTATAGGCTTGGCAACAAAAAAACATTCTGCAAAATCAGTTCAGTAGTTCTTACGTGATGCCCGAACAAACAAACAAACAAACAAACAAACAAACAGACAAACTTACAATTTTATAATAGTATAGATACACCAAATATTTTATTCCTAGATCCCGTATACCGTATCCCGACTTTTAATATCCCCAACTATATTTCCGAAGTCCAATTTTCCGAATTTACACATCAAATAACATATTCCTATAAACAGCACTCAGATAGTCATCGTCTAGAAGACAACCATTATTCAACTGGCTTGCTAGCTCATATATTGGAAACGACAACCCACATCCGCGGTCCCGAGCTCGAAACCCAACCAAAACTTTTTCTACTTACTTACCACGACCGCCGCATGATTGCGCCACACCATTTAATTCGCCTCCAGTAGATGCGCGCGCCGCAACCCGCAACACAACGTTTTAAATTTAAAATTGCAACAATCAACTTTCCCACCATTCTGGACCAAGTCGTGGCCCAGAAGTATCCTTGTTCCTTTACTTATATAATAAAGATGTACACCCGTATTACTTTCTATTTCGAAGATATTAAATTTTCCGTAAAAACAATAGTGACCCTCATTTCCCCCATTTAATCTTTCAATTTTCGAAAAATGATAAAACTCCCTTCTATTTGATTTAGAAGACTGTATATATCAAGATATACACCCGTATTACTTTCTGTTTCGAAGATATTAAATTCTCTGTAAAACAATAGTCACCCATGTATCATTTAAATTTTTGAAAAATGATAAAACACATTTCTATTTCGTTTAGAAGACTAAATATATCAAGATTTACACCCCTATTACTTTTATTTTGAAGATATTGAATTCTCCGTAAAACAATAGTGACCCCTATTTGCCCCGTTTAATGTTTCAGTTTTTGCAAAATTATAAAACTCCCTCCCATTTATTTTATATTACCTTATATATCAAGATTTTTCACCCGTATTATGTTCTATTTGGAAGATTCAATACCGCATTATAATTGCCCATTAAAGTATTGTTGTAAATCCGTCCCTGGAGAAAGAAGCGTAAAACACTTTATTCCAATGTCATGAATTGCTAGGCTTAAAAACAAGAAATGGAATCTTCTAATGCTGACAAAAAAAGTTATTCTCGAAATCGCTCGGCTGCTGAAAAGTTGACACTCGATTGTGCAAGAGAATTCAATGCTGATTTTAAAAGGAGCGGCCCATCATCGCAGGAGTTATTTAGTTATTGCGAAGAGTTTATTTCGTGTCATTATTTAGATATTCGAATCAGCTGTTGTGAATATTTGATGTAAATAAAAGTTTCTAGAAAGTGAGAGTGAATATTAGTTTTTAAATTTTAATTAATTGAACCCACGGAGTTTATCACAATTTGGTGTCGAAGTGCAGGATTAAGAGAAGTTAAAGTCGCAATTTGATTTATGGAAACCCGAAGTATGGAAAAAGAAAAAATGGATGAGACTACCAAAAGAATATTCAAACAGGTTACGGATGGACTAGATGAAAAAAAACTCAGATCCTGGACAAACGTGACAAAAAAGAGAAACAACATCAAAAGGAAATTCAACAAAGGTTAGTAAAATCTATAGATGAAAAACAACATAATTTAATTGTATTCTGGAAATTTGAAGAAAAACAAGAACAAATTGATTTAAAAAGACAAAATGATTTTAAAATATTTGAACAAAAACAAGATCAAATTGAATTAAAACGACAAAATGATTTTAAAGTATTTGAACAGAAACAAGAATAAGTTGAATTATCCAGAAAAAAAAAGAATCTCAAATATTAGAAGAAAAAAAACTGAAATTTGAGCAATTAATGCAAATAGTATCGCAAGTTAATGAAACAGTTCATGAAAGAATGGAAATAGTAGAAACAGACGTAAAAGAAATAAACGACGACATAAAGATCCTAAAAACTAATGTGGAGACCCTTGAAATCAAAGTAGATGACATTGATTCCATCCAGAGCCAAGTGAAATTTGAAATCAGTTCAATTAAAGACACGGACAAAGTCAAGTAAGTGAAGTACAAGATAAAATCAGTGCCATCCAAAACATGGTAGAAACAGAAATTCAATAAATGCAACATGACTTAAGTGAGGAAAATACCAGAACACCATGAGTACCAAAAGTTCCGTTAGCAAACAACCCTCATTTGATGGCAGCTCATCTTGGCCCATGTATAAACGGCAATTTTGAAGTCGTGGCTACAGCTAATGGATGAAATAACCAAGAAAAAATCTCTTGTAATTCCCTTAAGACGTCCGACCTTAGAACTCCTCCAAAGCATTCCAGTCGATGAATAAGGAAATTGTGACAAGATCATCGCTATCCTGGACAAGAGATACGACAAGCAATCCCTGAGCCAAGTCTACCAGGTGCCACTAAGCGGATAAATGCAAAAATCCGGAGAGAGCCTTCAAGAATTCGAAGCAGAGATTAGACATTTAGTGCACTTATCCTACCCAGACCTGCCAGAGGAAACCAATGATCAATTGGCCACGCAGAGCTTCATAAACGGCATCAGAGATGTGGAAGTACAAAGAAACCTAAGACTTAGCGGCATCAAGAAGAGTAACGATACTTTGCTCCGGGCTTTGGAGGTAGAGGCCGTTATGAACATGTACAAGCCGAGGGTGCGAGCAGTTTCCTTCACCCAGGAAGAGTCAGAGTTACCATTTCAAGCGCTGCTGGCTGGTCTGAACAAACTATTAGAACGGTCACAAAGAACTGGCACCAGAGAGGCATGTTACCGCTGTGGACGGACAGGACACTTTCAACGTGACTGCCGAGTAAGGCTACTGGAACGATCACCAACCAGGGGTAGCCAACCGACTTTACCAACCAGGGAAACTCCAATCAGTCAGCATAAGGGGTGAATGCTGACTAACCCTCCACCAGCCCCCAGTATCCATCCAGGAAACATAACTCATTCACTTTGCATTAGTTGTTCATTTGGGGTGGGTTCAAGATGAAGTCCGTTCAACTTAGAAGAATTGTTGATCAAGATATAAGGTTATGGATTACACAGATGAGTAAATTAACTTATACAGAAGTATGAAACAAATTTTGGCTCGACATTGAAAATGACAAACGTAACGCCTTCTTTTGGAACCTTACAATGGAAGATAGAGTGGTCATCAACGACAGTGTTCTGGATTGGTGTGGTTACAAGGATGAATACAGGAATAAAAAAAACGGCTTTTTACATTTGATCAAGAAGCAACATTCGCCAGTCAAGTACGAAGAAATGCAAGTTGAAGAGAATTCACAAAAGAAATACTTATGCAAATGCGAATTGACAAAGCAACCGAAATTCATCAAATATGAGAAATGCTATGAAGAATGTCGCTTGGAGTTGGTCACTTCACAAAACAAACATTTAATCGAAGAAATGAACGAACTTAAACTTCTCATATTGCAAGTTAAGAACTCAGCCGAGGCTGAGTGCATTCGACTGCAACAAGATCGTTGTCGAGTCAAAGAAGAACGAATTAGAGCAGATCAGGAGCGTATTCGAGCTGAACAAAAACTAACGAACGTTGAAATGGGCCGTATTAGAATTAAAGAATGTATCACAGCAGCCAAACGACATCAAAGAGTTCCTAAATACCGTATGGAATACTGGTGTTGTGACCCGTTTGAGGAATGAAGTCAGCCCTCGAGTAGCTCCTCAGTCCATCAGTCGCAGGAAACAAAGATATATGACTCTGTTGGCTTTAGAGGAGAATGAATAGTATGTGATTCGTAGACAGAGAGGGTCTTTTCAATCAACTATAAATGCTTTTCTAAAGAAAAATCCAAACGCAAAAGTTGTAAAAAAGTGCTGCCATGTGTCGCACCCAGTAGACCTAGGGAACACGCTCAAGTCTCGGCTAAGAAATTTAAAATGGTTCGCTGGAGGAAACAGTTTGAGAAACCTCGATCATTCTCTGATGCCCTTGTGTGATGGTGATCTTGTGAACAATATCGAATATATCTAAAATAAATAGGAGGGGGTTTTACTATTTCGAGAATTTTTTTTAATCCGATAGAGGTAAGTGAGGTATACTATTTCTCGGTAACCGGAAATAATACTGATATGAGAATTATGATATTAATTCATGTGAAATTTTCCGAAAATTCTATTAATGAACAGGGAGTTTTAGTAATTTTTAGGGCACAACAAATGATACAGGTGTGAAAGATGGTACATATGCTTTTCATCTGAAATGATTAGAACGAATTTAGTCATTTAGTGTAAATCACGTACTCTTTTATGAGCTTAAAAATATATAGAAAATTTCGGAAATATAAAAACTGTTAAGTGACAAAAACCTATGAAATGAAAAAAATCCAAAAATATGACACAAATATTATAAACCAGGAAATTTTTAAATATTAATTACACCAAAAAACACAAAAATATAAAAGTTCACAAAATTGTTACAATTAATCTCTCGAAAACCTTAATTGGGAAATATGTCAAAAATTATAAAAACGTCAAAAATGCTTAAAATGTCATAAAAGTGAAAAATGTTAAAAATTCCAATAATGTAAAAATCATCAAAAAAGTTAAAACATCAAAAATATCAATAATGTCAAAATGGCAATATTAATACCTGTAAAAAAAACAAACGGAAAACGAGAAACCTTCAATCTCAGATATCAAGAATCACAAACACGTCAAATATGTTTAGCCCATTATATTAAACACCCCAATAATTGATTTTTAGAATCGGTTGTAGCCATATAAATTTCTCTTATGAATGAAAAAATCTAAAAATGTAGTGAATGTGAAAATTACCAAATGAAAATACTGTCACATCCACGTATCGGCTGTATTCAGGCAATTCCTTAACGACAGATTTTTATCACATAACGCCACACACCAACCGCTCCCATCCGACCGCTTCCGCTCCCATCCGACCGCTTCCGCTCCCAGCCGATCACCCCTTGTGTTCCGTGGTAGATGGTGTCTGTAGGTGTTGTATGTAGGGCTTGCTATGAGTGGTTGTGAGAATGCGTGGTGGTCGTTTATGAGGGGGTGTTTTGTGGGGACGTCAGGTTGTAACTTAAAAATCAAATACCCACAATCCTGTAGACAATTTTTTCATTATGTCTCATTAGACCACACGTCTGAAACGTTGCCTTTGAATCAATAATGCCAGGCTTTTTTTCTTAGTACCTCTTATACCGGTATCTTTTTTCATGACATGTAATTCTGATTGTAGAATCAATTTTGGAGAATTTTTTCTTTCTAAATTTCATCATAGTTTTTTTGTAGATATACTAAAATTCACATAGCGATTTTTGCATTATTTACCATTTTTTGATAAATTATATTTTTCAATTTTCTATTAAACTATCTTCTGTTTACATTTTGCATATTTTTTATTATACCCAAGCCTATCGATCGTAAGAGAATTTTTGAATTGGGCACAAGTGAAAGTATTGAATTCAGATTTTTTGGAAAACGAGTTCATTTTAAGGACATATCTTTATGATATAACCGGTGTGAAATAATATCACAACCTCATACTGTTTCTTAGTTTTTAGGTATCTTCACTTACAGTTTTTTAACTAACTGGCGCCCTTAATAAAAATAAATCTTGTTGTATTAATATCTTACCCACACCCATAAATGTTCCCAATGAAGAGCAGCCGACTAACTTGGTTGCTGCATAATAATTGGCGCCCAACGTTGGGCTCTTTTACACATAATTGGCGCCCGAAACGTACTGCCAGACATATATTTTTGACATTAATTTTGTTTAATATTTTCACTTGGTGCAAATAGTGCTTAAATTTTTGTAAGCATTTTTTTATAGTAAATATAATTGTTTTATTGTTCAATAAATATCGATAGAGCACAGGTATAGTATATTTGTGAGTGTTTGTTAATATTTGGTATCTTTACTGTATAAATATATTTCTCTGAATTTTTTACCATTTAAAGGTTTACTTATTTCGATTTTGAACTGTATTTAGTGTTTTGAGATTGAGTCTGCGCTACATATTGAGTCATTGTCAGTCAAAATGGAGTCGACGGGTAAATATAATTACTTGCTTTTACCTTAGTTGAATTATGCATTACCAGTCAGAAATACGTTTACCCTGAATAACTATAATTATTTCAAATACCTTTATAAGCAACTACTTATGTTCCACACTTTATACTATTTTTTCAACCACCCTGTATAACTATAATTCTCCTCCTTCTTATATTTCAACCATCATGTATATGCAACTGCTTCTAACATTTTAAAACCCTTCTGTATAACTGTAATTATACTCCGCCTTAGAACTCCGCTATCGTTACATATGCTTATTTAACAATTTGTTTTAACGTTTCTTGATGCACTATGTATAACTATGGTTTTACTCCACTCTTATTTCAACCAACGCAACTATTTGGGTGCCACCCAATACAACATTTTCTTAACCACCCCGTATAAATATATTTCTATTTAACCTTATACTTTAACCATCCTATATAAGCAACTGCGAATGTACCAGCCAATATCACATTTATTTTTAAGATTGTTTGATTGCTGCTCGAATTTCTACGCACACCATACAGAAAAGATTTTTTTCGATATACTAATGGAATATTTTCTGCCATTTTAAGCCTTGTAAAAGAATTTCATTTCAAAATGAAACTTCAAATGAATCAAAATGAAAACCGTTACAAACACTCTGTAAGATATGCTTTTATGACATATCTTAACATTCAAGTTAGATCTTTACCGTTTTTTGCACAAATTTGTCCGATTTTTCAGAAAAAAGGAATAATTTAAGTTATAGAAAAATATACGGAATCAAACAGGAATATCTTTGTAGAATACAAGTTAAAATATTCAAATTGATTCAGCCGTTTTAGAGAAAACAGTGAAAATTCATTGAAATCCATTGAAGTGTAGTCTCTTAATTACTGTTTCTTCTGATTTTCTGGAAAACCGAAGATCTCACGTTATAGAAAATTATATGAGACCTTTCCGTATATTCCTTAATGCAATGCAGTTTAAATCATCAAAATTGCCCAAGCCGTTTTTGAACAATCACTGAGCATACATAAAACAAAGATACCTCCTCCTTTTTGGAAGTCGGTTAATGACAATTCACCCAACATGCAATACTCATAAATAAAAAGTGAGAAAGATGTTCTGAAAAGAACGGTCAGTAATCCGCGGATTACAAGGTTAAGGGAACTTACCTCTTTCAGATTCAAATAAAATTGTTGGGTAAGGGTTCTTCTTGGAAAATACCAGAAGTTTCTTTCATTCTGCCCAAAAACTCGTACCGTTGCTTCGATAAGAAACCTAACAGGCTCTTGTATACCTTTTATAACTAAATCTACGGCAACTGTCATGTACTGTTTTGTTTCCTTTTGCGTTTCTTGATTTAGGCATTCAAAAAATGGCTCCGCAGGATCCCAAGTAGCAATAATTGTACAAATCCTTTCAGTAGAAGTATTATTAATTCCAACTTGTTCCTTCTAAAAAACATCCAACGAATTAATACTGATCTAGTAATATAAGTTAAACAACCCTATTTTCAAATATTCATACAGTGCCAAGAAAATTTAAATGCAAAAATTACTGTCAAAGAAGAAATATTAAGAAAGCTCCTTATAAACAATTGCCAATGTCAAACAACAACAAGAAATCAAAATATGTATACCCGAGAATCGCTTGTATACCGTTTTTTTAATGAGGTGAAATCCTTTATGGATTAGCCACGAATTAATCATGGAAGTATGGATGCTGACTATAGCATTCCATTGCACACAAAATTCAAAGACGAACAACTTGAATTGAAAAGGCCGAGTCAACACGGGTTCGTGTTTGACTCGGGATTGGAGCCCGGACAGTTAGCGCATGATTACTGGGTTGAGTGCGCTATAGTTAAAACGAGACGAGATATACCAATTAGGGTTCTGAACAAAGATATCCGAATTATGTGCATTTACCCAGCCTCTTTTTGCCAATCAAAAAAAAACAAACATATATGAATTTTGTAACAGTTTTGTACAATATTGTAATAGTATAATTATGAAGGTAAGGGAAGTTGCTAGCACATGCTTATAAACGATATATATCGGGAAACTCATTTTGATAGAAGATTTGGAATTTTGTTCTGATGGAAGTGCCTGAAAGTTAAATTAGTTTCTAAATGATTCTAACTGACGAAATTGATCATAGCCTAGGTTTAGCACATAGTAAAGTTCAAACCGTTATAATGTGTCTCTGGTATCAAGAACAAATAATAGAAATCATGGATGATTACAAATTAGCACTTGAAACTTTGTATGCCCCTGTTAATAAACTCCAACAACACGATCAATAAAAAAGCAGTATATTACGGAAAAAAATGAAAAAAACAGTAAAAGAATTAGTTTGAAGTTAAGTGCCCTGAATCTATGTTTTCAGCTTCTGCTTCAGAATCTCCAAGTTCTAGGCTTTATATTACAGACAACCAACTGTGAACGATAAATATAAATGATTAAAAAATTTCGTCAGAGTATAAAACACTAGCATATTACTTATGTAGAGAGCTTACACATACTACATATGTTGCCTAGAACACCATAGCTAATTTGATTGTTGTTTGTCAGTAATCATTTGTATGAAGTATCGCTTCCCAGTGTGCAAATTCAAAAAAGTATTAACCTTGTTTTAACCAAGCACAGTAGAATTTATTTATTTCTCTCATATTTGGAGGTCGGGTGAATGATGTTTCCAGGTGTTCCAGAAGATATGACATCAGCTTTCCGTTTTTCACTTATTCCAAATATAATTTACTAGATAAGTTGTAGAACCTGGAGTTTTTAATTGAAATATTCCTTATCTACATGAGGGGGTATTAGAACTTTGTTAATGGGAATAATACAAGGGTATGAATAAAACAATATTTATTGTAATTAATATATTAGATACAGTAAAATACATTTTGTACAACGCACTTTTGTTTAAAAATTTATTACATAATTTTTTATGGTTATCACAAAACAGACATTCCTAAAAATTGGGATATTAAACATAATCTCACTAAATGAATTATTGAACCATACATTTTTATAATAATCTAGACTATGAAGGTTTACAGATAGAACAGTTGTTTGATAACTTCTATATAGAAACTTTACTGGTTGGTCAATATTTTCAAAAATTTGTTGAAATTGTTTATAACATTTCTGGCAAAGAAGAATCTCAGCATAAAAATCGTGCTCAGATATAACATGAAGGAAACTGTTTGGTAATATAGTGTTGCGATGATCATACATAAACAGTTAAAATTGAATCTTCAAAAATACTTGGTGTACAATTAAGGTTATTTGGTGCCACTTGTATTTAGTGAAATTCTGTAAATCTCATTTCATATCCATTATAAATGTACTTAAATTATTAATCTTTAATGTAATCTATACCCCCCCCCCCCAAGGGAGGGTATCTGTTGAACCGGATAGTAACGGAAGCTTATAATAGGGATTAAGAGCTATTTTAGTTTGCTCTAAACGGTAAATATTATGAGCAACTAATTGAATTGTTTTACGTTTCTGTGTGGTTATTTAAATAATTAAGATAGTCTTGAAAATATATTATATTTTTGACTACGCTAGACTTTCCCTTAGACTATTTTGTGCATTTATCCTCATCAGTTCCATATATTTTAAATATATACAGCTTCAGTTACAAATCAATAAAAACTTTAAATTGTCACTCAAAATATTTTGGCAAAGAAAATCTACACCAAAGCGAATTTTTTTAGAAAAAAACTCGATATGGAATACAAAGAGATTGACAACAACTCCAGATAAGTATAACACAATATACAAACACTATTTATATACAGGAATAATAGTTGATCATTTTGTATACATCTCTTTCTCTCAGAATAACTACGAGGAAGAATTTCTGTACGGACAGCCAGTAATCCGAGCAATTTTAAGAAGAAAAATTTAGGAAATAATTCAAGACCTCCTCAACAATCTTTTCGAAATGTTGAACTTGTACAACTCGATTGCGATTAAATTATCTACAAAAATAGTACGATTATGAAACGCTAAATTACATATTAATTTTTTTTGTCTCTCCTATTAATTCACTAATTTGACAACACGATGTTTGCTTATGTTTTCCATAGTTTTAATGAATTATGTTTATCATAAAGTGTTGTCATTAATTTGGGAAATTTAGACCCTGGTGGGACAGAATGTTCAGCAGAAAATAGCAAATCCTTGTGGGTTTTATGAAGACTTATAGTATTCCAACTTTTAATATATAACGTTCTGGAGAATCATCAGATATAGATTATCAAAATCCATACGGTTGTGGCTGACTCATTGCCCACCCATATAAATTATTGATATCCAGATAGAGGAAACAGGAAGAGTTCTTTTCAGAATCATACTTGGGTAAGGGCTGACTGTTAGCTTCAGCATAGCGATTACAGCATTGACTTATTCCAAGTTCGATTCCCTTCTCGTTTCTTGTTTCCAATTTACATCGAGTACAATTAAGCAATCAAGTCCACATATCGCCTGGAACCAAGCTGGATCTAATCAAGATGTGAAACATGCTTTAGAACGAAAATAAAAAAAAATGTGAAAAGCATTAATGACGCTTTTAAGTATAAATAGAATATTAGTAGTTAAACAAAGCGGTTTCTGGAGCGTAAGTGGACATAAAGGTAACCAGTCATCGAGTTCTCGCCGGGAGCTGCTGCCGAGCTGTTGGTAGTTGTTGTTTGGATAAGAAGAAAAAGACATTGGGAAAAAGAAGACATTGGGGGTGGTCGTAGGGGTGCGCGAAAGACATTTGGGTGTGTCGCAGAGGTGCGCGCCATCTGTTGTTAATAAATGAAAGCCATTGTATTGTGAGTTGCGTGTGTTGCAGAGGTGCGCGCCATCTGTTGTTAATAATTGAAAGCCATTGTATTGTGGGTTGCAGGGTGCACGCCATCTGTTGTTGGTTGTGGTGGTTAGAGAAAAAAAAGCTAAATACTTGGCCGGGTATCGAACGCGGCTTGCCTGATTACAAAGTCAGGTACCCAGCGAGCTGCGCTAATGCGGTTAATCGAGAAATGTTTATTTGAAAAGGTATAGTACATGCTCGTTGCGCGGGCGCGTGTTTTTGGTAGTTGTTCGGTTAGATATTTGGGGACTGGATGGGGGGATATAGTTGGCTGTAAAAAGGCGCAAGTCCGTGGCGCGGCAACTTTCGCCGGACGTCGAGCTTTGAGACTTAGAATTTTTTTTGTTTCAAGCGTCTGAAAGATATGGTGTGTTGTTGTCTGTAAAAAAAATTTAAAATCTTTTGCTTAAGCCTGCATGCGCGAGAACGTCCACTCCTTTGAGTCTATAGTTTTTGTAAGTGATCGCCTACCTGCGCAAGAAAGGCAACTTTCGTCGGACGCCGAGCGACTATTGTTTAAATAAGTTAGCATATAGTATATTATGAATATTCAGAACATCCTTAATACCTAAATCTATTTGTGATCTTGTCTTCGTAAAAGTAAGGCCGCCATCATCCAACCGCATATTCAGATTCAAAGAAATAATAATTTATCTAGCGACTAGTTCAAGTTTGCCTTTAATACCGTCAACGGAAATGGCGACCGCAACGAAAAGACACTCGATATCATGTTTACGCTAACGGATTTTTTCTTGTCAAAATAAACACCATCAAATATATCGTTAAAACAAAAAACCCGAGATTAATACTATCCAAATGTAATGCTCCCATAATATACTTAATAATGGTCTGTTATAATATTTTATTTCATACCGAAACACAGCCAAATATTTTACCAAAATACCTGAGAATACCGTCGCAATAGCTTTCTCCAATTAATTTACTGTGTGTATATAGAACATTGGAAAATAAATATCTGACCTGAAAGAATTCAACGATGACAATAACAAAAGATAAACTAAACCGCAACTGTAAGATAAAAAAATGTGTTGTCACATTTAGGACAGAAAATGTGATACAAAAAATTCAATAATTTGTAAGAAATTATGGAAATATACTGGGAATGGACAGCCAGGTTGGTTTAAATAAAAAATACTATTCTGAATGGTAGAAATAGCTGCAAAGGGCTGTTAGAAATGATTGAAAGGTTGAAGTAGGACCTTACAAAGGGTAGAAACGGTAGAATGGTTGGTACAGAACTGATGCAAAGGGTAGATAAGCAACAAATGTTAAAAATAACTGGTACGGGAAAGTTGCAAATGACTAAAAAAAGTACAAAAACTAGAAATGACCCGTAGAAACGACTAGAACCATAGAAACGGCTGGTTGAAGCCACTACAAAAGCTAGAAACGGCCCGTAGAAACGAATGGGCCAGTAGAAATGACTGCTGGAAATGGTTGACGCCTCTATAAAAGCTAGAAACGGCCCGTAAAAACAACTGGAACCATACAAACGACTGAACCCGTTAGAAATAATTGTGCGGTTGAAGTAAAGGCGTTGCAAAGGGTAGAAATCTTTGAAACCGTTACAAAGACTAGGGCCGTAGAAACGACAGCAACCGTAGAAATGACTGGTGAGTTTAAACAAAGTCACTACAAATGCTAGAAACTGTTGCTACAAATGGTTCGAAACAAATCCGTTGCAAAAAGTAGAGACCAGGAATGTTGGAATTGGGATATTGGGAATAAATATATAACTTTTTGTAAGCCAGAGGTAGGAACAAACAAATCTTTTCTAAGACAGGTACTCAAAGTGTTTTTTCTAGGTGCACAAAACTTTAGCCATCAAAGAGAAAACTTCAGTCTACTACAAACAAATGTTTCTATAACATATAACATTTTCTAAGACAGACGTCAGTACAAACAAATATTTTCTAGGTACACAAAGCGTATGTTTCTCTCAACGAATTGTTGATATAAGAGTAAAATGAACAAAGTATTTGAAAAATTTCACAGGGGTTTCACCTATATGTCTCTAACAGCACCTTATAAATGCTAGAAAACTGATAGTAGAAACGTTATAACAGAAGCAAGAATGATGGAAATGATTGGTACAGGAACGCTACAAATGTTAGAAATGGGAGCCCTGCAAATACTAGAAACGACAGGTACAGGGACGTTACAAATGATAGAAAATATATGAATGCTAAGAACAATCCCGGCGCAAATAACTGCGATAGACTGCTGTATTTAATTAGTATCCGCAATAAGGATGATGTCGGTATATCGTAAGATGTATATGAAGCAATAAGATATCCAACTGCCTATCGAAAATTTCGACTTTGTTGAAGAATCGTTGTCATCAGCAAGTCGACACGGATAATTGTTACCAAGTTCCCTACGAGCAGCAGTCTGCGGACCTAGTGGTTGTGGAAACTTTCAAATTCGGAATGGTTGAAGTCAAGTAGTTAGGTTCTGGCAGGTCGTAAATTTTACTTGAAACGCATTATTTCTAAACATAAATGTCATAGAAATTAACACTGATATATTATAATATATCATAATATATTTTGTTTGAAAATGAATTCTTAAAATAATTTTGATTGTTGTACTGTTTTTATCGATTTAAGTGCTTCAATAGTGTCTTAATATTATAATATTATTAGTATTCGCTTTTATAACGAACCAAAGCAGATAAAAGGAACTTGTGTACGTTTTCAGAGATTTAGAGAAATATGGCAATGTTGCTCCATCACTCTAATCATATGACTAAAATGACTCATTTTCGAGATCTAGGGAAATATGGAAATCTGGCGATCATGGCCCTCCTTAGCGGGCTTTCCGGTCATGACGTCATAAGCTGCACTCTCATTGGCTGGATTATTAGCAGACCAACTGCTAACCATCAGTTTGTTTATCTTATATGCCTATAAAGAACAGATATGTCCTGATTTCAAAGTTTCCAAAGCAGGATTCCGTTTCATATTTGACTAGTGTCTTTATGCCACTAGAAATACTAGAAATAACTGGTGAGTTTAAACAAAGCCGCTACAAACGGTTAAAATGACTGGTACAGGAACGTTGCAAATGGCTGATGCCACTAGAAATGGTAGGTTAGTTGGAAACTCTAGAAATAGTAGGAATGATGAAGCAGGAACGTTAGAAATGTTGCACAAGGGTTCGATATTTGGATATGTAATGATGACAAAGAGTTTTTCTAACAAAGAAAACCGGTACATATAGCTTCTTCTAAGACAGGTATTCAAAACTTTATCATCAATCGGTTATTAGTTATAAACTCTTTCTAAGAGACAACAAGAAACATCAGCCGTTTGCTGCTACTCACTATAAATCTTTCTATCACATGTAACTTTTTCTAAGACAGGTACTCAAAACTTTAGCATCAAAACTAATTTCAGTACTTACACATAAACTTTTTTCTAACAGAATACAACCAAGAAAATCAAGTCGTTTGCTGCGTTTTTCAAATGTTTCTACTAATGAATTGTTGATATGAGAGTAAAGTGTACAAAGTACTGTATAACATTTTATTCTTGAACCAACAAATATTTACCAAAGAACGCTGTCTTTAAGGCGGAAGCTTAAAAATTATATATCTCATATTATATTGTTGAAATAACTTCGTTGATATTCAAATTCTAAGTTTAAAAAAAGATGTCAGAGAGGCTCCTAATGTTATTTCCAGAAGTACGTTGTAGCAAACAACCTCAAAACGGAGATAACAAAACCATCGTCTCATCAAAAGTTTCTCTTAAAAAAATGCAACTCAACAAACAAGGTAATTTAACGAGCATATGAAACGTAGGAACAATTTCCTTGATTTATGAATTACTAAAAATATTTCTTAAAGTTAAATATAAAAATATTTTTGACTGCTATTTTCCTTTGAATAATAAACATAAATAAAATATAGAATAAAGATCGAAGCTCGTACTTACACTCCTGCCAGACCACTAGAAGGCTTTCATGCAGGATTATGGCTTGCTAGCTTTCGACATGTTGAAAGACAAAGCAACGAACCACCACACGCAGCCGAAACTGAGAATTTGTCACTGGAGAACGCTACTAGACCCAGTCACAACCAAAACAACTCCGGTAGCAGAAAAAAGACAAGTTCAATTCATCATTCCACATGCTTATAACCCTGCTTTGATATACACAATGAAGATAAAACAGCAAACGCATTCAAAAGTTTGTAAACGGAGCCACAACAAAATTCGTCGCATCAAATTAATATGTTTTCAGATAATTATATGCGTATTAAATAATCTATTGCAAGACTAAATGGTTGAGATTATTTCATTATTTATCATAGCTGAATATTTAGTTCAAAAGGCAGCCATTCAACATTACACACAGACAACAACACACCACCGAAAAAGAAAATTATTTAAAAGAAATGTTGTAAAATACTGAGTAGAAATTCTTGTTAAATTGAAATTAATCCTACAAATATTCTAAAGATATACGATGTTTGTGCTTTATTTGATATCTGCATCACTATCAATTATTGCGGTTTTTTAACCTTGGTGAAGATGTTAGCGAAGGTTATAATTTGTCAAAACAGAAGTATCCATTAGAAATGAATTTATTCGTTTCTTAGAGTATCAATCAATCATTTGAAATACTGTAAGGGTGTTTGATGTAACAATATTGTTCTTCCAATAACACTTTGCTTTGAATTAAATTACTGTTGGTGGAAAGAGTTATCAATCTAAACTGTGAAATAAAAGTCATATGGTTTAAATATTTTTTGTTTTGAATCATGTCACATTCAACAGACCAGAAAATCTTGGTCAAGAATGGGTGGACTTCGTTGTGCACCAAACAAAAGCCCTTAAACCATGTGTTGGCATGCCATCCTTCAATATCAATGTGAATTACACGAATTTGTTTGTAAGATGTACGAATGTTAGATAATAGAAAACACATTCCTATGCACGAGTGTATACATAATGAATAACATTTAAGAAAACGTAACCAACCTATTAAACTACACACATACAAATTTAAAACTAGCAACTCACAGGGTTATAATTGTGAACATACTAGAAGCAATATAAGACAAAAGAAAGCTGTAACTAGCCCTCGTGTTATCCGATTATAATTATCTCGATCTCCATCACAACAAATAACGGAAACATAATTCATAAGTTTATAAGCTTATTGTATGAAATGGAAAAGTTTACTCCAGGCACATATATATTGAATCAACAATGTGCTATTGAACAACATTGTCATGAGTATAATTTCTGTGACGTCATCACTCTCATGTCTAGTTTATCAGCAGACCACCTACCATTAGTCTGCTTTTGAATCATAACGTACGAAGCATTAAGATCAAAGCCATAATTTTCCGAGATCTAAGGAAATATAGTAATCCTTTTTTTTCTGCGGCGTCATTAGTCGGTCATTTCCTCTATATAACAAGAAACATAACCTGATCAAGGAAATGATGTCTCACTCTTTCTCTTAAGTATCTATCGAAATGATGCCTCTGTCATTGGTTTATTCAAACAGACCACGAGACCACAACATGTCAATCATTAGGGATGGAATGCGTACTAGGACTCTAACACACCCTAACCTATAATAAGAAACCTTATTCATATAAGTCATACAATATATGGAAAATGTCACTTACTCTCTTTAATGAACTGTCTCAAAATGATTAAAGACAATGAGAAATACATAAGGCTAAATCATTCTGCACTGAATATAAAAGCTTTCGATTCAGCTTAGTGAAAAGATTTCCAGTGCACGAACGCCACTCTTTAAAACAATTCAAGTAAGATTGTTCTATTTCCATTTAAATAATAAAAAATTAGACAGTTGAGTACTAGTTACCAAGAATATGTCTATAGCATAATAGCAACAGTGTTTCATTGGTAAAATTTGAAATGCAGTAAGATCAGTAAAACAATGTCACAAAGTTATATTTTTATTTTCAAATAATAACAATTTAATATGTAGCTAAAATCTTATTTAATAGTTTTAAGTTGATCATACAAAGATATGATGGGTCAATCAATGCCGAAAATATTTAAAGTCAGTTTATCAGTCTTATGTAACGAGTTGGTAAACTGATTAAATTCGAAGTACCGATTTTCTTGAAAGAAGTATATTAAACCATTAGTATATCTGAATACCCCTCTAATATTTGGAGGAATGCCTGCAAATTTGCTGCTAATGTAACCATATTCTTTAGACTCCAGAGAACATTCATCTATCTCCACAAATGTGTTTTCTGATAGAAAAAAGTAAGTTTGTCCTGTGTACGTACTTATAGCAGCAATAATTTCGTCTCCAGCAAGACCTATTTATAGACCAGACGCATTGAGGCTTTTGATTAATTTAAAATTACGATCTTCTATATAAAATAGTATAATTCGATCAATAATTGCAATTATTTCTCCAGAAGGGCGTTGATAAATTGATGTTATTTCGAAATCACCTGGAAGTAAAAAATTTAAAAACTTTCTCAATGATATATCCTTTGTTGTGAAATTCTTTGTTTGAATATCCATTATCCAAAGTCTGTCTTTATAGATGATATATAAATTTGTATGTAACACAAGGAATTGAAGATATTTAGGCTCGATTTTACACAAATCTGTTATTTTATTAGTTTTATTATTATTTGTTGCTGTAGAGGTAGTCTTCTTTGATATGATTGGAGGAGTGCTTGCAGTCGTACTGGAAGGAACAGACTTGGGTGTACTTGAGGAGGTAGTCATCTTAGTTGTGCTTGAGCCGGTAGTTGCAGTTCTCGCTGTTAATGGTTTCTTAGGTCCATACAAATATCCATGTGCTAGACTCCCTCCTGTACCATCGAATGTAGATGAGCATATACCTCCATTCTGGCAGTTTCTATAATTCGTATGTTGAGACTGTCCATTTGATATGGAAATAACAATATCAGGTGTAATCCTAGATTGAATAAATTGTAAATCAGTAACATTTTGCCACACTTCAAAGGCCTTTCTAGCAGCATTATTCATTTGCGAATTAGCCAATTTAAAATGCCATTTAAGAGTTCTTTTATTCCATTTTTGAGGTGAAATACCAAAGTTTAGGGGAAAATCAGATACACCACAACGAGGTTGCCTCATTAACGTCAAAGTCTCATTGTTTGCTTGTCCATCTACATTTAAATTGTATAGTTCTTGAAATTTTACCAATGCTTGCTCTATGTTTGTTATAGCATTTCCTTCAGTTTCATCCAAAAACCCATACTGTTTGAGGAAATTTTCAACATTCACTTTAGTCTCACCAATGTGAACTATAATGAAAATAAGGTAATATTTTAGAAGCATTGCAACAGTTTGCTACAACAACATACAAGTTATACTGGCATTACTCTTATAGTTGTAAAAATTTAAGCTGTCGAGCTATGGTCTGTAAAAAATAATCATGTTTCATACGTGTTTTAATTTCAAAGTGGAAAATATTCCTTACATAGCGATCAAAAGATGTGTTCTTGAGCAGGCGGCTTCAAAAATTCGAGCTGTCGAGCTAACGTCTATAAAAACAAAAATGTTTAGAAAATTTTTATCTAAACATTACGAAAGGTGTATAGTAAATGCAGTTTATACAATACACTATTAACGCGTTAATAAGGCTTTCGGTCTGTTTTAAATATTCTATAAAAACAACTCAGAGGCCTAACTAATTTGCTTTTCTATGCTTTCAAAACTGCTCAATGAAACAAGAGGTATTACAGCCTATGAAATTTGATTTTATTTTTGAATTCTGTTGAAAATTACTACTACTATTAAAATATAATAAACTTACCCTTCCTTAGAAACATAGTAAAAACTATGAAACGACTAACACGTAACTTGGTGTTTTTTCGTCACTAGACAGAAAGTAAACCTTTGTTAAAAATTTCTAACGTTTTTATATAAAACTTTAAACCATAGAATAACATGAAACAACCAACATGTTTTTTCATATGCTTGAACCACTGGCAGTTTTTTCAAGATATCATCAACGACCAAAAGCGTCAACATGTTTTTCCATTCGCATGAACCGATGGTAGTTTTGCAAGATGACAACAACACCAAAAGTCATCAACATGTTTTTTACTTCCGTGAGAAACAAACACACATGTATTTTCTAAATATGTTTTATTTTAATAAAAAACTTTCACCAACATTTTTATGTCTAGAAAAATATTTTTTTTTGTACACAGAAGCTGCTTTCAGTTACTGATTGAAAAATGGCAGATGGACAAAGCCTTTTGACTACAAATCTATAAAATTTTTATGTCTAGAAAATTATTTATCACTGTATAGGTTTCCAAGCTAGTTTTGTTTCATTCCATCTCTTTCATATGCCTCCTACATAGGTCTATGCTAAAGATTTTAATGACTCTGCTTAACTTTCTGCAAGGGAATTATTATAATAACCATCATTGCTGGTTTTGTAAGCGTTATAGAAAGACTTCATTAGTTTACTCATTTGATGTATGAATACCCAAATTTCAGAATATTTTAAGGTTTTCCAAGACCCCAGCGAATTATTTACGTTTGTGTTTGGTATCAACAAACGACCTAAATTGTGAATAATGATCTTACAGCATTCAAAATTTTACAAATGAAACACTGTTGTTATAATGCTATAGACATATTCTCGGTAACTAGTACTCAACTGTCTAATTTTTTTATTATTTAAATGGAAATAGAACAATCTTACTTGAATTGTTTTAAAGAGTCGTTCGTGCAGTGGAAATCTTTTCACTAAGCTGAATCGAAAGCTTTTATATTCAGTGTAGAATGATTTAGCCTTATGTATTTCTCATTGTCTTCAATCATTTTGAAACAGTTCATTAAAGAGAGTAAGTGACATTTTCCATATATTGTATGCCTTATATGAATAAGGTTTCTTATTATAGGTTAGGGTGTGTTAGAGTCCTAGTACGCATTCCATCCCTAATGATTGACATGTTGAGGTCTCGTGGTCTGTTTGAATAAACCAATGACAGAGGAATCATTTCGATAGATACTTAAGAGAAAGAGTGAGACATCATTTCCTTGATCAGGTTATGTTTCTTGTTATATAGAGGAAATGACCGACTAATGACGCAGCAGAAAAAAAAGGATTACTATATTTCCTTAGATCTCAGAAAATTATGGCTTTGATCTTAATGCTTCGTATGTTATGATTCAAAAGCAGACTAATGGTAGGTGGTCTGCTGATAAACTAGGCATGAGAGTGATGACGTCACAGAAATTATACTCATGACAATGTTGTTCAATAGCACATTGTTGATTCAATATATATGTGCCTGGAGTAAACTTTTCCATTTCATACAATAAGCTTATAAACTTATGAATTATGTTTCCGTTATTTGTTGTGATGGAGATCGAGATAATTATAATCGGATAACACGAGGGCTAGTTACAGCTTTCTTTTGTCTTATATTGCTTCTAGTATGTTCACAATTATAACCCTGTGAGTTGCTAGTTTTAAATTTGTATGTGTGTAGTTTAATAGGTTGGTTACGTTTTCTTAAATGTTATTCATTATGTATACACTCGTGCATAGGAATGTGTTTTCTATTATCTAACATTCGTACATCTTACAAACAAATTCGTGTTATTCACAATGATATTGAAGGATGGCATGCCAACACATGCGACATGATTCAAAACAAAAAATATTTAAACCATATGACTTTTATTTCACAGTTTAGATTGATAACTCTTTCCACCAACAGTAATTTAATTCAAAACAAAGTGTTATTGGAAGAACAATATTGTTACATCAAACACCCTTACAGTATTTCAAATGATTGATTGATACTCTAAGATACGAATAAATTCATTTCTAATGGATACTTCTGTTTTCACAAATTATAACCTTCGCTAACATCTTCACCAAGGTTAAAAACCGCAATAACTGATAGTGATGCAGATATCAAATAAAGCACAAACATCGTATATCTTTAGAATATTTGTAGGATTAATTTCAATTTAACAAGAATTTCTACTCAGTATTTTACAACATTTCTTTTAAATAATTTTCTTTTTCGGTGGTGTGTTGTTGTCTGTGTGCAATGTTGAATGGCTGCCTTTTGAACTAAATATTCAGCTATGATAAATAATGAAATAATCTCAACCATTTAGTCTTGCAATAGATTATTTAATACGCATATAATTATCTGAAAACATATTAATTTGATGCTACGAATTTTGTTGTGGCTCCGTTTACAAACATTTGAATGCGTTTGCTGTTTTATCTTCATTGTGTATATCAAAGCAGGGTTATAAGCATGTGGAATGATGAATTGAACTTTGGTTGTGACTGGGTCTAGTAGCGAGTTACATAATCGAGAACCGCCCTGTAAGCACAAACACCCAGCCAAGCAGCCGATCGAGATATGATGTCATCCGAGGTGATAAACGAACAGAAACTGTATATGATTGATTAGAATAGAACATAATAAATTAAATAAATATTAAATCATACAAGTTTACTTTGTCCGTTGATATTGAATGTACGAATTGAATTTTATATCTTTTTTTTTGAATTAAATAATATTTTTTTAAAAACAGTTTTTCGAGTTATCGGAAGTTTTAACTGGCGCAGTCATTTCGATTTAGTTTTTACAACTTTCATTGTGAAGTTGTTTTTTGTGAGTTTTAACTCTTAACGAACTCGACGAACTTACAAACTTTTCGTGCAGTGGAAACCTGAAATTTGCCTACCTTGTTTGCAGCCGTTTCAACGAACGATATCAGACCCGGTGACCATCCATTTCATTTCCTAATTTCTATCTCCCATTTTCATATCAGACAAAGTTTGACTTCACCAAATACCAAAGCAAATAACCTTGGTATTGTTAAGTGAATTGAATCATCAATTACGTTTCATATATAATGAATATAATATCTGAAACATACTTTGCAGTAATTTTATGAATAAGAGAATTGTTCACACAATTGCGTCTCAGATATTAATGCATATAATTTTATAAATATTTCCGAGATCATTTTGAATTTGATTTGAACTTTGATTTTTTTAATTTTAAATTGATTTTGAACATTTTTGAGTTTTGCTTAGTTAATAGAAACCATTTTTATCCATTTAATTTTAAGTTTAGCTTAGTATTTTCGAGCTTACAAAAAGTAGTATTAGTCCAGTTCATTAGGTAAAAATTCAAAATTGAGGATTATTTAGAAATTCTTTGGATAATTTAGTATTAGAAAGAGAAATATGCCCAACGGACAAGATCCAGCAAATGTACCTATAATTATCAATTATTAAGATTGTATATTGATACTATACCAAATTTTGACGGAAATGATAACTGTACTTTAGAAATTTTCCTTGAACGTTGTGAATATCTTATTGCAACCAATACTAACCCAAGAAATTTGCAAGATCCGATAAATGAATTTTAATTAGAGCAGTCAGTTAAATTATCAGGTAATGCTTTAGTATTGGTAGGCAGTAGACCAGAAATTAGAGATTGGAATGAACTTAAAAATCTTCTTCGATTAACATTTGGAGATCACGTAACTTAGATTGTCTTGTACAGAAATGTGATCATTATGAAACCTAATAAAAATGAAAATTTTGTAAATTTTGGACAACGTTTACAACGTTGTAGAAGCCTCATTGCCTCAAAATTAAAATCTATGAATTTACCTCTTGCAGAATTTACTTTCAAAATTAAAAATTATGATGAACTTGCTCTAAAAACTTTTGTTAGAGGTTTATCAGGTAGAATTCAAGATATGGTTAGGCTTAGAAACCCTGATAGTCTTGAAGTTGCAATAGGTTACGTGATTGAAGAAGAAAATTTTATTTTAGCTCAGAAGCAAGGTAATTATTTACAAAATTCGTTTGTTGCAAATAAACCAAATATACAGAGACCTGTCTCCATAAATCAAGGAACAAATCAACTACCTTTCACTGGCCTGAGACCGAATTTCATCAGTAACCAAATTCAACATTTTCCTAGACCTAATTTCAATAATTTTCCGAGACCCAATTTTTTATCAGTTCACTCCTCCTCCAAATTTTAACATGCCAAATTTTAATAATAACAGTCAAATATTCAGGCCTCGTTTCCCAGTAAATGAACATTTGAAACGAGACGTTTTTAAACCAACTGGTCAAGTTCCAAAAAATAAACCTGAACCTATGTCTACTACTAGTAGAATTCCTACTATACAGCAAAGCCAACGTAGAAACTTTTTCCGACCAACTGGCCCAAGAAATTTGATTTTCAAGAACTCCATAATATGGAAATGTCGAATTCTATACCTTCTACTTCAGATTTTGATAACTATGACTATAATGCCTCTGGGAACACAAATTATTATCCAAACGATTATCTCGACTATTCCAATGAACTATCTGAACCAACTGAAACCGATCAAGTTGTAAATCAAAATTATGTAAGCGAAGAAGAAACTATTCCCGAAGAAAATTTTACTCAGGCTCCAACCCAAACAAATCTAACATAATAATTTAAATCATTTATTAGATGAATTACCTTATCTTTATATTCCTGAATTAATGCAAAATTTCTATTGGATACAGGTAGTTCCCGTAGTTTAATTAGTACGAAGCTAACATATACATTTTTTCAGGAACATATCCTGAAAGATATTTTCATATCCAAACTTCTCATGATATTAGTTTTCACGACGAAGTATTAATAATTCCTATTTTTGAAATTTTTCAGTGTGATGCTTTTCATACATTTTATGTTTTTGACTTTAATAAAAAATATGATGGTTTAATTGGTATGGATCTTCTTCACCAACTTCAAGCCATAGTAAGACATTCATAATAAACAGTTAATCACCCCTACTATTCGTATTCCCATATATTATTCGGAAGTTTCAAAAACTCCTACAAAAAAATTCTTAAAATGCAACCACAGTATAATAGTTCCCCCAAGGCCTGAACAATTGTTAAAATTCCAGTTTGTTATGAAAGTGGATTAGGTATTTTAGAGCAAACAATTTCGGTAAAGACGTTGTAACTCCAGAAGCAGTAGTAAACATCAAAGACTACTATGCCACAACAACCATTCTGAATCCTAATATTAACCCTATTAAAATTGACATATGTGAATCTTTCAATATTGAGTTAATTAATCCCAATGAAGTCTACTTCACTGATAATATCTATGAACCACCAAAACTGACAAAAACAACAGGACAATTTACTTAAAGCCAACTTAAAAAATATAAAACTAGAACTTTATAAGAAAGAAGAACGAGAAGCCTTACGTAAACCTCTCTATGTAATTTTTCGAGATATTTTTTTATTGCGAAGACATTCCTTTAAGTTTTTACAAATGAAATAACTCATAAAATAAATTTGACTGATGAAACACCTGTTATTTACAAAATCTTGACCGTTTTCCCGAAATTCATATCAAATGAAGTCAAAATTCAAAATTAATAAAATGTTAGAGCAAGGTATTATTAA
>CM067218.1:89542333-89736869 GCA_034190945.1 Octodonta nipae | reverse complement strand
ATATTTATATATATATATATATATATGTTAGGCGTAAATATCATGCACGTGTAAGATACAAGTATCATATTTCGCTGACCAGTTTCCTGCTTCATCATGTAAACGTAGGAACGCATCGACTTGACCGTTCTTTTGATTAGTCAGCTTTCTTAATATTATAAATCAGAGCGACGCGGTCCCACGGTCGTCATTTATCGTCAGTATACTTGTACCATTTAGTTAGTTCATTTTAATTTTCAATTTAATGTTTTATTTAAAGTTTTAAATTTTTGTATTTCAATAAATAATTTTTTTTAAAACTCAAAAGTGATTTACAAGATATTAAATTGGCGCAGTCAGTAGGATTGTCCAACACAGCTAGAACACGTGTACACTCACTAGTTGTGTCGATTTCCAAATCCTTGTGTACAAGAACTTCCAGACCGAGACAACAACTGTGGCAGCGAAAACCCGGAACACGCAACCTTACAGCTAACCAGTCCTCAGCTTCTCCAGAACAGTCTCCTGCATAGGGTACTAATAACGTATGTAGAAACATCTCGTTTTTGATTCAATTATTTATCAATTGAAACGATTTTTATATTTATTTTTATATTATTATTATCAGTTCTCTCGTTTAAAATTTACATATATATCTCATTCCTTTAAACCACATTTTAAGCTATTGAATAATTTTTGAAACCAATTTATTATTATTATTTTACCTCGCTTTATTTTATTTTATATTCGCAATTTAACCGATTTACTCATACATAATTTTGAATTTTGATAAATTTTTGTGTGACTTTACTTTCTTCCATTTTTCCGCTTTATTTAATTTTTATTTTTGTAACACTTGAATATTTGAAATGGCAACTACAAGACAAGGTGCTGCGACTACTACTGTAGAGCCTTACAAAATATCAGAAATTTTCGCAATAATTCCGGAATATGACGGAAACCCCATATTCTTGAACTCTTTCATTTCTTGATGCCAAACCGCATATAGTATGGCAACTGACTACCAACAAGTACTTCTAATATTGCACATCAAAAACAAACTTCGCGACAGAGCAGCCGAACTAATAAATTCTCGAAATCCGATTCAATTAACAGAAATTCAGACACTCTTAGAGAACCACTTTGGAGATCCTAGAGATCTCTCAGCCTTGATTCAAGATCTTCAAAGAATGAGGCAATTAAATACCGAATCCCCCATAAAATTTTCAGCCCGACTACAAACCCACCAAGCAAAAATGCTTGCTGCGGTTAACAAAAAAAAAAAAAAAAGAAGAAAAAACATGCACAAATCGACTTGATCGAATCCATGACACTAAATAGTCTACTAGGTTTAGAGCCAAAGATAGGACAACTCGTGCTAGCGATCCTAAAGACATTCTGACCGCTGTTTCACGCATAAAACGTGAACTCTAACCATCACTTAGAATCTCAAAAATTTTCAAATTTTAGAAACCAAGGTCCACCTCCTCGAAAGCCCAACCAGTTTCCAGTACAAAAACAATGTTCATTCTGTAAAAGAATGGGGCATACTGTTAATGAATGTCTCACCAAATCGAGACAAATGCAACAAAACCAAAATTACGAACATACGTCCTAACCGGGCCAATTCCAGAATAGGCCACAATTCCAACCCAATACTCAAAATTTCCAACAGGACAGGAACTTTTAACAACCTCGTCCTTCGATCAGTGCACAACCCCAAAGTTCAAGTTAATATAAACCTAATCAAAACTTCTTCCGGCAACAACGAACACATCACTTAAACAATTCGTATAATTATGGGTACGATCAACCCAATAATAACGTATACGAAACTCAATACCAAAATACTGATTTTGAAACTTATGACCAAGACTACTGCGATTCGATACAAACTGATTACGACTATTACTCAAAAACAGATAACGCAGAATGTGACAACTATGTTGAAAATGAACACGAATTTTCCTCCGTAAATTTTTAGAACCTCCCTTTCCAAACGGAACCCCGGAAATCACAGAACTTCAGACCCAAATTCAAACGCTAAATCTAGACAGTTTCGACCCGAATTTGAATTTCCTCGAACAGAGCTTTCTATAAGATCGCGTCTGACCATAAATTCTAAAAATTTATACTGCATCACACATTCTTCTAACACATATAAACTCTTAATAGACACCGGTGCTGGTCTTTCTATTTTCAAATCAGACACTTGCACTCGTTTCAGAGAAAGATTTCAGGAAAACGTAGTAATTCAGGGAATTACCAACCAGAAAATCCTTATAAATGAATCGACCCTCGTCCCTTTTAATATAAAA
Organism: Octodonta nipae; assembly: GCA_034190945.1. Lineage (NCBI taxonomy): Eukaryota > Metazoa > Arthropoda > Insecta > Coleoptera > Chrysomelidae > Octodonta > Octodonta nipae. The sequence continues at coordinate 89,734,572 of CM067218.1, read as the reverse complement.
GACCTTGACATAGAATTTGACGGTTTGTTAGGCTCTGACTTTCTAGACCACTACAACTGCATTATTGACTTCGACAAAAAACAATTAATAACCAACTTTAAGAAACTTCCGCTGTATAAAGTGACAGACGATACAATCAATGCCACTGAATCTATACAATGTCCCTCTTCCTATACTTCCATTAATACAATTTCGATCGAACCCCGTACCGAACAAATTTTCATACTTAGCTGCGAACTTAGGAACACCGAAGCCCTTATAACGGGTATGGAAATTGAAAAAGTTCACCTCCCTAATGCGTTGTTACAGTAGACAAAAAAGGTCAATTTCACACATCATTCTAAATGCGAATGCCATCCCTAAAATAGTAAATTTTCCAAATCTAAAACTCGAATCGTTACAAAACTTTTCTGTGAATTCTCTCACAAACTATTCCTTTGAACTATAACGAAGCCGACAGACAAGAAGAAATTGTTAAACAACTCCGTTTAGAACACTTAAACGACGAAGAGTCAGACTTAATCTTACAATTATGCCTTGACTTTTCAGACATATTCTACCTCGAAGGCGATCATTTATCATTCACAAACGAAATCAAACATACTATTGATACCAACAACACGAAACCCGTTTATACAAAATCATACCGTTATCCCCAAGTACACAAACAAGAAGTTAAGTCCCAGGTAGCAAAAATGCTCGATGAAGGCATTATACGACCCTCTACAAGTACCCTCTACCTAACATCTCAGATTTACTAGATTACTAGACCAACTAGGCAAATGCCAGTATTTTACGACTCTTGACCTCGCCTCTGGCTTCCACCAGATAGAAATATACCTAAAAGACATCGCGAAAACTGCATTCACTGTCGAGATCGGACATTTTGAGTTCGTCAGGATGGCCTTCGGATTGAAGAATGCTCAGTCTACCGTTCAAAGGGTGATGGATAACATTCTTATGGGAATCTAGAATGAAAGATGTCTGGTTTACATGGATGACATAATCATTTACTCGCCTACAATACATGACCATCTATCACGACTGATATTTAAAAGACTCAGAAAGGCTAACCTTAAAATACAGCCTGACAAATTCGAATTTCTCCGCAAGGAGGTCGCTTACTTAGGACATCTTATAACTAAAGACGGTGTGAAACCCAATCCATCAAAGGTAGACTGTATTTTAAACTTTCTACAACCGAAGAACCCTAAAGACATAAAATCGTTCTTAGGGCTTGCTGGTTACTACCGTAGGTTCATTTCTAACTTTGCAAAGATCTCCAAACCACTAACAAAACTTTTACAAAAAGACCAATCATTCAATTTTAACGAAGAGTGTGTAAAATCCTTCAATGAAGTAAAACGAACATTGACTTCCACCCCTATACTCATTTACCCAAATTTTGACGAACCGTTTGTACTGACTACAAACGCCAGCGCTTTTGCTATCGGCGCAGTATTATCTCAAGGGCCAATAGGTAAGGATTTACCGATTGGATATGCTTCTAGGACCCTTCGTAAAGCCGAAACCCGGTACTCCACCATTGAGCGAGAGCTCTTAGCCATTGTCTGGGCGGTTAAGCATTTTCGTCCGATAATCTATGGCCGTAAGTTCCTACTACTAACCGATAATCGCCCGTTCACCTGGCTATTTTCTATAAAAGATCCCGGTAGTAGACTTGCCCGATGGAGACTCAAACTAGAAGAATTACGACTATGAAATTATTTACAAGCCTGGTAAAGTTAATAAGAACGCTGATGCTTTATCACGGATTAAAATCAACCACCTTGACGAATGTTCATCATTTCAGTCAAAATCGAAACTAACACCCTTCAAAGTCCTACCCCTAAACGGCGAATCCAAAGACGACCGTCCTGAACCCGAACAAAATGAAATATCTCTTGAAACTATGTCCGAAGAATTTAAAACCTTCATAGAACGTTATAAAACCACTTCTTTAATTGACTACAGCAAAACTGAATTCTCCAACTGCCAACTATTAGACAAAACAAATAAAAACATTTTAATTTTCCCCCAATCATCCAATCTTCAGGAATTTCATCATGACATTTTCGAAAATATATTCGAAGAAGTCGCTGACTTCGAAACCTTTATAATTAATATATTAGCCAGCAAAACCGTAAGCAGAAGGCAATATTTCATAATTCCACTTCCAAGTGAGCCTGACATTGTAAACGAAGTTCTTTTTGCATCAATATACAAACATCAGGATACTTTATCTCCATCTAAAACATACTGTGTCGAAAACAATCTCGATTTTCCAATTTTAGAGATGCTTTCTTTCATTTTCGCTGAAAAGGAAATCAAATGGAAAATTTGCCAAAACGTTACAAAAACCCCCGAAAAAGACGAGATTTGTCAAAAAACTAAAGCGTGTCGCAAAAACCTAGACAATCCCCTCGTCATTATGGAAACGCCTAAAACACCGTTTGAGCGAATTAATATCGACATACTAGAAATACCCAACAGAAACTATATCTTATCTGTAAGAGACAAACTGACAAAATACTCACAAACTTATGCTTTGGCAGACAAATCAGCCAAATCAGTTGTCAGTACTGTGATGTTATACTTCCAACATTTTGGAACGCCATTGCGTACCCATTGTGACTATGGTAGGGAATTTGACAACGCCATATTCAAAGACTTGTGTAAACTGTAAGACATTAAACTAACTTATTCAAGCGTAGGACATCCGCAAACAAACGGCTCTGTAGAACGATTTCATTCTACTTTGTTAGAAATAATTCGAATCCATTAAGCCGAAAATCCAGATGAACATCCCCTAAATGTACTCCCGTATGCGGTTATATACAATAACTCGACAAACAAAACCCATGGCTTTTCACCTTACGAACTAGTGTTTGGACATACGTCCAGCCGACCACCTGAAACCACTTACAACCATAAGGAACTGCTTAGTAAATATATACGAGACTTGAACAATCGGATTTCCTATTACTACAAAGTAGCCCGCGAAAAAACTGACTTACAAAAGCGAACGGCTAAAGAACGTTTTGATAAACACGTTTCGGACAAACTTTCCGAATTTAAAATTGGTGACAAAGTTTACGTCAAGGAATCCCAAATTAAAGACAAATTTCATAATAAACTCAACGGTCCATTCCAAATTTTAGACATTCACAATAATTCAGCCACACTCTTAAATCTTAAAATAAACCAACGAACGAAAGTTAACTTCAACAGAATGAAAATCTATTCTGAAAACTAACTTTCTTTTCAAGTTACTATTGCTGTTCGGATCAGCAGTTCAACATCAAACCAATAAACAACACTCTTGGTATTTACTATTACGCCGAAACTAGAATAGTCATCTCCAACTATAAATGGACATTATTAGTTCATCGTAACTTGACGATACTTAAAGAAATCTTTGAAAACAACAACAAAATCCTCAAAACATTAGAAAACACTGTCGATCTCATCCCAGGTTTCAAATTTCATGAAACAATTGCATTCCGAATTGATGTACAAACTCACATCAGTCTCATATCCCAAATTTCAGATTCAATTAAAACTAAATTTTCAGAAATATTCATGGACACTAAAAGATCCAAACGAGGACTAATTAACGGTGTAGGAACTATCTTTAAAGCCGTCACTGGAAACTTTGACGCAGCCGATGGCGCATTCTTCACATATAATATCAATAAACTTAACAAGGGACAATTACAAGTAGAGAATCTTCTAAAAAATCAAATAAGTGTAACTACTTCTATTATCAAAACTTTCAATGAAAACATTCAGAAACTCCAAATTGACGAAGCAAACTTTAACGAAAACATCGACGCAATCAATTTGGCAATACATACTCTAAACGACAAAATAGCCCTTATCCAAGCAAAACAGTCATTTTTGGGAATATGCGAAAAATTAATGACAAGTTATTTATTTCTTGAGGATAACCTCAATAATATTTTAAATTCCATAACATTTGCTCGCTTAAAAATAATTCACTCCTCAATAATCACACCTGATCATTTGGTACAGTCACTACAGGAAATTTAGCAAAATCTTGTCAAAAACAATCTACCGTTACCTGTCAGATATTCAAGTGTCGCCCAATATTTGGAAGTAATAGAATTAGAAGCGTTTCAAACTAATTCAGATTTAGTCATTATTTTGAAAATTCCTCTTATAGAACAACAACTCTACACCGCCTACCACTTATATCCTATCCCAATTTTAGATGATAGAACTGGTTTTCATCATATTCTTTCATTCACACAAAAATATATTGCGCGAAATGATGATTCTCTTATGTACATACCGATCAAGGACTTGAGTGCGTGCAAACAGCTGACACCACTCCGAAAACTGTGCTCCGATTTATACGCGTATCCCATAGACTCAAATGCACCCTGTGAGGCGCAGCTCCTGAAAAACATTCGTAGTGTCCCCTAAACTTGTAAAAGTGCCATCGTTTTCAGTGAAGGGTACAATGTTCAAAAACTTGAAACAAATGCGTGGATTGTAATCATATCGGAACCCTTACATGAACATTTCAGACAATTCTCATCCAGACGATTAATTGTCCAGGAATTGACGCCAAAACTTTAGTGCTAACGAACAATTCTGAGAATCACCGTTTCGGTTACAAACGGAATGTAGTGCTTTTGTTGGGATTACAAAAATCCAATCCGAACCGAAAAAATGCATGAACATTTCAGATTCTTCTCCGCCCGTTTATGAACCACAATTCTCATCCAGTTTTAATTCCCCCATTCAGCCACATAGTATATAATTGCTGTACACCTACAACTTTTTTAGATATTTTAATAAAATTCTCATCAAAATTACTGATATATCAGTTAACTTTTTAAAATCAAAAAACTTACAATCAATAAAAGCTAAGTTGATTCGAATTGGTGCTTGCTGTCTTATTGTGTTGTCCAACCGTTTAATCTACCGTTTTTGTCTGGACGATTTAAACATGGAAGAACTATCCATAGCAAACCACAAGCTGGTCCAGTATTCAAGGACTTTTAATATCCCCAACTATATTTCCGATCTTGACGATCTCATCAATCAACCCTTTATTAATAAAAACACTTTTTTCCTGGTTCACGTGTGCTACAATAACTTTATGGACCATTGTAACAATTGTTATGGTATACAGCTCATTACTTTCAGCCCTCAGCCGTATTACTTTCTGTTTCGAAGATATTAAATTCTCTGTAAAACAATAGTCACCCATGTATCATTTAAATTTTTGAAAAATGATAAAACACATTTCTATTTCGTTTAGAAGACTAAATATATCAAGATTTACACCCCTATTACTTTTATTTTGAAGATATTGAATTCTCCGTAAAACAATAGTGACCCCTATTTGCCCCGTTTAATGTTTCAGTTTTTGCAAAATTATAAAACGCCCTCCCATTTATTTTATATTACCTTATATATCAAGATTTTTCACCCGTATTATGTTCTATTTGGAAGATTCAATACCGCATTATAATTGCCCATTAAAGTATTGTTGTAAATCCGTCCTTGGAGAAAGAAGCGTAAAACACTTTATTCCAATGTCATGAATTGCTAGGCTTAAAAACAAGAAATGGAATCTTCTAATGCTGACAAAAAAAGTTATTCTCGAAATCGCTCGGCTGCTGAAAAGTTGACACTCGATTGTGCAATTCAATTCAATGCTGATTTTAAAAGGAGCGGCCCATCATCGCAGGAGTTATTTAGTTATTGCGAAGAGTTTATTTCGTGTCATTATTTAGATATTCGAATCAGCTGTTGTGAATATTTGATGTAAATAAAAGTTTCTAGAAAGTGAGAGTGAATATTAGTTTTTAAATTTTAATTAATTGAACCCACGGAGTTTATCACAATTTGGTGTCGAAGTGCAGGATTAAGAGAAGTTAAAGTCGCAATTTGATTTATGGAAACCCGAAGTATGGAAAAAGAAAAAATGGATGAGACTACCAAAAGAATATTCAAACAGGTTACGGATGGACTAGATGAAAAAAAACTCAGATCCTGGACAAACGTGACAAAAAAGAGAAACAACATCAAAAGGAAATTCAACAAAGGTTAGTAAAATCTATAGATGAAAAACAACATAATTTAATTGTATTCTGGAAATTTGAAGAAAAACAAGAACAAATTGATTTAAAAAGACAAAATGATTTTAAAATATTTGAACAAAAACAAGATCAAATTGAATTAAAACGACAAAATGATTTTAAAGTATTTGAACAGAAACAAGAATAAGTTGAATTATCCAGAAAAAAAAAGAATCTCAAATATTAGAAGAAAAAAAACTGCAATTTGAGCAATTAATGCAAATAGTATCGCAAGTTAATGAAACAGTTCATGAAAGAATGCAAATAGTAGAAACAGACGTAAAAGAAATAAACGACGACATAAAGATCCTAAAAACTAATGTGGAGACCCTTGAAATCAAAGTAGATGACATTGATTCCATCCAGAGCCAAGTGAAATTTGAAATCAGTTCAATTAAAGACACGGACAAAGTCAAGTAAGTGAAGTACAAGATAAAATCAGTGCCATCCAAAACATGGTAGAAACAGAAACTCAATAAATGCAACATGACTTAAGTGAGGAAAATACCAGAACACCATGAGTACCAAAAGTTCCGTTAGCAAACAACCCTCATTTGATGGCAGCTCATCTTGGCCCATGTATAAACGGCAATTTTGAAGTCGTGGCTACAGCTAATGGATGAAATAACCAAGAAAAAATCTCTTGTAATTCCCTTAAGACGTCCGACCTTAGAACTCCTCCAAAGCATTCCAGTCGATGAATAAGGAAATTGTGACAAGATCATCGCTATCCTGGACAAGAGATACGACAAGCAATCCCTGAGCCAAGTCTACCAGGTGCCACTAAGCGGATAAATGCAAAAATCCGGAGAGAGCCTTCAAGAATTCGAAGCAGAGATTAGACATTTAGTGCACTTATCCTACCCAGACCTGCCAGAGGAAACCAATGATCAATTGGCCACGCAGAGCTTCATAAACGGCATCAGAGATGTGGAAGTACAAAGAAACCTAAGACTTAGGGGCATCAAGAAGAGTAACGATACTTTGCTCCGGGCTTTGGAGGTAGAGGCCGTTATGAACATGTACAAGCCGAGGGTGCGAGTAGTTTCCTTCACCCAGGAAGAGTCAGAGTTACCATTTCAAGCGCTGCTGGCTGGTCTGAACAAACTGGTCTATGTTAAGACAGGACACTTTCAACGGACACAAAGAACTCTTTACCAACCAGGGCACCAGAGAGGCATGTTACCGCTGTGGACGGACAGGTTATGGATTACACAGATGAGTAAATTAACTTATACAGAAGTATGAAACAAATTTTGGCTCGACATTGAAAATGACAAACGTAACGCCTTCTTTTGGAACCTTACAATGGAAGATAGAGTGGTCATCAACGACAGTGTTCTGGATTGGTGTGGTTACAAGGATGAATACAGGAATAAAAAAAAACGGCTTTTTACATTTGATCAAGAAGCAACATTCGCCAGTCAAGTACGAAGAAATGCAAGTTGAAGAGAATTCACAAAAGAAATACTTATGCAAATGCGAATTGACAAAGCAACCGAAATTCATCAAATATGAGAAATGCTATGAAGAATGTCGCTTGGAGTTGGTCACTTCACAAAACAAACATTTAATCGAAGAAATGAACGAACTTAAACTTCTCATATTGCAAGTTAAGAACTCAGCCGAGGCTGAGTGCATTCGACTGCAACAAGATCGTTGTCGAGTCAAAGAAGAACGAATTAGAGCAGATCAGGAGCGTATTCGAGCTGAACAAAAACTAACGAACGTTGAAATGGGCCGTATTAGAATTAAAGAATGTATCACAGCAGCCAAACGACATCAAAGAGTTCCTAAATACCGTATGGAATACTGGTGTTGTGACCCGTTTGAGGAATGAAGTCAGCCCTCGAGTAGCTCCTCAGTCCATCAGTCGCAGGAAACAAAGATATATGACTCTGTTGGCTTTAGAGGAGAATGAATAGTATGTGATTCGTAGACAGAGAGGGTCTTTTCAATCAACTATAAATGCTTTTCTAAAGAAAAATCCAAACGCAAAAGTTGTTAAAAAGTGCTACCATGTGTCGCACCCAGTAGACCTAGGGAACACGCTCAAGTCTCGGCTAAGAAATTTAAAATGGTTCGCTGGAGGAAACAGTTTGAGAAACCTCGATCATTCTCTGATGCCCTTGTGTGATGGTGATCTTGTGAACAATATCGAATATATCTAAAATAAATAGGAGGGGGTTTTACTATTTCGAGAATTTTTTTTAATCCGATAGAGGTAAGTGAGGTATACTATTTCTCGGTAACCGGAAATAATACTGATATGAGAATTATGATATTAATTCTTTAATTTAATAGACAATTCATGTGAAATTTTCCGAAAATTCTATTAATGAACAGGGAGATGAGTTTTAGTAATTTTTAGGGCACAACAAATGATACAGGTGTGAAAGATGGTACATATGCTTTTCATCTGAAATGATTAGAACGAATTTAGTCATTTAGTGTAAATCACGTACTCTTTTATGAGCTTAAAAATATATAGAAAATTTCGGAAATATAAAAACTGTTAAGTGACAAAAACCTATGAAATGAAAAAAATCCAAAAATATGACACAAATATTATAAACCAGGAAATTTTTAAATATTAATTACACCAAAAAAACACAAAAATATAAAAGTTCACAAAATTGTTACAATTAATCTCTCGAAAACCTTAATTGGGAAATATGTCAAAAATTATAAAAACGTCAAAAATGCTTAAAATGTCATAAAAGTGAAAAATGTTAAAAATTCCAATAATGTAAAAATCATCAAAAAAGTTAAAACATCAAAAATATCAATAATGTCAAAATGGCAATATTAATACCTGTAAAAAAAACAAACGGAAAACGAGAAACCTTCAATCTCAGATATCAAGAATCACAAACACGTCAAATATGTTTAGTCCATTATATTAAACACCCCAATAATTGATTTTTAGAATCGGTTGTAGCCATATAAATTTCTCTTATGAATGAAAAAATCTAAAAATGTAGTGAATGTGAAAATTACCAAATGAAAATACTGTCACACCCACGTATCGGCTGTATTCAGGCAATTCCTTAACGACAGATTTTTATCACATAACGCCACACACCAACAGCTCCCATCCGACCGCTTCCGCTCCCATCCGACCGCTTCCGCTCCCAGCCGATCACCCCTTGTGTTCCGTGGTAGATGGTGTCTGTAGGTGTTGTATGTAGGGCTTGCTATGAGTGGTTGTGAGAATGCGTGGTGGTCGTTTATGAGGGGGTGTTTTGTGGGGACGTCAGGTTGTAACTTAAAAATCAAATACCCACAATCCTGTAGACAATTTTTTCATTATGTCTCATTAGACCACACGTCTGAAACGTTGCCTTTGAATCAATAATGCCAGGCTTTTTTTCTTAGTACCTCTTATACCGGTATCTTTTTTCATGACATGTAATTCTGATTGTAGAATCAATTTTGGAGAATTTTTTCTTTCTAAATTTCATCATAGTTTTTTTGTAGATATACTAAAATTCACATAGCGATTTTTGCATTATTTACCATTTTTTGATAAATTATATTTTTCAATTTTCTATTAAACTATCTTCTGTTTACATTTTGCACATTTTTTATTATACCCAAGCCTATCGATCGTAAGAGAATTTTTGAATTGGGCACAAGTGAAAGTATTGAATTCAGATTTTTTGGAAAACGAGTTCATTTTAAGGACATATCTTTATGATATAACCGGTGTGAAATAATATCACAACCTCATACTGTTTCTTAGTTTTTAGGTATCTTCACTTACAGTTTTTTAACTAACTGGCGCCCTTAATAAAAATAAATCTTGTTGTATTAATATCTTACCCACACCCATAAATGTTCCAAATGAAGAGCAGCCGACTAACTTGGTTGCTGCATAATAATTGGCGCCCAACGTTGGGCTCTTTTACACATAATTGGCGCTCGAAACGTACTGCCAGACATATATTTTTGACATTAATTTTGTTTAATATTTTCACTTGGTGCAAATAGTGCTTAAATTTTTGTAAGCATTTTTTATAGTAAATATAATTGTTTTATTGTTCAATAAATATCGATAGAGCACAGGTATAGTATATTTGTGAGTGTTTGTTAATATTTGGTATCTTTACTGTATAAATATATTTCTCTGAATTTTTTACCATTTAAAGGTTTACTTATTTCGATTTTGAACTGTATTTAGTGTTTTGAGATTGAGTCTGCGCTACATATTGAGTCATTGTCAGTCAAAATGGAGTCGACGGGTAAATATAATTACTTGCTTTTACCTTAGTTGAATTATGCATTACCAGTCAGAAATACGTTTACCCTGAATAACTATAATTATTTCAAATACCTTTATAAGCAACTACTTATGTTCCACACTTTATACTATTTTTTCAACCACCCTGTATAACTATAATTCTCCTCCTTCTTATATTTCAACCATCATGTATATGCAACTGCTTCTAACATTTTAAAACCCTTCTGTATAACTGTAATTATACTCCGCCTTAGAACTCCGCTATCGTTACATATGCTTATTTAACAATTTGTTTTAACGTTTCTTGATGCACTATGTATAACTATGGTTTTACTCCACTCTTATTTCAACCAACGCAACTATTTGGGTGCCACCCAATACAACATTTTCTTAACCACCCCGTATAAATATATTTCTATTTAACCTTATACTTTAACCATCCTATATAAACAACTGCGAATGTACCAGCCAATATCACATTTATTTTTAAGATTGTTTGATTGCTGTTCGAATTTCTACGCACACCATACAGAAAAGATTTTTTTCGATATACTAATGGAATATTTTCTGCCATTTTAAGCCTTGTAAAAGAATTTCATTTCAAAATGAAACTTCAAATGAATCAAAATGAAAACCGTTACAAACACTCTGTAAGATATGCTTTTATGACATATCTTAACATTCAAGTTAGATCTTTACCGTTTTTTGCACAAATTTGTCCGATTTTTCAGAAAAAAGGAATAATTTAAGTTATAGAAAAATATACGGAATCAAACAGGAATATCTTTGTAGAATACAAGTTAAAATATTCAAATTGATTCAGCCGTTTTAGAGAAAACAGTGAAAATTCATTGAAATCAATTGAAGTGTAGTCTCTTAATTAGTTTCTTCTGATTTTCTGGAAAACCGAAGATCTCACGTTATAGAAAATTATATGAGACCTTTCCGTATATTCCTTAATGCAATGCAGTTTAAATCATCAAAATTGCCCAAGCCGTTTTTGAACAATCACTGAGCATACATAAAACAAAGATACCTCCTCCTTTTTGGAAGTCGGTTAATGACAATTCACCCAACATGCAATACTCATAAATAAAAAGTGAGAAAGATGTTCTGAAAAGAACGGTCAGTAATCCGCGGATTACAAGGTTAAGGGAACTTACCTCTTTCAGATTCAAATAAAATTGTTGGGTAAGGGTTCTTCTTGGAAAATACCAGAAGTTTCTTTCATTCTGCCCAAAAACTCGTACCGTTGCTTCGATAAGAAACCTAACAGGCTCTTGTATACCTTTTATAACTAAATCTACGGCAACTGTCATGTACTGTTTTGTTTCCTTTTGCGTTTCTTGATTTAGGCATTCAAAAAATGGCTCCGCAGGATCCCAAGTAGCAATAATTGTACAAATCCTTTCAGTAGAAGTATTATTAATTCCAACTTGTTCCTTCTAAAAAACATCCAACGAATTAATACTGATCTAGTAATATGAGTTAAACAACCCTATTTTCAAATATTCATACAGTGCCAAGAAAATTTAAATGCAAAAATTACTGTCAAAGAAGAAATATTAAGAAAGCTCCTTATAAACAATTGCCAATGTCAAACAACAACAAGAAATCAAAATATGTATACCCGAGAATCGCTTGTATACCGTTTTTTTAATGAGGTGAAATCTTTTATGGATTAGCCACGAATTAATCATTGAAGTATGGATGCTGACTATAGCATTCCATTGCAAACAAAATTCAAAGACGAACAACTTGAATTGAAAAGGCCGAGTCAACACGGGTTCGTGTTTGACTCGGGATTGGAGCCCGGACAGTTAGCGCATGATTACTGGGTTGAGTGCGCTATAGTTAAAACGAGACGAGATATACCAATTAGGGTTCTGAACAAAGATATCCGAATTATGTGCATTTACCCAGCCTCTTTTTGCCAATCAAAAAAAAACAAACATATATGAATTTTGTAACAGTTTTGTACAATATTGTAATAGTATAATTATGAAGGTAAGGGAAGTTGCTAGCACATGCTTATAAACGATATATATCGGGAAACTCATTTTGATAGAAGATTTGGAATTTTGTTCTGATGGAAGTGCCTGAAAGTTAAATTAGTTTCTAAATGATTCTAACTGACGAAATTGATCATAGCCTAGGTTTAGCACATAGTAAAGTTCAAACCGTTATAATGTGTCTCTGGTATCAAGAACAAATAATAGAAATCATGGATGATTACAAATTAGCACTTGAAACTTTGTATGCCCCTGTTAATAAACCCCAACAACACGATCAATAAAAAAGCAGTATATTACGGAAAAAAATGAAAAAAACAGTAAAAGAATTAGTTTGAAGTTAAGTGCCCTGAATCTATGTTTTCAGCTTCTGCTTCAGAATCTCCAAGTTCTAGGCTTTATATTACAGACAACCAACTGTGAACGATAAATATAAATGATTAAAAAATTTCGTCAGAGTATAAAACACTAGCATATTACTTATGTAGAGAGCTTACACATACTACATATGTTGCCTAGAACACCATAGCTAATTTGATTGTTGTTTGTCAGTAATCATTTGTATGAAGTATCGCTTCCCAGTGTGCAAATTCAAAAAAGTATTAACCTTGTTTTAACCAAGCACAGTAGAATTTATTTATTTCTCTCATATTTGGAGGTCGGGTGAATGATGTTTCCAGGTGTTCCAGAAGATATGACATCAGCTTTCCGTTTTTCACTTATTCCAAATATAATTTACTAGATAAGTTGTAGAACCTGGAGTTTTTAATTGAAATATTCCTTATCTACATGAGGGGATATTAGAACTTTGTTAATGGGAATAATACAAGGGTATGAATAAAACAATATTTATTGTAATTAATATATTAGATACAGTAAAATACATTTTGTACAACGCACTTTTGTTTAAAAATTTATTACATAATTTTTTATGGTTATCACAAAACAGACATTCCTAAAAATTGGGATATTAAACATAATCTCACTAAATGAATTATTGAACCATACATTTTTATAATAATCTAGACTATGAAGGTTTACAGATAGAACAGTTGTTTGATAACTTCTATATAGAAACTTTACTGGTTGGTCAATATTTTCAAAAATTTGTTGAAATTGTTTATAACATTTCTGGCAAAGAAGAATCTCAGCATAAAAATCGTGCTCAGATATCACATGAAGGAAACTGTTTGGTAATATAGTGTTGCGATGATCATACATAAACAGTTAAAATTGAATCTTCAAAAATACTTGGTGTACAATTAAGGTTATTTGGTGCCACTTGTATTTAGTGAAATTCTGTAAATCTCATTTCATATCCATTATAAATGTACTTAAATTATTAATCTTTAATGTAATCTATACCCCCCCCCCCAAGGGAGGGTATCTGTTGAACCCGATAGTAACGGAAGCTTATCATAGGGATTAAGAGCTATTTTAGTTTGCTCTAAACGGTAAATATTATGAGCAACTAATTGAATTGTTTTACGTTTCTGTGTGGTTATTTAAATAATTAAGATAGTCTTGAAAATATATTATATTTTTGACTACGCTAGACTTTCCCTTAGACTATTTTGTGCATTTATCCTCATCAGTTCCATATATTTTAAATATATACAGCTTCAGTTACAAATCAATAAAAACTTTAAATTGTCACTCAAAATATTTTGGCAAAGAAAATCTACACCAAAGCGAATTTTTTTAGAAAAAAACTCGATATGGAATACAAAGAGATTGACAACAACTCCAGATAAGTATAACACAATATACAAACACTATTTATATACAGGAATAATAGTTGATCATTTTGTATACATCTCTTTCTCTCAGAATAACTACGAGGAAGAATTTCTGTACGGACAGCCAGTAATCCGAGCAATTTTAAGAAGAAAAATTTAGGAAATAATTCAAGACCTCCTCAACAATCTTTTCGAAATGTTGAACTTGTACAACTCGATTGCGATTAAATTATCTACAAAAATAGTACGATTATGAAACGCTAAATTACATATTAATTTTTTTTGTCTCTCCTATTAATTCACTAATTTGACAACACGATGTTTGCTTATGTTTTCCATAGTTTTAATGAATTATGTTTATCATAAAGTGTTGTCATTAATTTGGGAAATTTAGACCCTGGTGGGACAGAATGTTCAGCAGAAAATAGCAAATCCTTGTGGGTTTTATGAAGACTTATAGTATTCCAACTTTTAATATATAACGTTCTGGAGAATCATCAGATATAGATTATCAAAATCCATACGGTTGTGGCTGACTCATTGCCCACCCATATAAATTATTGATATCCAGATAGAGGAAACAGGAAGAGTTCTTTTCAGAATCATACTTGGGTAAGGGCTGACTGTTAGCTTCAGCATAGCGATTACAGCATTGACTTATTCCAAGTTCGATTCCCTTCTCGTTTCTTGTTTCCAATTTACATCGAGTACAATTAAGCAATCAAGTCCACATATCGCCTGGAACCAAGCTGGATCTAATCAAGATGTGAAACATGCTTTAGAACGAAAATAAAAAAAATGTGAAAAGCATTAATGACGCTTTTAAGTATAAATAGAATATTAGTAGTTAAACAAAGCGGTTTCTGGAGCGTAAGTGGACATAAAGGTAACCAGTCATCGAGTTCTCGCCGGGAGCTGCTGCCGAGCTGTTGGTAGTTGTTGTTTGGATAAGAAGAAAAAGACATTGGGAAAAAGAAGACATTGGGGGTGGTCGTAGGGGTGCGCGAAAGACATTTGGGTGTGTCGCAGAGGTGCGCGCCATCTGTTGTTAATAAATGAAAGCCATTGTATTGTGAGTTGCGTGTGTTGCAGAGGTGCGCGCCATCTGTTGTTAATAAATGAAAGCCATTGTATTGTGAGTTGCGTGTGTTGCAGAGGTGCGCGCCATCTGTTGTTAATAATTGAAAGCCATCTGTTGTTGGTTGTGGTGGTTAGAGAAAAAAAAGCTAAATACTTGGCCGGGTATCGAACGCGGCTTGCCTGATTACAAAGTCAGGTACCCAGCGAGCTGCGCTAATGCGGTTAATCGAGAAATGTTTATTTGAAAAGGTATAGTACATGCCCGTTGCGCGGGCGCGTGTTTTTGGTAGTTGTTCGGTTAGATATTTGGGGACTGGATGGGGGGATATAGTTGGCTGTAAAAAGGCGCAAGTCCGTGGCGCGGCAACTTTCGCCGGACGTCGAGCTTTGAGACTTAGAATTTTTTTTATGTTTCAAGCGTCTGAAAGATATGGTGTGTTGTTGTCTGTAAAAAAAATTTAAAATCTTTTGCTTAAGCCTGCATGCGCGAGAACGTCCACTCCTTTGAGTCTATAGTTTTTGTAAGTGATCGCCTACCTGCGCAAGAAAGGCAACTTTCGTCGGACGCCGAGCGACTATTGTTTAAATAAGTTAGCATATAGTATATTATGAATATTCAGAACATCCTTAATACCTAAATCTATTTGTGATCTTGTCTTCGTAAAAGTAAGGCCGCCATCATCCAACCGCATATTCAGATTCAAAGAAATAATAATTTATCTAGCGACTAGTTCAAGTTTGCCTTTAATACCGTCAACGGAAATGGCGACCGCAACGAAAAGACACTGTGATATCATGTTTACGCTAACGGATTTTTTCTTGTCAAAATAAACACCATCAAATATATCGTTAAAACAAAATACCCGAGATTAATACTATCCAAATGTAATGCTCCCATAATATACTTAATAATGGTCTGTTATAATATTTTATTTCATACCGAAACACAGCCAAATATTTTACCAAAATACCTGAGAATACCATCGCAATAGCATTCTCCAATTAATTTACTGTGTGTATATAGAACATTGGAAAATAAATATCTGACCTGAAAGAATTCAACGATGACAATAACAAAAGATAAACTAAACCGCAACTGTAAGATAAAAAAATGTGTTGTCACATTTAGGACAGAAAATGTGATACAAAAAATTCAATAATTTGTAAGAAATTATGGAAATATACTGGGAATGGACAGCCAGGTTGGTTTAAATAAAAAATACTATTCTGAATGGTAGAAATAGCTGCAAAGGGCTGTTAGAAATGATTGAAAGGTTGAAGTAGGACCTTACAAAGGGTAGAAACGGTAGAATGGTTGGTACAGAACTGATGCAAAGGGTAGATAAGCAACAAATGTTAAAAATAACTGGTACGGGAAAGTTGCAAATGACTAAAAAAAGTACAAAAACTAGAAATGACCCGTAGAAACGACTAGAACCATAGAAACGGCTGGTTGAAGCCACTACAAAAGCTAGAAACGGCCCGTAGAAACGAATGGGCCAGTAGAAATGACTGCTGGAAATGGTTGACGCCTCTATAAAAGCTAGAAACGGCCCGTAAAAACAACTGGAACCATACAAACGACTGAACCCGTTAGAAATAATTGTGCGGTTGAAGTAAAGGCGTTGCAAAGGGTAGAAATCTTTGAAACCGTTACAAAGACTAGGGCCGTAGAAACGACAGCAACCGTAGAAATGACTGGTGAGTTTAAACAAAGTCACTACAAATGCTAGAAACTGTTGCTACAAATGGTTCGAAACAAATCCGTTGCAAAAAGTAGAGAGCAGGAATGTTGGAAATGGGATATTGGGAATAAATATATAACTTTTTGTAAGCCAGAGGTAGGAACAAACAAATCTTTTCTAAGACAGGTACTCAAAGTGGTTTTTCTAGGTGCACAAAACTTTAGCCATCAAAGAGAAAACTTCAGTCTACTACAAACAAATGTTTCTATCACATATAACATTTTCTAAGACAGACGTCAGTACAAACAAATATTTTCTAGGTACACAAAGCGTATGTTTCTCTCAACGAATTGTTGATATAAGAGTAAAATGAACAAAGTATTTGAAAAATTTCACAGGGGTTTCACCTATATGTCTCTAACAGCACCTTATAAATGCTAGAAAACTGATAGTAGAAACGTTATAACAGAAGCAAGAATGATGGAAATGATTGGTACAGGAACGCTACAAATGTTAGAAATGGGAGCCCTGCAAATACTAGAAACGACAGGTACAGGGACGTTACAAATGATACAAAATATATGAATGCTAAGAACAATCCCGGCGCAAATAACTGCGATAGACTGCTGTATTTAATTAGTATCCGCAATAAGGATGATGTCGGTATATCGTAAGATGTATATGAAGCAATAAGATATCCAACTGCCTATCGAAAATTTCGACTTTGTTGAAGAATCGTTGTCATCAGCAAGTCGACACGGATAATTGTTACCAAGTTCCCTACGAGCAGCAGTCTGCGGACCTAGTGGTTGTGGAAACTTTCAAATTCGGAATGGTTGAAGTCAAGTAGTTAGGTTCTGGCAGGTCGTAAATTTTACTTGAAACGCATTATTTCTAAACATAAATGTCATAGAAATTAACACTGATATATTATAATATATCATAATATATTTTGTTTGAAAATGAATTCTTAAAATAATTTTGATTGTTGTACTGTTTTTATCGATTTAAGTGCTTCAATAGTGTCTTAATATTATAATATTATTAGTATTCGCTTTTATAACGAACCAAAGCAGATAAAAGGAACTTGTGTACGTTTTCAGAGATTTAGAGAAATATGGCAATGTTGCTCCATCACTCTAATCATATGACTAAAATGACTCATTTCCGAGATCTAGGGAAATATGGAAATCTGGCGATCATGGCCCTCCTTAGCGGGCTTTCCGGTCATGACGTCATAAGCTGCACTCTCATTGGCTGGATTATTAGCAGACCAACTGCTAACCATCAGTTTGTTTATCTTATATGCCTATAAAGAACAGATATGTCCTGATTTCAAAGTTTCCAAAGCAGGATTCCGTTTCATATTTGACGAGTGTCTTTATGCCACTAGAAATACTAGAAATAACTGGTGAGTTTAAACAAAGCCGCTACAAACGGTTAAAATGACTGGTACAGGAACGTTGCAAATGGCTGATGCCACTAGAAATGGTAGGTTAGTTGGAAACTCTAGAAATAGTAGGAATGATGAAGCAGGAACGTTAGAAATGTTGCACAAGGGTTCGATATTTGGATATGTAATGATGACAAAGAGTTTTTCTAACAAAGAAAACCGGTACATATAGCTTCTTCTAAGACAGGTATTCAAAACTTTATCATCAATCGGTTATTAGTTATAAACTCTTTCTAAGAGACAACAAGAAACATCAGCCGTTTGCTGCTACTCACTATAAATCTTTCTATCACATGTAACTTTTTCTAAGACAGGTACTCAAAACTTTAGCATCAAAACTAATTTCAGTACTTACACATAAACTTTTTTCTAACAGAATACAACCAAGAAAATCAAGTCGTTTGCTGCGTTTTTCAAATGTTTCTACTAATGAATTGTTGATATGAGAGTAAAGTGTACAAAGTACTGTATAACATTTTATTCTTGAACCAACAAATATTTACCAAAGAACGCTGTCTTTAAGGCGGAAGCTTAAAAATTATATATCTCATATTATATTGTTGAAATAACTTCGTTGATATTCAAATTCTAAGTTTAAAAAAAGATGTCAGAGAGGCTCCTAATGTTATTTCCAGAAGTACGTTGTAGCAAACAACCTCAAAACGGAGATAACAAAACCATCGTCTCATCAAAAGTTTCTCTTAAAAAAATGCAACTCAACAAACAAGGTAATTTAACGAGCATATGAAACGTAGGAACAATTTCCTTGATTTATGAATTACTAAAAATATTTCTTAAAGTTAAATATAAAAATATTTTTGACTGCTATTTTCCTTTGAATAATAAACATAAATAAAATATAGAATAAAGATCGAAGCTCGTACTTACACTCCTGCCAGACCACTAGAAGGCTTTCATGCAGGATTATGGCTTGCTAGCTTTCGACATGTTGAAAGACAAAGCAACGAACCACCACACGCAGCCGAAACTGAGAATTTGTCACTGGAGAACGCTACTAGACCCAGTCACAACCAAAACAACTCCGGTAGCAGAAAAAAGACAAGTTCAATTCATCATTCCACATGCTTATAACCCTGCTTTGATATACACAATGAAGATAAAACAGCAAACGCATTCAAAAGTTTGTAAACGGAGCCACAACAAAATTCGTAGCATCAAATTAATATGTTTTCAGATAATTATATGCGTATTAAATAATCTATTGCAAGACTAAATGGTTGAGATTATTTCATTATTTATCATAGCTGAATATTTAGTTCAAAAGGCAGCCATTCAACATTGCACACAGACAACAACACACCACCGAAAAAGAAAATTATTTAAAAGAAATGTTGTAAAATACTGAGTAGAAATTCTTGTTAAATTGAAATTAATCCTACAAATATTCTAAAGATATACGATGTTTGTGCTTTATTTGATATCTGCATCACTATCAATTATTGCGGTTTTTTAACCTTGGTGAAGATGTTAGCGAAGGTTATAATTTGTCAAAACAGAAGTATCCATTAGAAATGAATTTATTCGTATCTTAGAGTATCAATCAATCATTTGAAATACTGTAAGGGTGTTTGATGTAACAATATTGTTCTTCCAATAACACTTTGCTTTGAATTAAATTACTGTTGGTGGAAAGAGTTATCAATCTAAACTGTGAAATAAAAGTCATATGGTTTAAATATTTTTTGTTTTGAATCATGTCACATTCAACAGACCAGAAAATCTTGGTCAAGAATGGGTGGACTTCGTTGTGCACCAAACAAAAGCCCTTAAACCATGTGTTGGCATGCCATCCTTCAATATCAATGTGAATAACACGAATTTGTTTGTAAGATGTACGAATGTTAGATAATAGAAAACACATTCCTATGCACGAGTGTATACATAATGAATAACATTTAAGAAAACGTAACCAACCTATTAAACTACACACATACAAATTTAAAACTAGCAACTCACAGGGTTATAATTGTGAACATACTAGAAGCAATATAAGACAAAAGAAAGCTGTAACTAGCCCTCGTGTTATCCGATTATAATTATCTCGATCTCCATCACAACAAATAAC
Source organism: Octodonta nipae (assembly GCA_034190945.1). Classification (NCBI taxonomy): domain Eukaryota; kingdom Metazoa; phylum Arthropoda; class Insecta; order Coleoptera; family Chrysomelidae; genus Octodonta; species Octodonta nipae. The sequence continues at coordinate 89,714,158 of CM067218.1, read as the reverse complement.
GGAAACATAATTCATAAGTTTATAAGCTTATTGTATGAAATGGAAAAGTTTACTCCAGGCACATATATATTGAATCAACAATGTGCTATTGAACAACATTGTCATGAGTATAATTTCTGTGACGTCATCACTCTCATGTCTAGTTTATCAGCAGACCACCTACCATTAGTCTGCTTTTGAATCATAACATACGAAGCATTAAGATCAAAGCCATAATTTTCCGAGATCTAAGGAAATATAGTAATCCTTTTTTTTCTGCGGCGTCATTAGTCGGTTATTTCCTCTATATAACAAGAAACATAACCTGATCAAGGAAATGATGTCTCACTCTTTCTCTTAAGTATCTATCGAAATGATGCCTCTGTCATTGGTTTATTCAAACAGACCACGAGACCACAACATGTCAATCATTAGGGATGGAATGCGTACTAGGACTCTAACACACCCTAACCTATAATAAGAAACCTTATTCATATAAGGCATACAATATATGGAAAATGTCACTTACTCTCTTTAATGAACTGTCTCAAAATGATTGAAGACAATGAGAAATACATAAGGCTAAATCATTCTGCACTGAATATAAAAGCTTTCGATTCAGCTTAGTGAAAAGATTTCCAGTGCACGAACGCCACTCTTTAAAACAATTCAAGTAAGATTGTTCTATTTCCATTTAAATAATAAAAAATTAGACAGTTGAGTACTAGTTACCAAGAATATGTCTATAGCATAATAGCAACAGTGTTTCATTGGTAAAATTTTGAATGCAGTAAGATCAGTAAAACAATGTCACAAAGTTATATTTTTATTTTCAAATAATAACAATTTAATATGTAGCTAAAATCTTATTTAATAGTTTTAAGTTGATCATACAAAGATATGATGGGTCAATCAATGCCGAAAATATTTAAAGTCAGTTTATCAGTCTTATGTAACGAGTTGGTAAACTGATTAAATTCGAAGTACCGATTTTCTTGAAAGAAGTATATTAAACCATTAGTATATCTGAATACCCCTCTAATATTTGGAGGAATGCCTGCAAATTTGCTGCTAATGTAACCATATTCTTTAGACTCCAGAGAACATTCATCTATCTCCACAAATGTGTTTTCTGATAGAAAAAAGTAAGTTTGTCCTGTGTACGTACTTATAGCAGCAATAATTTCGTCTCCAGCAAGACCTATTTATAGACCAGACGCATTGAGGCTTTTGATTAATTTAAAATTACGATCTTCTATATAAAATAGTATAATTCGATTAATAATTGCAATTATTTCTCCAGAAGGGCGTTGATAAATTGATGTTATTTCGAAATCACCTGGAAGTAAAAAATTTAAAAACTTTCTCAATGATATATCCTTTGTTGTGAAATTCTTTGTTTGAATATCCATTATCCAAAGTCTGTCTTTATAGATGATATATAAATTTGTATGTAACACAAGGAATCTTAGTTGTGCTTGAGCCGGTAGTTGCAGTTCTCGCTGTTAATGGTTTCTTAGGTCCATACAAATATCCATGTGCTAGACTCCCTCCTGTACCATCGAATGTAGATGAGCATATACCTCCATTCTGACAGTTTCTATAATTCGTATGTTGAGACTGTCCATTTGATATGGAAATAACAATATCAGGTGTAATCCTAGATTGAATAAATTGTAAATCAGTAACATTTTGCCACACTTCAAAGGCCTTTCTAGCAGCATTATTCATTTGCGAATTAGCCAATTTAAAATGCCATTTAAGAGTTCTTTTATTCCATTTTTGAGGTGAAATACCAAAGTTTAGGGGAAAATCAGATACACCACAACGAGGTTGCCTCATTAACGTCAAAGTCTCATTGTTTGCTTGTCCATCTACATTTAAATTGTATAGTTCTTGAAATTTTACCAATGCTTGCTCTATGTTTGTTATAGCATTTCCTTCAGTTTCATCCAAAAACCCATACTGTTTGAGGAAATTTTCAACATTCACTTTAGTCTCACCAATGTGAACTATAATGAAAATAAGGTAATATTTTAGAAGCATTGCAACAGTTTGCTACAACAACATACAAGTTATACTGGCATTACTCTTATAGTTGTAAAAATTTAAGCTGTCGAGCTATGGTCTGTAAAAAATAATCATGTTTCATACGTGTTTTAATTTCAAAGTGGAAAATATTCCTTACATAGCGATCAAAAGATGTGTTCTTGAGCAGGCGGCTTCAAAAATTCGAGCTGTCGAGCTAACGTCTATAAAAACAAAAATGTTTAGAAAATTTTTATCTAAACATTACGAAAGGTGTATAATAAATGCAGTTTATACAATACACTATTAACGCGTTAATAAGGCTTTCGGTCTGTTTTAAATATTCTATAAAAACAACTCAGAGGCCTAACTAATTTGCTTTTCTATGCTTTCAAAACTGCTCAATGAAACAAGAGGTATTACAGCCTATGAAATTTGATTTTATTTTTGAATTCTGTTGAAAATTACTACTACCATTAAAATATAATAAACTTACCCTTCCTTAGAAACATAGTAAAAACTATGAAACGACTAACACGTAACTTGGTGTTTTTTCGTCACTAGACAGAAAGTAAACCTTTGTTAAAAATTTCTAACGTTTTTATATAAAACTTTAAATCATAGAATAACATGAAACAACCAACATGTTTTTTCATATGCTTGAACCACTGGCAGTTTTTTCAAGATATCATCAACGACCAAAAGCGTCAACATGTTTTTCCATTCGCATGAACCGATGGTAGTTTTGCAAGATGACAACAACACCAAAAGTCATCAACATGTTTTTTACTTCCGTGAGAAACAAACACACATGTATTTTCTAAATATGTTTTATTTTAATAAAAAACTTTCACCAACATTTTTATGTCTAGAAAATTATTATTTTTTTGTACACAGAAGCTGCTTTCAGTTACTGATTGAAAAATGGCAGATGGACAAAGCCTTTTAACTACAAATCTATAAAATTTTTATGTCTAGAAAATTATTTATTACTGCATAGGTTTCCAAGCTAGTTTTGTTTCATTCCATCTCTTTCATATGCCTCCTACATAGGTCTATGCTAAAGATTTTAATGACTCTGCTTAACTTTCTGCAAGGGAATTATTATAATAACCATCATTGCTGGTTTTGTAAGCGTTATAGAAAGACTTCATTAGTTTACTCATTTGATGTATGAATACCCAAATTTCAGAATATTTTAAGGTTTTCCAAGACCCCAGCGAATTATTTACGTTTGTGTTTGGTATCAACAAACGACCTAAATTGTGAATAATGATCTTACAGCATTCAAAATTTTACAAATGAAACACTGTTGCTATAATGCTATAGACATATTCTCGGTAACTAGTACTCAACTGTCTAATTTTTTTATTATTTAAATGGAAATAGAACAATCTTACTTGAATTGTTTTAAAGAGTGGCGTTCGTGCAGTGGAAATCTTTTCACTAAGCTGAATCGAAAGCTTTTATATTCAGTGTAGAATGATTTAGCCTTATGTATTTCTCATTGTCTTCAATCATTTTGAAACAGTTCATTAAAGAGAGTAAGTGACATTTTCCATATATTGTATGCCTTATATGAATAAGGTTTCTTATTATAGGTTAGGGTGTGTTAGAGTCCTAGTACGCATTCCATCCCTAATGATTGACATGTTGAGGTCTCGTGGTCTGTTTGAATAAACCAATGACAGAGGAATCATTTCGATAGATACTTAAGAGAAAGAGTGAGACATCATTTCCTTGATCAGGTTATGTTTCTTGTTATATAGAGGAAATGACCGACTAATGACGCAGCAGAAAAAAAAGGATTAGTATATTTCCTTAGATCTCGGAAAATTATGGCTTTGATCTTAATGCTTCGTATGTTATGATTCAAAAGCAGACTAATGGTAGGTGGTCTGCTGATAAACTAGGCATGAGAGTGATGACGTCACAGAAATTATACTCATGACAATGTTGTTCAATAGCACATTGTTGATTCAATATATATGTGCCTGGAGTAAACTTTTCCATTTCATACAATAAGCTTATAAACTTATGAATTATGTTTCTGTTATTTGTTGTGATGGAGATCGAGATAATTATAATCGGATAACACGAGGGCTAGTTACAGCTTTCTTTTGTCTTATATTGCTTCTAGTATGTTCACAATTATAACCCTGTGAGTTGCTAGTTTTAAATTTGTATGTGTTTAGTTTGTGTGGTTGGTTACGTTTTCTTAAATGTTATTCATTATGTATACACTCGTGCATAGGAATGTGTTTTCTATTATCTAACATTCGTACATCTTACAAACAAATTCGTGTTATTCACATTGATATTGAAGGATGGCATGCCAACACATGCGACATGATTCAAAACAAAAAATGCAGATATCAAATAAAGCACAAACATCGTATATCTTTAGAATATTTGTAGGATTAATTTCAATTTAACAAGAATTTCTACTCAGTATTTTACAACATTTCTTTTAAATAATTTTCTTTTTCGGTGGTGTGTTGTTGTCTGTGTGTAATGTTGAATGGCTGCCTTTTGAACTAAATATTCAGCTATGATAAATAATGAAATAATCTCAACCATTTAGTCTTGCAATAGATTATTTAATACGCATATAATTATCTGAAAACATATTAATTTGATGCTACGAATTTTGTTGTGGCTCCGTTTACAAACTTTTGAATGCGTTTGCTGTTTTATCTTCATTGTGTATATCAAAGCAGGGTTATAAGCATGTGGAATGATGAATTGAACTTTGGTTGTGACTGGGTCTAGTAGCGTTCTCCAGTGACAAATTCTCAGTTTCGGCTGCGTATGGTGGTTCGTTGCTTTGTCTTTCAACATGTCGAAAGCTAGCAAGCCATAATCCTGCATGAAAGCCTTCTAGTGGTCTGGCAGGAGTGTAAGTACGAGCTTCGATCTTTTTTCTATATTTTATTTTTGTTTATTATTCAAAGGAAAATAGCAGTCAAAAATATTTTTATATTTAACTTTAAGAAATATTTTTAGTAATTCATAAATCAAGGAAATTGTTCCTACGTTTCATATGCGCGTTAAATTACCTTGTTTGTTGGGTTGCATTTTTTTAAGAGAAACTTTTGATGAGACGATGGTTTTTTATCTCCGTTTTGAGGTTGTTTGCTACAACGTACTTCATTAGGAGCCTCTCTGACATCTTGTTAAATCTTGTTTTTTTATAACTTTTTTTCAACTTAGAATTTGAATATCAACGAAGTTATGTCAACAATATAATATGAGATATATAATTTTTAAGCTTCCCCCTTAAAGACAGCGTTCTTTGGTAAATATTTGTTGGTTCAAGAATAAAATGTTATACAGTACTTTGTACACTTTACTCTCATATCAACAATTCATTAGTAGAAACATTTGAAAAACGCAGCAAACGACTTGATTTTCTTGGTTGTATTCTGTTAGAAAAAAGTTTATGTGTAAGTACTGAGATTAGTTTTGATGCTAAAGTTTTGAGTACCTGTCTTAGAAAAAGTTACATGTGATAGAAAGATTTATAGTGAGTAGCAGCAAACGGCTGATGTTTCTTGTTGTCTCTTAGAAAGAATTTATAACTAATAACCGATTGATGATAAAGTTTTGAATACCTGTCTTAGAAGAAGCTATATGTACCGGTTTTCTTTGTTAGAAAAACTCTTTGTCATCATTACATATCCAAATATCGAACCCTTGTGCAACATTTCTAACGTTCCTGCTTCATCATTCCTACTATTTCTAGAGTTTCCAACTAACCTACCATTTCTAGTGGCATCAGCCATTTGCAACGTTCCTGTACCAGTCATTTTAACCGTTTGTAGCGGCTTTGTTTAAACTCACCAGTTATTTCTAGTATTTCTAGTGGCATAAAGACACTCGTCAAATATGAAACGGAATCCTGCTTTGGAAACTTTGAAATCAGGACATATCTGTTCTTTATAGGCATATAAGATAAAGAAACTGATGGTTAGCAGGTGGTCTGCTAATAATCCAGCCAATGAGAGTGCAGCTTATGACGTCATGACCGGAAAGCCCGCTAAGGAGGGCCATGATCGCCAGATTTCCATATTTCCCTAGATCTCGGAAATGCGTCATTTTAGTCATATGATTAGAGTGATGGAGCAACATTGCCATATTTCTCTAAATCTCTGAAAACGTACACAAGTTCCTTTTATCTGCTTTGGTTCGTTATAAAAGCGAATACTAATAATATTATAATATTAAGACACTGTTGAAGCACTTAAATCGATAAAAAACAGTACAACAATCAAAATTATTTTAAGAATTCATTTTCAAACAAAATATATTATGATATATTATAATATCAGTGTTAATTTCTATGACATTTATGTTTAGAAATAATGCGTTTCAAGTAAAATTTACGACCTGCCAGAACCTAACTACTAGACTTCAACCATTCCGAATTTGAAAGTTTCCGCAACCACTAGGTCCGCAGACTGCTGCTCGTAGGGAACTTGGTAACAATTATCCGTGTCGACTTGCTGATGACAACGATTCTTCAACAAAGTCGAAATTTTCGATAGGTAGTTGGATATCTTGTTGCTTCATATACATCATACGATATACCGACATCATCCTTATTGCGGATACTAATTAAATACAGCAGTCTATCGCAGTTATTTGCGCCGGGATTGTTCTTAGCATTCATATATTTTGTATCATTTGTAACGTCCCTGTACCTGTCGTTTCTAGTATTTGCAGGGGTCCCATTTCTAACATTTGTAGCGTTCCTGTACCAATCATTTCCATCATTCTTGCTTCTGTTATAACGTTTCTACTATCAGTTTTCTAGCATTTATAAGGTGCTGTTAGAGACATATAGGTGAAAACCCCTGTGAAATTTTTCAAATACTTTGTTCATTTTACTCTTATATCGACAATTCGTTGAGAGAGAAAAAGTTATATGTGATAGAAACATTTGTTTGTAGTAGACTGTCGTTTTCTCTTTGATGGCTAAAGTTTTGTGCACCTAGAAAAACACTTTGAGTACCTGTCTTAGAAAAGATTTGTTTGTTCCTACCTCTGGCTTACAAAAAGTTATATATTTATTCCCACTATCCCATTTCCAACATTCCTGGTCTCTACTTTTTGCAACGGATTTGTTTCGAACCATTTGTAGCAACAGTTTCTAGCATTTGTAGTGACTTTGTTTAAACTCACCAGTCATTTCTACGGTTGCTGTCGTTTCTACGGCCCTAGTCTTTGTAACGGTTTCAAAGATTTCTACCCTTTGCAACGCCTTTACTTCAACCGCACAATTATTTCTAACGGGTTCAGTCGTTTGTATGGTTCCAGTTGTTTTTACGGGCCGTTTCTAGCTTTTATAGAGGCGTCAACCATTTCCAGCAGTCATTTCTACTGGCCCATTCGTTTCTACGGGCCGTTTCTAGCTTTTGTAGTGGCTTCAACCAGCAGTTTCTATGGTTCTAGTCGTTTCTACGGGTCATTTCTAGTTTTTGTACTTTTTTTTAGTCATTTGCAACTTTCCCGTACCAGTTATTTTTAACATTTGTTGCTTATCTACCCTTTGCATCAGTTCTGTACCAACCATTCTACCGTTTCTACCCTTTGTAAGGTCCTACTTCAACCTTTCAATCATTTCTAACAGCCCTTTGCAGCTATTTCTACCATTCAGAATAGTATTTTTTATTTAAACCAACCTGGCTGTCCATTCCCAGTATATTTCCATAATTTCTTACAAATTATTGAATTTTTTGTATCACATTTTCTGTCCTAAATGTGACAACACATTTTTTTATCTTACAGTTGCGGTTTAGTTTATCTTTTGTTATTGTCATCGTTGAATTCTTTCAGGTCAGATAGATATATTTATAATCGGAGCTATTTATTTTCCAATGTTCTATATACACACAGTAAATTAATTGGAGAATGCTATTGCGATGGTATTCTCAGGTATTTTGGTAAAATATTTGGCTGTGTTTCGGTATGAAATAAAATATTATAACAGACCATTATTAAGTATATTAAGGGAGCATTACATTTGGATAGTATTAATCTCGGGTATTTTGTTTTAACGATATATTTGATGGTGTTTATTTTGACAAAAAAAAATCCGTTAGCGTAAACATGATATAACAGTGTCTTTTCGTTGCGGTCGCCATTTCCGTTGACGGTATTAAAGGCAAACTTGAACTAGTCGCTAGATAAATTATTATTTCTTTGAATACGAATATGCGGTGGGATGATGGCGGCCTTACTATAACTTGTACAAAGACAAGATCACAAATAGTTTTAGGTATTAAGGATGTTCTGAATATTCATAATATACTATGTGCTAACTTATTTAAACAATAGTCGCTCGACGTCCGACCAAAGTTGCCTTTCTTGCGCAGGTAGGCGCTCGCTTACGAAAACTATAGACTCGAAGGAGTGGACGTTCTCGCACATGCAGGCTTAAGCAAAAGATTTTAAATTTTTTTACAGACAACAACACACCATATCTTTCTTCAGACGCTTGAAACATTAAAAAAAATTCTAAGTCTCAAAGCTCGACGTCCGGCGAAAGTTGCCGCGCCACGGACTTGCGCCTTTTTACAGCCAACTATATCCCCCCATCCAGCCCCCAAATATCTAACTGAACAACGCCCAAAAACACGCGCCCGCGCAACGGGCATGTACTATACCTTTTCAAATAAACATTTCTCGATTAACCGCATTAGTGCAGCTCGGTGGACACCTTACTTTGTAATCAGACAAGCCGCGTTCGATACCCGGCCAAGTATTTAGCTTTTTTTCTCTCTAACCACCACAACCAACAACAGATGGCGTGCACCCTGCAACCCACAATACAATGGCTTTCAATTATTAACAACAGATGTCGCGCACGTCTGCAACACACGCAACCCACAATACAATGGCTTTCATTTATTAACAACAGATGGCGCGCACCTCTGCGACACACCCAAATGTCTTTCGCGCACCCCTACGACCACCCCCAATGTCTTCTTCTTCCCAATGGCTTCTTCTTCTTATCCAAACAACAACTACCAACAGCTCGGCAGCAGCTCCCGGCAAGAACTCGATGACTGGTTACCTTTATGTCCACTTCCGCTCCAGAAACCGCTTTGTTTAACTACTAATATTTTCCCCAACTGATTTCGGGGTAGTCAAATCCACTTCCAGGTGGCTACCAATAAAACTTTCGGATCACGGCAGTCGATCCTAGACCTCGTTTCTGGCGAAGGCGGTGCCCGTTAGTAATTGGAAGGAGAGGGCCCCGCCCCTCGAGTGTGACTTGGCAAAACTTTACACAAGTAGTTCCCCGGACACATTTTCCTTCGGGATTGTGCAAAAGAGAACGAGTGTGACTTGTCAAAACTTTACCCAAGTAGTTCGCCGGACACAATTTCCTTCGGGATTGTGCGAAAGGGAACGAGTGTGACTTGTCAAAACTTTACACCAGTAGTTCGCCGGACACACTTTCATTCGAAATTGTGCGAAAGGGAAGGAGGCCGACTTGTAAGCCGTTAACACAAATAGTCGTCGACGTTCGAGTTCTTTCGAGAATGAGGCCTCGGCGATGTCTGGGATAACAGCGAGGACCGTCGTTTGAGATGTCGCTGCCCTGTTTCAGGAGCGACCGAGTATTCGAGACGATTTTCTTTTGTCCTCCACGCGCCTGTTACCCGTAAACTAGCTCTGTGATCTACCTTGTGGAAAAACCATTATAGTAAAGCAAGCAAGGGAGAGCAGCTATGCGCAGGTTTGGGCGACAAACCATCTACGCTAGGTTAGCGTTAAACGGACGCGGTCCGGAGAAGTATGATCGAAGGGGTCGTCACTACAGTCTTTGACTTCTGCAATGTCCGTAAGGACCAAATGGGTAGTGCGGGAAGAGGAAGCCCACTGTGTCGGCTAGCGGTGCCTCTTCGTCTGGTGTTGGCCTCGCAGGGGCAAATAGTACAACAGGATAGGCTTCTGGGCGGACAGGAATGAAGTCGGAGTCTTATTCATGTGCATGTCCTTGTAAGTGGGGGGATAGACGAAAGCCGTTTGAGGTGTCGGACGGGGGCTCCTGCCCTAGAAAGGTAGTGAAGCTATCTAGAATCCGAGGCAAATCAAATTCCTATCCGCGCCTGGACACCTATAAATACAGCCTTTGAGGAGTTGGCACTAAGAACAACAACTCTTAAACCCAGTTTATGGTTGCGATATGTGGATGATACATTTGTGATTTGGCCACATCATAAAATAAAATTTACCATCGAGGTTGAAGCCAACAATCAACTGCCACTCCTTGACGTTCTCATAAATAGGAAGGAAGATGGAACCCTTGGCCATACAGTATATAGGAAAGCAACTCACACCAACAGATATCTTCATGCTAACTCTCATCACCACCCAGCCCAACTACAAGCCGTCGTCAAGACTTTAGTAACCAGATCACAAAGACTAGCCAGACCAGGATAACATCAAACAGGAAATTGACAGTTTAAAAACAGCTGAGACAAAACGGATTTACAGACCGAAATATACAAAGAGCCCTAAAGTCAAAACCGAGACAAACAGACGAGGAGCATGAGACACCAATAACCAAGGCTTATTTACCGTATGTCAAGGGGACCACGGACAGTATTGCAAGAATTCTACGGAGACACAATATCGATACTATTTTCAATACAGACAGAAAAATCAGCACGGTGTTGAGGACTACGAAGACGAGGATCCCTTTAGGACAACAAGGAGTGTACGAGATTCTATGTGCAGACTGTCATAAAACCTATGTGGGGCAAACTAATAGAAGAATTCAAGCTAGACGTGATGAATACCAGAACGCTGTAAGAAAGCGGGAAAAAGACAACATCCATTGCGGAACACGCCACCACGATGTCAAACCGAATAGACTTTGAGAACACCAGAGTACTGGCAAATATAGAACACCCGAAATCAAGACTCGTAAGAGAGGCAATTGAAATAGCGCAGAGGCCTCACAGTCTAAACGCACGCAATGAAATTCAGAACTTATCGAATTGTTGGAAAATTCTATTAAACACCGTACCGGCCCGGACCCGTCCAATAGAAGCTCAACCGCTAATAATAAATCAGCAGGCGGGAGGCGTGCCCACTGAGCGCCCAGGGCCAATCACACCCAGCCGTTCACGGTGCCAACCAATAGGCGCCGAGCCGCGACTATATAACAGCGCGAGCACTTCTGAAAATCTTAGTATTCGAGTAACTAGAAGCGAAAGCAGAAGGCTACGAGAATTATGCGAACCGACCTGAAGAGGGCAGATGTGACTCTGCCGAAAGGTCGTCATCTTACCATCGATCCTGGCAGGGATCAGTTATCAACTACGCGGATGAATTCCCGGAAACCACCTAAAACATTTAGTGCCCGCGAAAACTTAAAAACATATATATATATATATATATATATATATATATATATATATATACTACGTAGCAATTAACGGCTAAGAATCTGGATAGAATTTTGGAATTTCCATAAAATAATGGGAAAGTAGCCAAACATTTTTTATTTTACAAAGGGCACTAAATAAAGTGTACTCTTTTATTATATCATGAAAGCTTTCCAAATTTATTGATTTCTTCTTCAGTCAAGTTTCTGAAAGATTACACAAATTATTAATAATGGTATAACTTAATCTAGATGGTTAAACTAAACTTACAATATCCAGGTTACAAAATTATTAAAAAAGGTTCTCATTGCAAGTAATGTAAATTGCGTAATGCGTTTTGAATAAACATTACAGACATATTTCAACAATTTAATAAAACATTATTATAACCGGATCACACATATATTGAATACAATTTTTAAGATTAAAACAGAATCACATTTTAAAAACTTATGTACAAGCCATTTGTCAGAATCCGTGTTAGAAGACACTAAGATTCTTAGGTCATGGGGTGTGGATGCAAAAACATTGAAAGAATTCGTAGAGAGAGAGAGAGAGAGTCTAATAGAATACTGACTCGATGATATTGTTGTAAAGTCCGTGTGTTCAATTTAAAATTATAAAACTAATATTCACTTTCACTTTTCTAGAAACTTTTATTTACATCGAATATACAACAACTGATTCAAATATCACAATAACAATCTTTCATATAAGCTCTTCGCTCCATTAACTGATCTCGCGATCGTGGCCTGCTTCCTTTCATAAAACCAGCGTCGAATTCTCCAGTAAAATTAGTTATCACTCCTACAGGTGTCAAGTCTTTTCGAGAACCATTTTTTTATCTCAGAGCGATTGTTGACGTACTGAAATGAAACAGGGTCGGCTTTGGGTAAATTTCGTAACACTGCCCCTCCTTTAATTCTGATCGTCCCGATCAGAAACATCCTCCCCATGGTAGGGAGCGAGTCGATCTAAATGAAGCACCTTCAATTTAGCCTTAACCTCGTATAGACCATTCCAGGCGGGTGTAAGCTTTGGGGATTTACCCTTGCTCCGTTGGGGGTTGTACAGCCAGACTTTGTCCCTCTCCTGGAACCCGACTGAATTGGCCTTGAGGTCGTATCGCGTCTTCATCCGGTCACTGGTGGCCAACATCTGCGTTCGGGCTAATTCGTGTATTGCCAGCATGTTATGTCGGAGCTGGTCGGCATAATAGTCGATGTCTTGGGGAGGTTCTTCGGGGGAGCCAAATGCCAAATCGCAGGGTAATCGCAACTCCTTTCCGAATAGGACCCTGGCTTGGGTCAGGCCTGTACTATTATGGACATCAGAGCGATATGCCAACAGGAATAGGGGAATATGCTCATCCCAATCACGCTGGTTATTGCTGGCGACCTTGGATAGGTGTTGTTCCAAGGTCCTGTTGAATCTTTCCACCATTTCGTCTGACTGTGGGTGTAATGGTGTTGTTCTCGTTTTCCTAATCCCCAACATCGTGCAGATCTTCTGGAATACATTTGATTCGAAGTTACGCCCCTGGTCTGAATGTAATTCCATCAGGACGCCAAACCTGCTGAATAGTTGTTCTACTAGCACCGTCGCTACCGTGGTTGTCTCTAGGTTGGGTATCGCATATGCCTCAGGCCATTTGCTGAAGTAATCCACTGCGACCAGAATGTATTTGTTCCCCCTCTCAGACTCGGGAAACGGACCGGCGACATCGATGGCAATTCTTTCAAATGGGACGGCCACATTGTACTTGGTCCGGGTCTTCGGGCCCTTACTGGCTGCACAGATGGCACATTTGGGGCACCAAGCTCTGACGTCTTCGAAGTAATTCACCCAGTAAGTACCGCTGGCGAACTTTGTCAAGGGTTTTATTCATGCCTACGTGGCCTCCGGTAATTCCATCATGTACTTCGGTCAGGATGGCTGGTACCTTTTTCTTCGGAACTACCAGTTGGGACTTGGTTTATCGTCCATCAGCGCTTTCCCAAACTCGCTTGAACATTCCATTGTCTACTCTACCCTCTCGTTTTGAGTGACAGGATTGGTTCGATGTCTGGATCAGTCATTTGGTCCTGGATACACTGTTCCGTTGTCCAGTCTTCATTGGCCTGCACTCGGATCTGCCTGATGGAGATACCCTCTCGCTGTTCCGTCTTCAGACAATGTCCGCATTTTGCTCTACAGGGTCTTCTGGATAGGGCATCGGCATTATTGTGCAAACGGCCGGCACGGTGTTCCACCTTGAAGTCGTATTGCTGTAATTTCTCCATCCATCTGACCAGTTGTCCTTCCGGTGTCTTCCTGTCCAGCAGCCATTTGAGTGCGGCATGACCATAGAAGTATTTGTGGAAATGGTCTACAGCCCTTATTATTGCAAGAAGTTCTTTTCTGGTGACGCAATAATTTCTTTCCCGTTTCGAGAATCCACGGCTGTAATAATCGATCACTCTCTCTTCACCATCTTGCACCTGGGATAGGACGGCCCCCAAACCTGTGTTGCTGGCGTCGGTGTCTAAGATGAACTTGCCGGACTGTGTAGGAAAGGCTAGGATTGGACTGGAACATAGTGCTGCCTTCAGTCGCCTGAATCATGTTTCGCAATCCTGATTCCAATAGAAGGTCTCTTTCTCAGTGGTCTGCCGATGTAGAGGGGTGGCGATGGTGGCAAATCCCTCAAGAAAACTCCGGTAGTATGAACAGAGACCCAAGAAGCTTCGGAGTTCGTGTTTGTCTCTTGGAACTGGCCAATCACGGATGGCTTCTATCTTGTCTTCGTTGGTGCGAATTCCTGACTCGGACACTACGTGTCTTCGGATTGAGTCTCAGGTTGGCATTATTAATTCTGGAGAATACTTCGTCCAGGTTCTTCAGATGGTCGTCGACCCATGACTAGAATGTCGTCGTCGAGGTATACTAAGCACGTCCTCCATGTTAACCCGCTCAGTACATACTTCATTAGCCTCTCAAATGTAGCGGGTGCATTACATAACCCAAAGGGCATGACCGTGAACTGAAACAGCCCTTTACTGGTGGAGAACGCTGTCTTCTCTCTGTCGTTTGCGTGCAGACCAACCTGCCAATATCCACTTTTTAGGTCTAGTGTGGAGAACCAACGGGAGCCTGCTCGTGTGGTCAAAGTGTCATCGATTCGGGGTAGTGGATAGCTGTCTTTCTTCGTGACATCATTCAGCTTTCTGTAATCCATGCAAAATCGGGTGGTTTCATCCTTCTTTTTAACTAGCACGACGGGAGCGGACCATGGGCTGATGGATGGATCAATAACTCCATTTTGTAACATGGACTCGATGTTTTCCTCGACTGCCTGTTGTTGCCCCAATGGTAGTCGTCTAGGTGGTATTCTGATGGGTTGAGCCTTTCCGGTATCTATTCGATGCTGGATGATGTTGGTGCGACCGGTGGTTCCATCTTGACTGTTAAAAATTTGCCAGTGCTTTGTGATAAATTGCTTGGCTTTCTTCTTGTTCTCTGGTGTCAAGTGTGTCAAATGGTCAGCAAACTATTGTAGGAACTCTTTATCGGGCCCTGTCTCCTCCACCAACGTCTGGTACTATTCTTCGCAACTGATGATGGTCTCTACTGGCTTGTTGGACAAATTCAGGACTCTGATTGGTATATCTTGTCCGGTTTTAATTATAGCCCGTCCAACTAAGTAGTCATGAGTTGAATGTACGGGTTCCACCATTTCAACGCAGCTCCCAGGATTGCTGTCTAGCTGCCCATGAATAATCTGTTCCGTTCGACCGGGAATTCTAGCTGAAGACTTTGCCACAATTTTTATGGGGGTGACTGATGTGTTGACGGGCCGTGTCAATACAAATTCCTCATTTAGGAACCGAAGAATATCATACCTCGGGTCGAACATAAATCCATGCTAGCTAATTAGGGCCATTCCCAGTATAAAATCGTCCTCAATATTCAATATCATGGACTCGCCGGTGACTGTTCTGAGCTGGATGTTATTGGTAACTGGCCGAATTTCTGATGCTCTCGAAAAACCCTGGACTTGGCAATGGACACAGCGGCGACGGTATCGATGGTGATGGTAACTGCTCGCCCATTGATAGTGCCTCTGATGACTAGGCTGCCGCTATCTCAGCAAAATCCCCGGATGGATAACGTTTTGGGGGCTGGTCGAGGGTCAGTCAGCATTCGCCCCCTTATGCTGACTGGCTGACGGTCCTTGGACATGTGGCTGTTCTGTTGGTTAACCCTGGTCGGTGATCGTTCAGGTAGCCTCACTCGACAATCACGTTGGAAGTGCCCTGTCCGTCCACAGCGGTAGCATGCCCCTCTGGTGCCAGTTCTTTGTGACCGTTCTAATATTTTGTTCAGACCAGCCACCAGCGCTTGAAATGGTGACTATGACTCTTCCTGGTTGAAAGAAACTGCTCGGACCCTCGGCTTGGACATGTTCATGACGGCTTCAACTTCCAAAGCCCGAAGTAGAGCTTCATTACTTTTCTTGACGCCCCTTAGTCTTAGATTTCGTTGTACTTCCACATCTCTGATACCGTTTATGAAACTCTGTGTGGCCAACTGGTCTTTCGTTTCCTCTGGCAGGTCTGGGTAGGACAAGTGACCTAACCGCCTAATCTCTGCTTCGAATTCTTGGAGGCTTTTTGCGTTTTTCCACTCAGTTGGACTTGGTTTACTTGGCTCAAGGATTGATTGTCGTAGCGTTTGTCTAGGATGGCGATGATCTTGTCGAAATTGCTTTGTTCATCAACTGGAATGCTTTGGAGGAGTTCTAGGGCCGGACCTCTTAACGAAATTACCAGAGAAGTAGATTTTTCTTGGTTATCTCATCCATTAGCTGTAGCCACGGCCTCAAATTGCCGTTTATACATGGGCCAAGATGAACTGCCGTCGAATGTTGGTGGTTTACTAAAGGAACCTTTGGTACTCACGGTGTGCTGGTATTTTCCTCGCTGTAAGTCCTGTTGCATTGTTTTGATTTCTGTTTCTACCTTGTTTTGGATGGCACTGATTTTATCTTGTACTTTACTTACTTCACTTTGTACCGTGTTTTTAATGGAACTGATTTCAAATTTCACCTGGCTCTGGATGGAATCGATGTCATCTACTTTTATTTCAAGAGTCTCCACATTATTTTTTAGGATCTTAATGTCGTCGTTTATTTCTTTTATGCCTGATTCAACTATTTGCATTCTTTCATTAACTGTTTCATTACTTGCGATACTATTTGCATTAATTGTTCAAATTGCAGTTGTCTTTTTTCTTCCGTTATCTGAAATTCATTTTGTCGTTTTAATTCAGTTTGGTCTTGTTTCTCTTCAAATACTTTAAAATCATTTTGTCGTTTTTCTTCTAGTATTTTAAATGCATTTTGTCTCGTCAATTCAAATTTAGAGAATAATCCCTCAATTAAATTTTGTTGTTCACTTTTCATCGTGGAAACTAGATTTTGTTGTTTTTCTTCCATTGTAGTGACAAGATTTTCTAATTCTATTTTACGTTTTTCATCAAAAGACTTTACTAACCTTTGTTGAATTTCTTCTTGATGTTGTTTCTCCTTCTTGTCACGTTTTTCTAGAATCTGTGCTATTTTTTCGTCTAGTCCCTCGGTAACCTGTTTGACTATTTTTTGGCAGTTTCGTCCATTTTTTCCATAAATGAAATTACGATTTTAACTGCACTTAATCCTGTACTTGCGATCACCAAATTTGTTGTAAAGTCCGTGGGTTCAATTTAAAATTATAAAACTAATATTCACTTTCACTTTTCTAGAAACTTTTATTTACATCGAATATACAACAGCTGATTCAAATATCACAATAACAATCTTTCATATAAGCTCTTCGCTCCATCAACTGATCTCGTGATCGTGGTCTGCTTCCTTTTATAAAACCTTTTATTCTCCAGTAAAATCAGTCATCACTCCTACAGGTGCCGAGTCTTTTCGAGAACCATTTTTTATCTCAGAGCGTATATATATATATATATATATACACATACACACATGTACATATATACAAACATATATAATCCAAAAACAAGGGGAGATAATACTTGTTAAATTACAGTTAACGTTTATGATTTTTGTCCAACTCAAGTAAATTGCAGTATATTGTTTTTAGGTTTTTTATGTCTGTTTTTTTATTAATACTAATGTTGTGTCGATGTATACAAACCATCTCCAGAAACTGTCTTTTGAAGATGTTGGATTCACAAGCTAAAACCCCTGGATTGTCAGTCAGGGGAGTGGTTATTCTTCAAACAATGTTCGGCCAGAGCACAGCTACATTTGTTGAGGCGTATATCACTTTTATGTGTTGTTAACCTGCTTTTGAGGTTTCTTGAAGTTTGGCCTATGTAACAGGACTGACAGTCTTTACAATCCACCTTGTATACTACATTGGTCTTTAAAAGTGTTGGTGTCCTATCTTTGACCTTGCTGAATATGTGACCAACTGTTTTGAGAGGTTTGTGGGCAAACATGATGTTACGTTCCTATTTAAAAACCTGTTGTATTCTGTGGTAGATAATATTTATGTATGGAATTGAGATATAGTTCACCTGGGTGCTGGTGACATTCGAACTGCTTGTTGTGGGTGTACGGGTTCTTGGTCGCCATCCGTCGATAATGGCCAATTGTGAATTAAAAATCAGTTTACTTAAGAGTTTGTATGGGTAGGAATTGTCTAAGAGAACTTGAAAAAGGGTTTTTAAACTTTTGTACCTGAAAGTTGGATGGCAAATGTTGCAAATTCTTCTCTTCATGCAATTGACTAGATTTATTTTCATTTTCAGAGGGTGTTGAGAATGGAAGTTAAGAAACCTATCTGAACATGTTGGTTTAATATACCAGTCTAATTTCAGACTGTTGTCTACATCTCTAATGACCCTGGTATCTAAAAAAGGTACACTTAAAAACTGGTCTTCCTCTTCAATTGTAAAGTGTAAAAATTCATTGTAGTTGTTGAAAATGTGTAACAGTTCTGTTTTGCCAGCTGTAGGTATGTTACAAATGATGTCGTCAATATACTTCCTCAAGAAAGGAACCTTAAAGCTTAATTTCGACAGACAGTGTTGGACTAAGTCATCCATGATAAAATGTGAGATTATAGGTGATAGTTTTGATCTCATTGGAAAACCGAACACCTGTTTGTAGTATGTTCCATTGTACGAGAACACCGTCGAATCAAAAACGAATTTAATGAGTTTGAAGAAGTTGGATTTATTGATTTTTGTGTGGAATTAGATGGTATCCCAATGTGCTTCCAAACTGTTCAAAACTAAGTCCAACGAAATATTGGTGAACAATGATTCTACATCTAAACTTACAATGATATGGCCTGGAGGTAAGATAAAATTGTTATATAATTCAGCAAAGGTAGCTGAGTCCTCAATGTAGTATTGGTTATTTTTGTCATATGCTTTTTTTAGAATGAACACTAACAGACTGGCAATTCCAGAGACGGGGGAGTTTATTGACGAGACAATGGGACGTAAGCAAAGTGTAGGTTTGTGAATCTTTGGGAGGGCATACAATTTGGCCGAATTGTACACAGAATAGGCTTTGGCAATTCTTTCATCAATTTCTCGATTCGTTTTTAATTCGAAAATCAATTTTGACGCTTTTTGTTGGATTGTTGATGTGGGATCTCTATTGATGACCTTATAATACCTTTCATCACTCAATAGTTCATTGGAAAGAGAAGAGTAAGTATCTCTGTCGATGATGGTTGTTACATTGCCTTTGTCTGAATTCATGACTAGGAGATGTGGATTGTCGTTAAAGAAACGTCTGGTAACGTCAAATAAATGATTCAAATGATTATATCTGGGTGCATTATGATTAAAATGATTGGAGAGAATGTTGGTTATTCGGGAAGCATAAATATCATGTGAACTTTTATTCTGTACAAACTGTAATGAATAAAGACAACAGTTTGATCACATCTTGAGGAATTGGAGTGTTAGATAGGTTCTTTAACCAACCCTCTTTAATATTGATAGGGAAATGGTACTTTTGATTATTAAGATTGTTAAATTTTTTGATGTTAGATGTTCTAATTTTGTAGAAGGTTCTATTGTAACCGACTGTGAGTCTTCTGGAAAATTCCTCAACTACAAACTCAGGTAGCACAGCTCTAACTGATTGTTGTAGTTCATTGATAATATAGTTATATATATATATATATATATATATATATATATATATATATATATAGGGTGTAAACGGTTTGAGTGCAAAGATTTTGAGGATCAATACTTCAGGTCAAAACAAATCAAAAAGTTTTATAACAGTTTCAGAAATAAGCTATAGTTTTGCCACAAAAGGTTAGAAGTTACGTAGCCTTTATTACAGTGAATAATAGACTAGTTCCGGCTTCAAAATGCTTGTAAAGCTAAATATGTAAACACTCTGCTATAATTTGCCGTACGTTTCTCCGAACAAATGCATTACTCAGTACTAGCCACGATTGCTTTTTTGCTGCACCGGTTCTTGTAAAAAAGTGAAAGTGATTTTTGTGTGACATTCGACGTAGCGTTCGTGATTTTATTTTCATTTTAAAACATAAAGTGGAGAAATAACTAAAATCTGTTGTGAATTGTGAGTTCGAGTGTATTAGTTTGTGACAAATAGTGACAATTATACAATTAGGTAAAGACCTGACATTATATTAATTTGTGGGGAAAGCAGACGTAATAGCAAGAATGTTGAATTTTGAATTTTTACTATAAATAATCCGTTTGTTCTCCAGAGCTCTATCATAATGACATCTTGTAAGTACATGGGTATTTATTTGTCTGACATAAGTAATATTAATTTTATGAGTAACAATTATTTTTCGAAGAATTTAACACATAAAAGAACTACATATAAGAAATGTTTTGTTCAATATATTTTGTATCGAATTATTTTTGTATCATAATGTAAACAACTCTGCATTCTCCCTTCTTCAACTTGATGCATAAAATAAATCGCCAAATATAAATATTCATTTCAATACATAGATATTAAAAGGGTACATTTTTGAAAATATTTCATAAAATTTTCTTTACCTAAATAAATCTACCCACACTCTAAACTATATAATTATTTAATACAAAAAAATAACAGGTGTTCATTTTTTTGTGGTGACTCATTCCTTTATTATTCATGCTACAAGTGAATCTGATTTTTAGCGCGACGTTGCCACATTGACAATAATTACTTAACATGTATTTCGAATTTTCTTGCTTATTAAGGCCTATAGACCATAACGTTATAAGAGTTTTTTGTTTAATTTGGTATGTACTATCTGCACCGAAAATATATGTACTCAAACTATTTACACCCTATATACCTATATAAAGGGTGTAAACGGTTTGAGTGTAAATATTTTGAGGAATGGCAGTTTAGGTAAAAACAAATCAAAAAGTCTTACAGCATTTTTACTAAAAAGCTAGTTTTGTCAAAAAAAAATGGAAAAGTCACAAATTTTGCCCCTATTTTTATAGTCACCAACACATAATTTTACTTGCAAAATGCTTGTAAAGCTTGATATATAAATTTTAAACAGTTTCTATGCATTCATTAATCCCAATTTCATTAAGAAAACCATTTTTTCAGTTTTCAAATTAAATGAAAACTCGACATAAATATGCCGAAAAGATATGTTTATAAAGTTTAATGTAGTTTTTTAATTTTAACATCGTGTTTGTTTCCTTATGTGTTATGTAGAAAATATGGCTAAAGACGTGTAATTATATAAATATAAACTCCGTGGGTTGAATTAATTAATTTTAAAAACTAATATTCACTGTCGCTTTCTAGACACATTTATTTACACGTAAAACATCTAATATTTTCAACTGCTGATTTTAATATTATTTACATCGAAATCATAACAACAAAATAAGCTGAACGGACCATACTAACTAATTATGCTGAAATTAATCTTGCTTTATATAGCGTACAAAGAATTTTCTGGTAGTTCTACCTTTGTTACGTTGTTTTCGCCAGAGATGGAGTGAGATAAATTTTATAACACTGCCCCCCCCCCTTTAATTCTGATCGTCCCGATCAGAAACATCCTCTCCATGGTAGGGAGCGAGTCGATATAAATGGACCACCTTCAACTTAGCCCTGGGGTTTCGATCATCATCATCATTCGATGCTGCTAAAGGCTTGTCGAAGAAACTTAGACGAATTGCACATAGATAAGGAATTAGAATGATTTTCAAAAGCAGCAACACTCTAAGGAGCATGATTACAAGAACGAGACCGGACGCACCAGCAATACCAAATAACTGCATATACAGTATACCTTGTGAATGTGGCAATCTTTACATTGGAGAGACAAAGCGACCGCTGGGCATCAGGGTTAAGGAACACCGCACAGCTACTCAAAGGGCGGAGCTGACGAAGTCTGGGCTAGCTAACCACGCGTGGACCGAACACCACAACATCAACTGGGACCAGGCCAGGGTAATGCACAAGGAGGAGCATTGGTATAAAAGAAAATTTACAGAAACAGCATATATAATCTCGAACGAGAATATAATTAGCGAGCCCAGCGTCCAAATTAAAAAAAATTGGAAACCACTTCTTCGGCCACTGTTGCTACGCATCACCAACAACCAACCGCCAGATACGACCGGACGAGACCGATTAAACGTATAAATACCACGGATAAACTGAATTTCCCATCGTTACCTGATGACGATAGCAGATACAAAGCTATTGAAACGTTGTGAGATCAACCTTTTCAAGGAAACTTCAAGGAACGAGGAAGAGTGTCTACCAGATTCAGACTAACTTTGTCTAAGGTTTTGTTCATGCATAGATGGCCCCGGTAATCCCATCATGTACTTTGGTCACAATGCCTGGTACCTTTTTCTTTGGAACTACTAGTTGGGACTTGGTTTCTGGGCCATTAGTGCTTGTCCAAACTCGCTTGAGCACTGCATTCTCTGCTCTTAGAGAGTCCCATTGGGCCCATAACGATTTCAAGACGCTGGAGTATCTTGCTACCTTATCCCATCGTTGCCTGGGTGCCCTCTCTTTTTGAGTGACAGGATTGGTTCAATATCTGGATCAGCCATTTGGTCCTGAATGCACTGTTCCGTTGTCCAGTCTTCATTGGCCTGCACTCGGATCTGTCTGATGGAGATAACCTTTCGTTGTTCCGTCTTCAGACAATGTCCGCATTCTGCTCTACAGGGTCTTCTGGATAGGGCATCGGCATTATTGTACTGTAATTTCTCCATCCATCTGGGCAGTTGTCCTACCGGTGTCTTCATGTCCAGCAGTCATTAGAGGGCGGCATGATCTGTTTGGATTAGAAAATGACGACTATAGAGGTATTTGTGGAAATGGTCTACCGCGCTTATTATTGTAAGAAGTTCTTTTCTGGTGACGTAATAATTTCTTTCCGGTTTCGAGAATCCACGGCTGTAGTACTCGATCACCCTCACTTCGCCGTCTTGCACCTGGGATAGGACGGCCTCCAAACTTGTGTTGCTGGCGTCGGTGTCTAAAATGAACTTGCCGGACTGTGTAGGAAATGCTATGATAGGGCGGGAACACCTTCAGTCGTCTGAATGATTTTTCGCAATCCTGGTTCCAACGGAAAGTCTTTTTCTCAGTGGTCTGCCGATGTAGAGGCGCGGCAATGATGGTAAATCCTTCCACAAATCGTCAGTAGTATGAACAGAGACCCAAGAAGCTTCGGAGTTCATGCTTGTCTCTTGGGACTAGCCAATCACGAATGGCTTCTATCTTGTCCTCGTTGGTGCGGATTCCTGACTCGGAAACGACGTGACCCAAAAACTCTACTTCTTTTTGGAACATGGAACACTTCTTCGGGATGAGTCTCAGGTTGGCGTTCTTAATTCTGGAGAATACTTCACCCAGGTTCTTCAGATGGTCGTCGAATGTCTGAGCCATGACCAGAATGTCGTCGAGGTATACTAAGCAACTTCTCCATGTCAACCCGCTCAATACATACTCCATTAGCCACTCAAATGTAGCGGGAGCATTACATAACCCAAAGGGCAGACCGTGAACTGAAACAGCCCTTTACTGGTGGAGAACGCTGTCATTTCTCTATCGTTTTTGTGTAGACCAACCTGCCAATATCCACTCTTTAGATCTAGTGTGGAGAACCAACGGGTGCCTGCTAGTGTGGTCAGAGTGTCATCTATTCGAGGTAGTGGATAGCTGTCTTTCTTCGTGAGGTCATTCAGCTTTCTTTAATCCACGCAAAATCGGGTTCCATACTTCTTTTTAACTTGCACGACGGGAGCAGACCATGGGCTTATGGATGGCTCAATAACTCCATTTTGTATCATGGACTCGATGTTTTCCTCGACTGCCTGTTGTTGCCCCAATGGTAGTCGCCTAGGTGGTATTCTGATGGGACCTTTCCAGTATCTATTCGGTGCTGAATGATGTTGGTGCCACCGGTGGTTCCATCTTGACTGTCAAAAATTTGCCAGTGCTTTGTGATAAATTGCTTGGCTTTCTTCTGTTCCTCTGGTGTAAGGTGTGTCAGCAAACTGTTGTAGGAGCTCTTTACTGGGCTCTGTCTCCTTCATTGACGTCTGGTACTCTTCTTCGCAATTGATAGTCTCTACTGGCTCGAAACAAGCTATCTCTTGACCATTGGCAATTCTGATGTCGTTGTTGGACAAATTAATGACTCTAATTGGTATATCTCGTCCGGTTTTGCCTATAGCCCGTCCACCATTCCAACGCAGCTCCCAGGATTGCTTTCTAGCTGCCCATGAATAATCTATTCCGTCGACCGGGAATTCTGGCTGAGGGTTTTGCTACAATTTTTATGGAGGTTGCTGAGCTGTTGACGGGCCGTGTCAATACATATTCCTCATTTAGAAACCGAAGAACATCGTATCTCAGGTCGAACATGAACCCATGCTGGCTGATTAGGTCTATACCCAGTAAAAAATCGTCTTCAATATCCGCTACTAGGACCCTATGCCGGATTATGTTGTCCCGTATCTGTAACACCTTGCATTGACATGGATTCGCCAGTGACTGTTCTGAGCTGGATGTTGTTGGTAACTGGCCGGATTTCTGATGCTCTCAAAACCCTGGATTTGGCAATGGACACAGCGGCGCCGGTATCGATGGTGATGGTAATTGCTCGGCCATTGATGGTGCCCCTGATGACTAGGCTGCTGCTATCTCGGCAAACTCCCCGGATGGATGTTTTGGGGGCTGGTGGAGGGTCAGTCAGCACTCGCCCCCTTCTGCTGATTGGCTGACGGGCCCTGGACAGCCCTCTTTTCGTTAATAAACCTCATGACAACAGGCCTTATCTATCTGTTAACGTTTTTGACCGTGAAATCACCGCTTTAGTGGATAGTGGTAGTACCTCTTCCGTTTTAGGTTCCTCAGGGTTCTCTGTCTTAAAAGATTTCAAGTTACCGATTCAATATCATGATACCGTGTTAATAACTACCGCCGATGGTAACCCTCAAGACTTGTTAGGCTATGTTATGTTGCCGATTTCCCTTAATGGTACCGTTAAACACCTCAAAGTATTACTTATTCCGTCTGTCAAGCATAACCTTATTTTAGGTATGGATTTTCTACAGCTCTTCAAGGTAAAGGCAAATTTTTCTTCCCTATCTTATAATTATGGCCTCTCACAAATTTCAGCCATAAATACTATTCAAACGGTTTCCGATTTAACTCCTAAACAAGCTACCGAATTAAATAACGTAAAGGAGCTTTTCCTGAGTTTATCGCCTGCTGATAGAATCGGCAGGACCCATTTAATAACCCATACCATCGACACTGGAAATGCAAAACCTATTTGTTCCCGTCAGTACCCCTTATCACCAGCGATGCAGAAGGAGCTTCATAAACAGGTGGATGAAATGTTGAAGCTTGGAATTATTCAGCCATCTAAATCACCTTGGTGAAGTCCGTTGTGGTTGGTAGCAAAACGTTCTGGGGAATATCGAGTTTGTTTCGATGGGAGAAAATTAAATGAACTCACTGTTCCCTACCAGTACCCCATGCCTTTGGTGGATTCTATCTTGAATAAACTTAGGGACGCCAAATATCTAACTTCCATTGACTTGAAGCAAGCGTTCTTCCAGATCCCTTTAGATGAGTCTTTCCAACCTAAAACTAGTTTTGCTGTTTATGGAAAAGGTTTGTTTGAATTTTGTGTTATGCCTTTCGGTTTATCGAATAGTCCCAAAACTATGGTTAGATTGATGGACACTGTTATAGGACCCTCTTTGGAACCCTTTTGTTTTTCTTGGATGATATTATCGTTGCAACACCTGACTTTGATACACATATTAAGGTTCTTAAATTTGTGTACCAACGCCTTAGGGATGCAAACCTGACAGTAAATTGGAAGAAATGTGAATTTTGCCGACCATCCCTAAATTATCTGGGTTTTATTGTCGATAGGGAAGGTTTACGTACCGACCCCGACAAGGTTTCTGCTGTACTGAATTATCCCACACCAAAGAACACTACCGAGATTCGTCGTCTTTTGGCCTAGTGAGTTGGTATAGGAGGTTCATTAAGAATTTTGCTGCTATTTCCGCTCCCATTTCTAACTTGCTACAAGGAAGGAAAAAGGATCAACACATTGTTTGGACCCCAGAAGCCGACAAAGCTTTCGATGAAATTAAACAAAGCTTAACCTCCGCCCCTGTTTTAGCCAGTCCCGATTTTTCAAAACCTTTTGTTGTTCAGTGTGATGCTTCCGATTTAGGTGTAGGTGCTATCCTGTACCAAGAATGCGACTGTTTAGAACACCCTATCGCTTGTGCTAGTAAGACCTTAAATAAGGCTCAGCGTAATTATTCCGTTACCGAAAAAGAATTGTGGGCTGTTATCTTTGGTATAGAAAAATTTCGTGGGTACATTGAAGGTACTGAGTTTACCGTAATTTCCGATCATGCCTCCCTTAAATGGTTGACCAATATGTCGAGTCCCTCTGGAAGATTAGCCCGTTGGTTAGTTCGGTTATCTCAGTTTAACTTTAAGGTGGTTCACCGAAAAGGTTTCCTAAATGTGGTGGCCAATGCTCTATCTAGATCCATCCCTGAACTAGCTGTTTTAGATCTCGCAAACCTTAAACCTGACAAGTGGTACTCTTCCATGATTGAGAAAGTAAATCGTCATTCCGATAAATATCCTTCTTTTCGAGTAGAGAACAACATCTTGTATAAACATGTTTTTGCCCACCATAATATCGTTAGTAACACTTCAAATTGGAAAATAGTAGTCCCCAGAAGTAATAGGTTGGAAATATTCCGGAAATTCCATGATCATGCCACTGCTGGACATTTTGGCATATACAAAACCCTAAATCTTATTTTTAGACGTTTATCGTTATGTCCGAATGTGTGATACCTGTAACTCTTGCAAAGCATCCACCTTACCTCGTGCTGGATTGATGGGTTCATATCGCAATATTAATTTTCCGTTTCAGATGGTGTCAGCTGATTTATTAGGCCTTACCCTAGGTCGAAGAATAGGAATCAATACTTGTTAGTTGTTGTCGACTGGTTCACTAAATTTGTGTTAGTTCATCCCATGCCAAAAGCCACTTCAAAGAACATCACCAAATTCATTGAAAACCAACTGTTTCTTATTTATGGTGTCCCTCAAGTTTTCTGTTGTGATAATGGCAGTCAATTTATTAGCAATGACTTCCAAGCCCTTATGGGGAAATATAAAGTTCAAAAAATATTTTATAATGCCAAATACCATGCCCAAGTTAACCATACCGAGCGGGTTAACAGGTCAATTGTCACGTGCATTCGAAGCTTCATTTTCGACAACCATAAAGACTGGGACGTTAATATTTTTAAAATCGCCCAAGCCATACGTCTAGCGAAACATGAAGTTACCAACTTTTCCCCATCATTTTTAGTTTTCGCTCGAAATATTCCACTTTCTGGTGATTATTATGGGAAAATATCTGACAACAACAATAGTTTCCCACAAATATCCGATAAACTCCGGAGACTTGATGATATACAGGAATTGCCCCAACTGTATGAGGATGTTCGTGTACGACTACGTAAGGCCTACCAGAGGAATGCCCATCACTATAATTTGCGTAAGCGGGAGGTACAGTTTCATGTTGGTGACCGTGTTTGGAAGCGAAATTACACGTTATCTAAGGCTATTAATGACTACTCCGCCAAACTAGCCCCAAAGTTTATTCCCTGTATCGTAAATAGGAAACTTTCAAATCTCGTTTATAACTTAAGGGACTTTTCTGGTTCTGATTTGGGGAATTGGCATGTCAAAGACTTGAAACCATATCTTTCCAACCCTGACACTGAGGATGAACATGTCTCGGATGATTCTTCGGACTCTGAATATGATTCTGCTCTGGACTAAGTTAAGTACCGTACTCTTCTCTATTCTCTTTATCGACTTATCTTCATTACCGACTTATCTTCTCGTTATTGGACTTTGATTTTGTATTATCGTATCTCTTATCTTTCTTTACCTTGTCGTACCTATATCTTTCCTATCTCTCGTATCGTTTTAGTGGTCTCTTGGTGGGGCCGACGAATACCCCAAGGCGGTGAAACCATGCGCGGACGTAAAAGCCGTCCAACTGGATTCTAATTATTGCCACAACATCTAGGTCTTTTGTAGACTAATTCATATCTTTCCTATATCGTTTCGTGGTCTCTCGGGTGGGCCGACGAATACCCCAAGGCGGTGAAACCATGCGCGGACGTAAAAGCCGTCCAACTGGATTCTATCTATTGCCACAACACCTAGGTCTTCTGTAGACTAATTCATATCTTTCCTATCGTTTTAATGGTCTCTTGGTGGGGCCGACGAATACCCTAAGGCGGTGAAACCATGCGCGGACGTAAAAGCCGTCCAACTGGATTCTATCTATTGCCACAACATCTAGGTCTTCTGTAGACTAATTCATATCTTTCCAGGTCTCCAGGAGGGCTTGGAGAATACTTCTGGTAGTCCATGTTACCAACTAGGGAGTAAAAATCTTCCAAATGGTCACTTGCCTTTATCTATACATCCATGTCGTTGTCGTTTCATGCTAATTTGCTGTTATCTGGGAATTATTGTCATTATTTTCACTAGGTTTTATCTTTCTAGAAGATCCATACCGTGGCTTAATGCTTTTACCTTATTTAAATTAGTTGAGTCATTCAGGTCTAGGATTTAGGGCTGACAGTTAATTTATCTTGCCACCTTTTAGTGATACCGTCCCTGAGGATGAAAAGTCTATATTGTCATCACTTTCTAATTTTGATATCGCTACCTTTGTACCTTTACTGATAACTTTTCAAAGAAAATACCGTGTTTAATGCAACTTACCGATATGAAATGCATTTTAAATTGGAGATTTGGTTTTCTTGCCTTATCTGCTGTTCCTTGAGAACAATTATCTTGAATTCCAATATCCCAATTCTCGTGTATAGCTGTTGAAATATTATCTTTTCCTCTTTGACTTAGGTTGTTAACTTTACATATTGGCATTCCCTTACCTTGCTTATTTTATGGTAAATATCTCTTATAATATAATCTATCTATGTTTAACTTTCAGAGGAATTATCATTGTGAAGTATGATGAAGTGAATTATCTTATCGTTTATCTTGTAATCTCGTCTATCCTCTTACCGTTTGACTGCTATGAAGCAGTGTACCGTATCGTACCTTACCGTGGCCATGGAAGCCAGTTATTGTTTTGGAGAGACTCCAGGCTCTGGACAGTGTGTTAGGGCTGTTATTTTGATTGTAGGCTGGAGTTGCTCTATTTTGGAAGTTGGACATGTAGTGCAGTGTTGCCGTACTAGGTTCTGTGTTTATGTAGAGGATGGAGGTTTTGCGCAGTGTGTTAGAGCTGCATTTTCTCACTTTTCCCGCTTCAAAAATACTTACCGTTCTACCTTGCCGTTTGTTTATCTTTATCTATCTTCCTCTGAAAAACAACAAGTTTTCTTGATATCTGATTTAGGTGTACCTGAGCGAAAGCTGTTATCGATTTTCAATACCTTATCCCTTTATTGGATATGAAGTTCTTATTTAGATTTGCTGTTCCTTGCAGAACAATTTTTGGAACTCACTATCTTTCTGGATATCTGACCTGTGACAGGCTATCGTTTTCTATATCTCAATTTCTCTCAGATAATTTACCATATTTTTGTGATTTCCATTTTCAGCAATATGACATCTGACAAAGGTATATTTTCTGAATATTTTCTTTTCCTTTTTCTATTTTTGGGTTTACCTTCTATTATCGTTCGTTTTCTTTCTGGGATCTATCGTAATATACCGTTCTCTCATTCTCTTATTTACTTTCCATGTCCAAAATATACTTGCGTGGAATTGAATATTGTACCGTTCCCTGTAGAAATAAGGATAAATATCTTTAGTTTTTTGGTAGAAAATTATATTTTTTTATTTTTTGATTCAGGCAAATTCTGTCTGTACCTTGGTGCAGTGGGGATTTTCAAATATACCACTGCAGTTGTTCTAAATTAAATATCGAGTCTCGTTTAGATGTAAATAAAAAGAATTGTGTTGTCTCGTGTATCTTTTGAAGAGTTTTCCGCATTGTATATGTAGAGTAAAACATATTACCTTGTTGCCATACCAATTCCGTTATATCGTTATCGTTATTATGAATTTAGCTTTCTCATAATAATTAGGCTTTTATCTGTTTTCTATCTGTATAGGCATCTATTTGCTTTCTCTGTAATAGCGATTATTAGGAAAGTATGCCTTGCCTCACTTATCGTCCGTCTTAAATAGGGAGCCCTTATCAAGGTGTACTTTTGATGCCTAAGTGTTCGCTAGATTGTGGATTATGCATTTACCTTACCGTTTGTACCTTATGAATTATCTCGTTTGCTTTCCACAGTCGTTAACTAACACAATTATCTGAATGGCAACAATTCATTATTGTATTATATCTTTACCTTTATCAATTTATCTGCATTTAATTTGCATTGTAAATATTACCGTGTCTTGTTTTTTTGGGTTATCCTGACTTAAGGCTTATATCCATTTTCTTTTCTCTCGCTAACTGACTTGGGATCATTCCCTTGTATTATTATTATTATTGCTACCGACTTTGTAATTTTATACAGTTAACATATTTTTTCCTTTTATCTACCGTCTACCTTTCCGAATTTTAGTACCGATATCAACTTTCTGTTGTTGACTTGAATTTAGTAGTCATTATCTTATTCATTTAGTTTTAGTAGTCCGAGTTTAATTTTTTTATTGAGAAAATTCTTTATCTTTATCGTGAAAATATCTACTAGAATTTGCTTAATTGATCGTTTTTCCTTATTACCGTACCTTTGATTCTAATTAAGCGGATTCAGTTTATCGTTATAGTTTGATTTATCGAATGAATTTTTTTATAGTTTTTTTATCGGCTATAGTGCATATTTTATCGTATCTATTAATAATTTTGGAAAGAAACTTTGGATGAATCTGGTTTGATATTCATCTTAATATCGATATACCGCGTTTTCTTGCAACGATAAATATTTGGTGGCTTAATTGCGTAGTTCATTAATTTTTTTTGTAATTTTTTGCTTTGCATCTTCGACGTAGTTGGCATCGATAAGAAATCGTTAGTTGCTAGAGATTTCACACGTATCGTGATAAAAAAAATAAAGGAAAAAGAGAACAATTATTGCCGGCCTCTTTTGCATTTTTAGGTATCGGTGAATCTGGAGAGTTTGATTGACGATATCTACCAAGGATCAGGAAAGGACAAATTGATCCACTAGACGAGATCTCCTGTGAGCCTGAATTTAGTAGCTGACGAAGCTTCCCAACTGGGTTGGACTGTAACTGGGAATGATCATGTGAGTGACTTAAAATTTCTATTTTTTTCTTTGCATTTCGTTCAGTATTTCATATATATATTTCTATTTTATTGAATTTGATTTTCATATAGATATACCAGTAAATATATATATTTTTTAAGTCACTCACTGGTCTTTCAGTAGTCATTGGCCCAGATTTGGTTGCTTGTCTGCTTTGTTAAATATGTTGTTAGATAAATCACATTTAAATTATTAATTTTTCTGTTCTCTGAGTTTGCAGTAGAGAGCCAAGCAGGTTCTGAGCTAAAGCATTTTGCTACGCCTAGTTTTCTTTATTTTGATTGTTTAACTTGGGGAGGTGTTTATGACCAGATTTCACATCTGATTTTTATTATATTTATGAATATAGATGCAATAATCATTTTTATCGTTTATTACCTTATCATTTTTAAAGTACCGTACATTGACATAAATTTAGAGTACTGAATTTTCCCATTATCTCGGAGGAAATTCGCTTTCATTCAGTCGTCGAACGGTTTGTCGGATTAGAAGGCACATTATTATTAGATCTTGAATATAATTTTTTTTCATATCGTTATCTTTAAACACATTATTAGCTCTCAAACATAATTGTTAAATATCTGATTTACCGTTAAATTTTACCTGTAATTAATAATTGATTTGTTATTTAAATCTAAATTAATTTGAAACTATTACTAGCAGTTGCAATTTACCTTAAGTCTTATCGTTATCTATTTTTACCTAGAATTTGAAGCATTTTAAAATTTACTTTTATTAGTTAAAGTATTTTTCATTCATTTTTGGTAGTATTTAAATAGTTAATTTAGAGTGAAGAAGTTAGGGAAAACTAAGGTAGGGTGCCTCACCTCATACACGTGCCGAACCGATCCTATAGAGCATATATACGCCTATACTAGTCAGGGGGAAAATTCAGTATCGATACTCTAAGGGCTATAACTAATTGGCCAATAAATTTTTCATGTATGCCATCAACTGGGGCTAAGAGTGCCCAGATACGTAACCACTAGCCTCATATCCAGGGAGCAGAACACTGGCAGTACTACCTGATTCGATTTGTCCTCTGGTAGGACAGTGGCAACTCCTGGCCGCCCTGAGTTATTGGAACCCCAGCTGCTGGTTGGCATATAGCTCCAGGATCAGGACCTTGGACAGCAGACCCACCAACGGAAAGGCATTCCTACCGAGGATATTGTAAGGCAAGAAATTATAGATTGTTTTGTTTGTAACTTCACTCTAACAGTTTTTATATACCTCGATTGTTTAAAAGTTTATTCTCTGTTACCAATTTAACTAATAGTAAACTTGGTTAATTTGTAATTGAAAAAGAATAAATTGTAAATTTTCGCTATCTTGTCGTTTTTCTTGTGAACTGTGTGTATCCATTGGCCTGGCGCCCTTGCATAGTCCTTCTGCCAATTGAACAACGAACTCACGCCACCGGATACTAACTGAGCAGCCTATCGGCACAATATCGCCAAGACCGGTGAGAGAGAGGTGCATTGTCTAACCAACAAGATATCTCTCTCTTGCGTTTGCAAGGGATTGATTGTCGATCTTTTGTCCAGGATGGCGATGATCTTGTCGAAATTGCCTTGTTCATCGACTGGAATGCTTTGGAGGAGTTCTAAGGCCGGACCTCTTAAGGAAATTACAAGAGACATCGATTTTTCTTGGTTATCCCATTCATTAGCTGCAGCCACGGCTTCAAATTGCCGTTTATACATGGGTCAAGATGATGTGGGTGGTTTACTAACGGAACCTTTGGTACTCACTGTGTTTTGGTATTTTCCTCGTTGTAAGTCCTGTTGCATTTGTTTAATTTCTGTTTCTACTTTGTTTTGGATGGCACTGATTTTTTCTTCTACTTTACTTTGGATGGAATCGAGGTCATCTACTTTTTTTTTAAGAATATCCACAGTATTTTTTATGGTATTAAGGTCATCATTTAGCTCTTTTATGTCTAAATCAACTATTTGCATTCTTTCATTAACTTGCGATACTATTTGCATTAATTGTTCAAATTGCAGTTATCTTTTTTTCTTCAAATTTCGAGAACAATCCTTCCAATAAATTTTGTTGTTTTTTGTTTTTGTTGTTTTTCCATCAAAAGATTTCACTAACCTTTGCTGGATTTCTTCTTGATGTTGTTTCTCCTTCTTGTTACGTTTTTCCAGAATATGGGTTTTTTAAATCTAGTCCCTCCGTAACCTGTAACTATTTTTTTGGTAGTTTCGTCCGGTTTTTTCCATGCTTCTGGTTTCCATAAAATAAATTACGATTTTAACTTCAATTAATCCTGTACTTCTCATCACCAAATTGTGATAAACTCCGTAGGTTCAATTAGTTAATTTTAAAAACTAATCTTCACTGTCACTTTCTAGAAACTTTTACTTACACGTAAAACATCAAATATTTCCAACAGCTGATTGTAATATTATTTACATCGAAATCATAACAACAAAATAAGCTGAACGCACCAAACTAACTAACTATGCTGAAATTAATGCTGCTTTATATTGCGTACGAAGAATTTTCTGGTAGATCTACCTTTGTTTGCACAGCGTCCAGATTCGCAGTTTTTTCGCATCCGAACCTTCTAGCTCTTCTTTTTTACTATCCCAGCGATTGACGTTTAATTGGGATTAATAATGCTTTACGTTGTTTTCGCCAGGGATGGAGTGGGATAAATTTATAACAGTATGAATTAATTAATTAATTTGGAAATGTGCAATTTAAAATAAAATTTTATTTCTTACATGTTTCATTTAACCAAATCAAGCAAATCGTCGACAAAACAATTATTCAATACAAAACTCTGTAGTGCAATTTTTTACTAGTAAGATAGAAAAGGAAAAGCGAGTGTATCGTCCGATAAGCGATGTTGTCATAACTTGGTTATTAAAGCCCATAGACGATTGATTTATAAGAGATTTTTGTTTAATTTAACGTGAACTATCTCCACCTAAAATATATGCACTCTTACTGTCTACACCCTATAAACAGGGTGTAAATAGTTTGAGTGCATATATTTTAGGTGGAGGTAGTATACACCAAATTAAACAAAAAACTCTTATACCACTATGGTCAGTAGGCCTTAATAACCAAGAAAATCCCTAAAACATATTAAGTAAATTATTGTCAATTCGGCAACGTCGCTCGCGTTCGAAGCGTTCTTAGCGCGAATAATAAAGGAATGACTACGGCGACAAAAAAATAAACACCTGTGTTTTTGTATTGACTGATGATATTGACCTTAGAATTAAATAAAAATGTATGAAATATTTTGTTGAAAATATTTACGTTTTTAATACAAGGTATTGCAATTAGAATTTGTATTTGGCGGTTTCTTTTATGCAATTATACAAAGTTGGGTAAATATGATATTCAACTCAAGAGATCTGTATATGTATTTTTTTACCAGTTAAATTATTCGAAGAGTCATTATTACTGATTTAATTAATATTATTTATATTAGACAAGTAAATATGTAATCCTACTTACCGAATTTATTATAATGATAGAACTGAGTTGAAACAACGGATTATTCACAGCAAATGTTCAAAATGCCCACCATTACTATCGACACAAGCACACCGTTTAATCCAATTTTCACGTATGCGAGAAAAAATTCCTGGAATATTTCGGATTTCGTCAGCAGCGTCAAAAATGCGTTGTCTAAGGTCATTCTCGTCAATAATTGGAGTCGTGTAAACCTTACTTTTCATGTGTCCCCATAAGTAGAAATCTAAAGGATTGAGATCAGGAGATCTTGCTGGCCAACGTATATGTCCGTTTCGACCAGTCCAACGACGGGGAAATGTTCTATTTAAGAAGTCGACAACTAGATGACTTGCGTGGGCAGGTGCTCCGTCATGTAAGTACCACATATTGGAACGTGTTTGTAGGTTCACTTTATCTAACAAATCTGGTAGCGTGTTGTTCAAAAAATAAAGGTAATTCTCACCTGTCAAACGTGCAGGCAGTATAAATGGCCCAACCAAGTATTCACCAACTATTCCAGCCCACACGTTAACTGAGAATTGGTGTTGAAATACTGACTGGCGTATTTCGTGCGGATTTACCTCAGACCACGAATGCGTATTATGAAAATTTATTATACCATTCCTATTAAAACTTGCTTCATCTGTTGTTAAAATATTGTTCACATAAAACATTAAAAAAAAATATAACCGACTTCTACCTATAACTAAAAAGCTAAAAATAATTATATCAAAATACAACTCTAGCAAATAAATAACACATTCAATGTTGTAAGGTACCTACCCAGGAAGTAAAAAATGTAAACATTAAAAGGTGCTCATTCTGTACAAATTAATTACCTACCAATCTAGTATATTTTTGAAGTCGGTGCCAAGCAAATCTAAAATGCTTCAGCCGTACTTATCTACTAATTCATCAAACTTGATTGTTGCTTGGCACCGACTTCAAAAATATACTAGATTGGTAGGTAATTGATTTGTACAGAATGAGCACCTTTTAATGTTTACATTTTTTACTTCCTGGGTAGGTACCTTACAACATTGAATGTGTTACTTATTTGCTAGAGTTGTATTTTGATATAATTATTTTTAGCTTCTTAGTTATAGGTAGAAGTCGGTTATATTTTTTTTTAAATGTTTTATTTTCAACTTTTTAGTTTTTTTGAACTCAGGTAGTTTTCATTCTTTATTTTTTATTTTCTATGAATAATCTTAATAGACAGAACCAGGTAACATCGAAAGCCTCAATATTACACAATGATACTTTATCATTTAAATTGAAAGGTAAATCTTTACGAACAAAATGTACTAGTACGCGTTGACTTAATAAGCCCAAAATATATTTATGCCTTATAGACTACGCTATGTAACCTTTTTTCAACTTTTTTTGACAACCCTGTATAACTAGATAATTCCAGTCCAACCTATGTACCAACCATCCTGTACATACGACTGCCCACGGACAGGCATAAATTTGTTAGCTGCCTTCTGTAAACTATAGGACGAAGTAGAATCCATCCTATATTTACGGAGTCAAATCCGTCCTATATTTCAACCATAGTATATAACTCCTTGTGGGCTACCCCATAAATTATTTCCTTTTTAACGTTTTATATTATCGCCCTGTGTAACATTCATTCCTCTCCACACTTTATGCAACTTCTTATGGGCTATAAATGAAATATTTTTTTAATCACACTGTATAAATATAATTCAACTCCGGCGTATATTTCAACCATCCTCTATGTGATTTGCTTATGTCCACATCATATAACAGTTTTTTTAATCACCCTATATAATTTTAATTTCACATTTTTTCCAACATTTTTATACCACCAAACGTCCAGTCCACCCTATATTCCAACCATCCTGTATATACGGCTGCCTACGGACCACTATCATTCTAGTCCGTCCTATATTTCAATCTTCATATAAA
The DNA here is from genome assembly GCA_034190945.1 of Octodonta nipae. Lineage (NCBI taxonomy): Eukaryota > Metazoa > Arthropoda > Insecta > Coleoptera > Chrysomelidae > Octodonta > Octodonta nipae. The sequence goes on along the minus strand of CM067218.1, from coordinate 89,677,451 downwards.
TGCAACTCCTTCTATCACTTTACTTTGTAATTTTGTTTGCTATAACTAAACACCCTGTCTATAGGCCACCAAGTACCAGTTTAAAGTTTGACATGTGTTGTCACTGAATTTTCTATTAGGCCGGGAGAATTTGACAACCAAAAGTACCGTCTTCGCAAAATGGAAAAATTTGCATTTAAATAGGTATTTACCTGGTATACAAACAAAACGAGCTTGGTACTCATTGATTTAAGGAGCCGAAAATAATATGCTTGACTACCTATATGCTTGAGATGTACATAGAAAATTTTCAAATTCGCAATTAAAACTTCCAGTGTCTAAAATTACCGCACTATTACGTTGGAATTAAAATATTTATGAGGAAATGTCTGTTATGTCATTTCGATGAAATTTTTGATAAGAATTTTGGAATTTTCGGCGATCTGCAAAACTGCAAGTTGCACGTCGCAGAAAAGTATATGAGATCATCTAAGGATCTTCCTTAATAGATCAAACGTTAAAAAACTATACACATCCATAAGGAGTTATCGAAAAATCGACTAAAATATTACGGATATTGGCCGATTTCCATGCACGCATGTGTTCATTCACAAATTTTATCACTTTACCAATAGAATTCTTTTCCAAAATTTGAAGTTTCACCAATCCGGATATATACTCTATTAAACAAGACCAGATTCATTCAAAACGGTGCACCACAGGAGAAGAAATCAGGTAACATACATACAAAAAAAGCGAAAAAATACGCGACGAATTGATAACCTCCTCCTTTTTGGAAGTCGGTTAAAAATTAGGAAATTATCGATGTTTTCTGAGGAACCAACGACAGAAATTGAGTCTTGGTTGAAAATCATCAATTGAAAGCCCTTGAACCAGCTGCATGTGATATGGATAGAGCAATTTTTCCCGTAATGTTCTATGAACTACAGTGTGAGAAATTTGCAGCTCACTTCCAATACTCCGTGTGCTACGATATGGGTTGTTGTCGATAAGGTTTAGTATTTGATCCTCAGCAGCTAAGATACGATTATATCACTGTGGTCCGCGATTGTTTATTTGTGGTATTACACTACCTGTTTCCAGAAGCCTCTGCGAAACAGCTACGAATGTCCTAGCATTGGGCAGGCGTCTGTTTGGAAACCTTTCCCTGTATAACATTCTTGCTATTCTGCAATTACGTCTGCTTTCCCCATAAATTAAGAGCATGTCATGTCTTTCCCTAATTGTATAATCGGCCATTATTTATCACAAATAAATACTGTCGCACTTTTCTTAATTTTCGAACTTACACACTAATCACAACCGATTTCATTTATTTAAAAAATATATTAAATGGAAAGCAAACCACGAAGTCTACATCAAATAGATATCATTCAAATCACTTTACCGTTTATCTATTCTTATTTACAAGAATCGAAATCGCAAAAAACAATCGTAACGCTCAGTCGTCGTTAAAGTAAAAAATGTAGTAAATAAGTTGGTCTGTATGCCACGTTGCCATATCTATTCGGAGAAACTTCCACTAAATTATAAAAGCATATTTCGAGTTTAAATAATCAATTTTCATTTTTAATGTGGCTATTAAAGATGTATAAGCTATTGAGTATTTACATATACCGACATTTTGAAATCGAAATTATTGTATTATTCACTGTAGCAAGGGCTACATAGAATCTAACTTTATGTGTTCTTTTTGGCAAAACTATAGTTTATTTTAGAAAATGTTATAAAGCTTTTTGATTTGTTTTTGCCTGAAGTATTGTTCTTCAAAATCTTTGCACTCAAACCGTTTACACCCTGATAACTGAGCCCTACCGGGATCGACGGCAAAATGACGACGCTTCGGCAGAGTCACATCTGCCCTCTTCAGGTCGGTTCGCATAATTCTCGTAGCCTTCTGCTTTCGCTTCTAGTTACTCGAATACTAATATTTTCAGGAGCGCGCGCGCTGTTATATAGTCGCGGCTCGGCGCCTATCGGTTGGCACCGTGAACAGCTGCGCGACATTGGCCCGTGGCGCCTACGTCTACCGCTTGCCGATGGGTTATTTCCGGTTGAGTTGTTATAGAACAGGTCCGGGCCGGTACGGTGTTTAATAGAATTTTCCAACAATTCAAAAAGTTCTGGATTTCACTGCTTACGTTTACACTGTGAGGCCTCTTCGCTATTTCAATTGCCTCTCTTACGAGTCTTGATTTCGGTGTTCTATATTTGCCAGTACTCTGGTGTTCTCAAAGTCTATTCGGTGTGACATCGTGGTGGCGTGTTCCGCAATGAATGTTGCTTTTGCCTACTTTCTTATGGCGTTCTGGTGTTCATCACGTCTAGCTTGAATTCTTCTGTTAGTTTACCCCACATAGGTTTTATGACATGTGCAGAGAATATGGAGAACTTTGAGGAGTTGGCACTAAGAACAGCAACTCTTAAACCCGGTTTAGGGTTGCGATATGTGGATGATAAATTTGTTTTTTGGCCGCAACATATTTTTAGACCACGTTAATGGCATCCATCAAAATATAAAATTTACCATGGAGGTTGAAGCCAACAATCAACTGCCATTTTTTGATGTTCTGATAAATAGGAAGGAAGATGGAACGCTTGGCCATACAGTATACAACTCACACCAACAGATACCTTCATGCTAATTCTCATCACCACCAAGCCCACCTACAAGCCGTCGACAAGACTGTAGTAATCAGATCACAAAGACAAGCTGACCAGGATAACATCAAACAAGAAATGAGCAGTTTAAAAACAGCTCTGAGACAAAACGGATTTACAGACCGAAATATACAAAGAGCCCCAAAGTCAAAACCGAGGCAAACAGACGAGGAGCATGAGACACCAATAGCCAAGGCTTATTTACCGTATGTCAGGGGTACCACGGACATTATTACCAGAATTCTACGGAGACACAATATCGATACTATTTTCAATACAGAGAGAAAAATAACCACGGTGTTGAGGACTCCGAAGACGAGGTTCCCTTTAGAAAAACAGGAAGTGTACGAGATTCCATGTGCAGACTGTCATAAAACCTATATGGGGCAAACTAACAGAAAAATTCAAGCTAGACGTGATGAACACCAGAATGCCATAAGAAAGCAGGAAAAACAGCATCCATTGCGGAACACGCCACTACGACGTCACACCGAACAGACTTTGAGAACACCAGAGTACTGGCAAATATAGAACACCCGAAATCAAGACTCGTAAGAGAGGCAATTGAAATAGTGAAATCCAGAACTTATCGAATTGTTGGAAAATTCTAAACACCGTACCGGCCCGGACCCGTCCTGTAACAACTCAACCGGAAATAATCAATTGGCAAGCAGTAGGCGTGTCCACTGAGCCCCAAGGGCCAATCACACGCAGCCGATAGGCACCGAGCCGCGACTATATAACAGCGCACGCGCTCCTGAAAATCTTAGTATTCGACTAACTAGAAGCGAAAGCAGATGGCTACGAACCGACCTGAAGAGACTCTGGACTCTGCCGAAACGTCGTCATTTTACCATCGATCTCGGCAGGGATCAGTTATCAACTACACGGATGAATTCCCGGAAACCACCTAAAACATTTAGTGCCCGCGAAAACTTAAAAACAAATATAGTAAATATCTACGGGGAGAATACTTTTCATTTGTGTAAAACATTTGAGAAATTACGCGCGAAAAGAAGCAAACTTTTGTGCGATCTACATTTTTTACAACGATGCCGCGATGAAGGAGTTATTCCGAAAAACATGACGGTAAAGTTCTGGAAGAACAACAGAAAAACACAGAATATCTTATGGAAAGCTAGTTGTGAGATTTGGATCTTAATACTAAACTCCTAGATATCCACCTATAGGTAAGCAATACACTGCATCCAATAATATGGGATAACACATTTAGTGCCCGCGAAAACTTAAAAACATATATATATATATATATATATATATATATATATATATATATATATATATTAGGCGTAAATATCATGCACGTGTATGATACAAAGTATCATATTTCGCTGACCAGTTTCCTGCTTCATTATGTAAACGTGGGAACGCATCGACTTGACCGTTCTTTTGATTAGTCTGCTTTCTTAAAGTTATAAATCAGAGCGACGCGGTCCCACGGTCGTCATTTATCTTTAGTATACTTGTACCATTTAGTTAGTTCATTTTAACTTTTCAATTTAATGTTTTATTTAAAGTTTTAATTTTTTGGTATTTCTATAAATATTTTTTTAAAAACTCAAAAGTGATTTACAAGATATAAAATTGGCGCAGTCAGTAGGATTGTCCAACATAGCTAGAACACGTGTACGCTCACTAGTTGTGTCGATTTCCAAATCCTTGTGGACAAGAACTTCCAGACCGAGACAACAACTGTGGCAGCGAGAATCCGGAACAAGCAACATTACAGCTAACCAGTCCTCAGCTTCTCCAGAACAGTCTCATGCCAGGAGTATTAACGTATGTACTATTACAATCATCCCGTTATTGATTTTTAATATCTTATTGATTTATTCTATACGAGTTTTATGTATCTTGAACATACAGTTCTATCATTTAATATTCACCCACATTCATCTCTATTATTTTAAAACAATTCTTGAAACACATACTTAAACACATAGAGGCCTTCTGTGCTTTTGTGTTCGATATTATTTTAATTGTTTCTAATACTGCAAATATACCTCATTTACTTTGCATTGCATTTATCTTTTACCTTCATATTACTACATTTATATTGACCTGTTTATTAATTGCTGTAACAAATTTACCTACAAACATACCCTGATTTTTTCCTTTTAATATTTAATTTGATATATTTGTTTATATAAACTGGTTCACAATATTTCTAAATATGGTTGAAACACGCCAAGGTACGGTAGAACCTTACAAACTTGCGGAAATTTTCGCTATCATCCCTGAATACGATGGCAATCCAATTTTCTTAAATACTTTCATCAGCTCCTGTTCGACAGCACAAAATATGGCTGTCGCAAATCAAATAACTCTTTTAGTTTTGCACATTAAAAACAAGCTAAGAGGCCGTGCAGCCGAGCTTGTTAATTCAAGAAATGCGTCGACTTGGGATGAAATAAAAACACTTTTAGAAAACCATTTCGGTGACTCACGCGACTTGTCCGCTTTAATTCAGGATTTATAAAGAATGCGACAACTACCAACTGAATCCTCACTAACTTTCTCAGCGAGACTACAAAGCCACGAGGCAAAAATGCACGCGGCTGTTAACAAACAGAATCTAACAACCAAAGAAAAAGACGCGCAAATTTGTCATATAGATTCCATGGCTCTAAATAGTCTTTTGACCGGACTTGAACCAAAAATAGGCCAAATTATTCGCGCTAGTAACCCTCCCGATATAATTACCGCGGTTTCCCGAATAAAAAGAGAACTCCAACTTTGTCACTTGGAAAATCAAAAATTCTCAAATGTACGGAAGCCTTAACAACATCAACCACAAAGACGACCACCTCCTCAAACTTTTGTAAAACAGTGTTCGTTTTGCAAACGCATCGGACATTTGTATAACGAATGTCGAACACGACAACGACCACAACAACCAAACCAACAACCACACCAAAAAACTTTAACAATAACAACCCGCAACAATTTAGACCGAATCCTCCTTATCAATCGGCTAATCAAACTAGGCCGAATATTGATCCCAATAGGTATCCCGCACAACAAAACCGACCTTCTGCCAGTGGGCAATATCAAAGTCCTAATCAATCTCGACCAACTCCCAATTTTTATAGAAACCAACAACAAAGAACCCACCACTTCAACCAAGATGAGTTCTACAACCCTTTGAACAATTTCACAAACGATGACCCTTATACAAATTCATACTACCAAGACGAATGTTCTTATTCAGACCCCCAAAATACAGATTTCGAATACTCTCAAAATGACTATCCTGAAACTTTTGAAAGCAATTACCCTGAATTCCCTTCTGAATTACCCGAAGACCGAAGGCAAAATTTTCAAGAGGTACTTACAGTGGACAAACCACCCGATACACAGATCTGCAATCTTCAAACCCAGGTCGAAACAATGAGTTTACTCGACGACTTCAACCCCAACCTGAATTTTCCGGAACAAGCTTTCCTATAAGCCCCTCACTTTCGGTAAATTCTAAGAACCTTTTCTACATCAACGACGCCACTAATACGTATAAACTGTTAATAGACACAGGTGCCGGTTTATCAATTTTTAAACCAAACACTTGTAAAACATTTCGACCTTATTCCCATTTAACCTTAACGATCCCCACAAAGTTTACATCTGTAACTTAGACATCGAATTCGATGGTCTACTAGGTTCTGACTTTTTAGAACATTACAATTGTGTGATTGACTTTAACAAAAAACTTCTTATAACTAACTTCAAAACTATTCCGCTTATGAAAGTAACAGACGAAACAATATCTTCAAACAGGCAATCTCCAACAATTAACCCAAAAATTTAAAACACGATTACTATTGAACCGCGAACAGAACGGATTTGCAAACTCACATGTGCTATACTAACCACTACCGTCCTAGAAAATGTGAGACTTCCGAATGCTTTAGTCCAAGTTAACGACAAAGGCGAATTTTTGACATCCACCTTAAACGCTAACGCCTGTCCAAAAACTGTAAATTTCGACACTATCAAATTAGAACCCATTCAAAATTACTCTGTAAATCACTGTGAAGAAATTTCGTTTGCAACTAATCCCAACATCGACAGACAAAAGGAGATTAACAATCAACTCCGACTCGAACACCTTAACGAGGAAGAGGCCGAACTAATACAACAACTTTGTCTTGACTTTTCCGACATTTTCTACTTAGAAGGTGATCATCTTAGTTTCACGAATGAAATTAAACATTCCATCGACACAAACAACGCCAAACCCATATACACTAAATCCTACCGCTATCCCCAAATTCACAAAGAGGAAGTCCGTAAGCAAGTTTCGAAAATGTTAGAACAGGGCATCATTCGTCCCTCAAACTCTCCCTGGTCTTCCCCTGTATGGGTTGTCCCGAAAAAACTCGACGCCTCCGGGAAACAGAAATGGCGCGTAGTCGTGGACTATAGAAAACTTAACGAACTGACATATCAGATCTGTTAGATCAACTTGGCCAATGCCAGTATTTTACCACCCTAGATCTAGCTTCTGGTTTCCACCAGATTGAAATTGAGTCCAAAGACAAAAAACCGCTTTCACTGTAGAGAACGGTCATTTTGAATTGAAAAATGCCTCTTCAACATTCCAAAGGGTGATGGATAATATTCTGATAGGAATCCAGAACGAAAGATGTTTGGTGTACATGGACGATATAATCGTTTATTCTCCCACCATTCACGAACACTTAGCAAGACTAACTGACGTTTTTAAAAGAAGGCAAACCTCAAAATACAGCCTGACAAATGCGAGTCTCTCCGCAAGGAGGTCGCTTATTTGGGACACTTAATAACTAAAGACGGTGTAAAACCCAACCCGTCGAAAGTCAACCGCAGAACCCCAAAGATCTTAAGTCATTTTTGGGACTTGCTGGTTATTATCGGAGGTTTATTCCAAACTTCACGAGAATATCGAAACCCCTAATTAAACTTTTACAAAAGGATGAACCGTTTAATTTCAACGCTGAATGCGTCACGTCTTTTAACGAACTCAAACGCACTTTAACTTCGACACCAATACTTATCTATCCGAACTTCGAGGAACCATTCATACTAACCACTGACGTCAGTCAGTGCCTTTGCAATCGGCGCTGTACTATCCCAAGGGCCAATAGGTAAAGATTTACCCATTGGATATGCTTCCAGGACGCTTTGTCAAGCCGAGACAAGGGACTCGACTATTGAGAGAGAACTGTAGGCTATTGTTTGGGCAGTGAAGCACTGGAGACCGATAATCTATGGCCGAAAGTTCCAACTTTTTACCGATCACCGCCCGTTGACGTGGCTGTTCTCGATAAAAGACCCCGGAAGTCGATTAGCCCGATGGAGACTTAAACTCGAAGAATATGACTACGAGATCATTTACAAACTGGGTAAAATTAACAAAAACGCCGACGCTTTATCACGCATTAAAATCAACCACCTTGATGAGTGCGTATTATTCCAGGCTAAAACTAAACTAACACCCCACAAAATCTTACCCCTAAATGACGAAGACGATGACAATACCTCCGAACCCGAACAAAACGAAATAACTACCGAAACGATATCCCAAGAATTCAAAACTTTTGTTGAACGTTACAAAACTGTTTTCTTCATTGACTATAGTAAAATCGAATTTTCTAATTGCCAACTTCTAGACAAGGCAAATAAATATATTCTAATCTTTCCCCAATCATCCAACCTTCAGGAATTCCATCATTATGAAAAGGACATTAAGTGGAAAATTTGCCAAAACATCACAAAAACTCCTAAAAAAGACGAAATACCACTAATACTCGAGCAATATCATAACGGAAAAAACAACTTGCATCGCGGCATCAACGAAACCATACGCCGTGTCAAAGAGAGGTTCAACTGGCCGGGATTTACTAAAGACATTGAGAATTTCATAAAGAACTGCGTAATCTGTCAACAAACCAAAGCTTGTCGAAAAAACTTAGATAATCCCGTCGTCATAACTGAGACACCTAAAACACCCTTTGAAAGAATTAACATCGACATCTTAGAAATTCCTAATAGAAATCACATTTTGACGATAAGAGACGAACTGGCTAAATTCGCACAAGCCTATGCTTTGGCAGATAAATCCGCCAAATCTGTCGTTAGTACTATTATGTTGTACTTTCAACATCATTACGAGAATTTGACAATGCCATACTAAAAGATCTATGCAAACTTTAGGACATTAAACTTACCTACTCTAGCGTGGGACACCCGCAAACAAACGGTTCCGTGGAACGATTTCATTCTACTCTACTAGAAATGATTCGCATTCACAAAGCTGAAAATCCCGACGAACACCCCTTAAACGCACTTCCGTATGCTATTATTGCCTATAACAATTCAACCAATAAGACCCATGGCTTCACCCCGTTCGAACTCATTTTCGGAAATACCTCCAGCAGACCCCCAGAGACTCTTTATAATCAAAAAGAACTAATTAGCAAATATGTACGAGACCTAAATAACCGAATTTCTTACTATTAGAAAATTGCACGTGAAAAGACTAACTTACAGAAACAAAAGGCGAAAGAAAGATTTGACCAACACGTTTCGAAAAACCCTCCTGATTACAAAATCGGTGACAAGGTATACGTTAAAGAGTCACAAATAAAAGACAAACTCCAGAACAAATTTAATGGCCCATTCCAAATTATTGAGATCCACAATAACTCTGCTACACTTCTAAACCTAAGCACTAACCAACGAACGAAAGTGAACTTTGACAGAATGAAACCATATTCTGAAAACTAACTTTCTTTTCAGGTTTCTTCTGCTGCCCGGATCAGCATTTCACAGTACGACGTCAAACCGATTAACAATACTCTCGGTATCTACTACCATGACGAAAGTCCAATAATTGTATCAAACTATAAATGGACTCTATTAGTTCACCGGAACTTGACAACCCTTAATCAACTATTTGAAAATAATAACAGAATCCTCAATACTTTAGAACGAACTGTCGATCCTATGCCTGGCTTCAAATTTCACGATACAGGTGCATTTCGTGTGGACGTCCAAACACACATTAGCCTTTTAACACAAATCTCGGACTCCATTAAAACAAAATTTTCAGAAGTATTTCTAGTCACTAAAAGACCCAAACGCGGATTAATCGACGGTGCTGGAACCATCTTTAAAGCAATAACCGGTAACCTAAACGCATCCGATGGCGAATTCTATACTCGCAGCATAAACAGACTTAACCAAGGACAACTACAAGTCGAAAATCTTTTAAAGAATTGAGCGTTACAACCACTATTATTAAAAATTTTAATGAAACTATTCAAAAACTTCAAATAGACGAGAAAATCTTTAACGAAGACATTAACGAAATCAACCTCACGATACATGAACTAAATGACCGGATAGCCACTATTCAAGCCCAACAATCATTTCTTGAAATTTGTGAGAAACTAATGGCTAGTTATTTGTTTCTTGAAGATAACCTTAACGATATTTTAAATTCAATAACTTTTGCTCGTTTGAAAATTATTCACTCATCTATTATTACACCGGATCATTTGATTGCCGCATTACAGGAGATTTCTCAAAATCTTGTTAAAAATAAATTACCGTTACCAGTTAGATTTTCAAGTGTTGCACAGTATTTAGAAGTAACTGAACTACAAGCTTTTTAAACTCACTCAGATCTAGTATTCATTTTAAAAATCCCTCTAGTAGAGCAACAGCTTTATACAGCTTCCCATTTATACCCTATTCCGATTTTAGATGATAGAACTGGTTTTCATCACATCCTTTCTTTTACTCAAAAATATGTAGCGCGAAATGATGATTCTCTTATGTACATACCAATCAAGGACTTGAGTGCGTGCAAACAGCTGACTCCAATCCGAAAACTGTGCTCCGATTTATACGCGTATCCCATAGACTCAAATGCACCCTGTGAGGCGCAGCTCCTAAAAAACATTCGCAGTGTCCCCGAAACTTGTAAAAGTGCCATCGTTTTCAGTGAAGGGTACAATATTCAAAAACTTGAAACAAATGCGTGGATTGTAATCATATCGGAACCCTTACATGTGACCATTAATTGTCCAGGAATTGACGCTAAAACTTTAGTGCTAACGAACAATTCTATCATTCGGTTACAAACGGAATGTAGTGCTTTTGTTGGGATTACGAAAATCCAAGCCGAACCACAAAAATTCATGAACATTTCGGACAATTCTCATCCAGTTTTAATTCCATTCAATTGTTGCAATTCTCATCCTGAGAAACTTGCAATTCCGGACCTTAAGCCCCTGAAGCTGGACGACTTAAACATGGAAGAACTATCCATAGCCAACCACAAGCTGGACCAGTATTCAAGGGATCTCGACGATCTCATCAACCAACCCTTTGTTAATAAAAACATTTCCTGGTTCACGTATGCTACAATAATTATCATTGTAACAATTGTTGTTGTATACAGCTCATTGAAAATCATAAGGCACGTTAAGAGACCTCCGAAACACGACAACTGCAATCCAGAGAGTCTGAGTACCCTGACAAAACCGTTCTCCAGGCTGATACCAGTTCTATTGTTATTTGACTTTTGTGCTTTGTATATTTTTCGTATTTTATGTAACCTATTTAAACTTAATCATTATGTTCACTTTAATTTTATTTTATTTCCATATTTGTATTGTTTTTGCTAATTTAGCTAGCGTCCAGTAAATTCCACAAGTTGATGTTACAGCATCAACTGTTCTTGGTAAAGGGGAGCTGTTAGGGGTAAATATCATGCACGTGTATGATACAAAGTATCATATTTCGCTGACCAGTTTCCTGCTTCATTATGTAAACGCATCGACTTGACCGTTCTTTTGATTAGTTAGCTTTCTTAATGTCTTAATGTTATAAATCAGAGCGACGCGGTCCCACGGTCGTCATTTATCGTTAGTATACTTATACCATTTAGTTAGTTCATTTTAATTTTTCAATTTAATGTTTTATTTAAAGTTTTAATTTTTTTGTATTTCAATAAATATTTTTTTAAAAACTCCAAAGTGATTTACAAGATATAATATATATATATATATATATATATATATATATATATATGTTAGGCGTAAATATCATGCACGTGTAAGATACAAAGTATCATATTTCGCTGACCAGTTTTTTCAATTTTTCAATTTAATGTTTTATTTAAAGTTTTAATTTTTTTGTATTTCAATAAATATTTTTTTAAAAACTCCAAAGTGATTTACAAGATATATATATATATATATATATATATATATATATATATATATATATATATATATATGTTACTTCTGATGGTCTCACGAGTATGAAATGTAATGACTGTTCTCTGGAATCTCGTGTGTTTCTCTTGTTTGTCTTAGTCTTATCAATCAATTCGTGGAAGCGACATTATTCCGATGCTTCTGGGAATCCGAAATGTATTGTTTCTCAACCCGAATTCGTCAAATTCTCTTGAAGCTTCCAGAACACATGTAAGAAGTTTCCGGATGATTTGTTGACTTACCAGACAATTCCGAGAGAAATATATAAATACGGACACGAAAATCATAGAAGATAAACTGCTAGACAATTCTAAAACTCTGCAAGACAAATTACAAGAGAAATTGCTAGAAAATTCTAAAAACTTGAAAGAAGCGTTGCAAGAAAATACTAAAACCCTGAAAGACAAATGACCAGAAAATTGTGAATTCTTAAAAGAAAATTTGAAAAGCATGGAACAGAAAAACTCAGAAATGCTGGACGAGGGTGAGACTAGCAAAATAAGAGAACATGTAGTAACAATAGAAAGGGGAGAAACTCCACCAAAGATAGAAAGCAGAAACAGTCCAGAAGTAGAGGATTCGAAAATTGGCCTCGAAGGAGCAAGACACAAGATGAAAACTCCTCAATTTGATGGTAAATCGTCATGGATTAACTATAGGCGCCAATTCGAGGCTGCAGCAAGGTTAAACGGATGGTCGGCAGAGGAGAAGGCAATAGCACTAACACTCCTATTCTACATATATTTTGCAAACTTTGAATGCCTCTGAGCAAGAACACTACGAATAACTGGTCAAACATTTAGAACTGAGGTATGTTCAGACACATTTGGAGCACGTCTACCACTCCCAATTGAAAAATCCCCACCAGATATCAAATGAATCCTTTCAAGCTGATATTGCCCGTCTGGTTCGCCTTGCCTATCCAGCCACACCGGAAAAAGTAATAGAGAGGTTAGCAGTGCAAGCATTTTTGGATGGACTTCGGGACCACGAAGCGAGACAAGTATTGACGCTAGCTCGACCGACTCAATTAGTGAATGCACTGGCTCGAGATTTAGAATTCGAGGCTGCGAAAAATACCTGCAGAGGTCAAGTCAGAGTCCGAATCGTTGACGGAGAATCCGAAGATGGCGGAAACGATGAAGCTTCTGTAAGAAAGATAATAGAGAAAGTCCTTACCGAGAAAAGACAACTGAGATGTTGGAAATGTAGTAAGGTAGGACACATAAGGAGTCGTTGCAAGGAGAGCAACGGAGGGCCGACTTCCTCGTCGGAAAACTAAAGAGAGTCGATGTGAAGGGGCTATCGTCGACCTGTAGCCAACAAGCCCCAACTATCTACGCATATGTCGCTTCGCTACGCAACCATGTTAACAGTGTCTTTGTAGTAGGCTTTATCAATAAGAAGCAATGTGCAATGCTGCTGGATACAGGTGCGACAAAAACAGTTATAAGGCCCAACATCGTTTTAGAGACGATGATAAAACCAACAAAACGGCAACTGCGAACAGTGACAGGAGAAGCAGCGAAAGTCCATGGTGAAATAGAGGTTGAAATGGTCTTGGGAAATACAGCAATCCATCATCGGGCATTAGTGGCGGACATCGAAGACGAAGTCATCCTTGGAATGGATGTCATGATCTCCAAGGGATTCCAGTTAAACTTTAAAGATCTGTCAGTGAATGACGAAGAAGTGGTGCTTCATGGCAGAGAATGTAAATGTTCCGGAAAGAGCTGAAATCATTGTAGATGCTTGCCTAGATGGGAAAGCTAAAGCTGGAACAGTGATGATGTTTGATCCCGAACTCAATGAGGGAAATGTAGGCAGAGGAGTCGCACTGGGGAAGACTCTGTTTCGTGCCAACGAGATTGTGCCCGTAAGAGTAATGAGCCTAAATCATTACTTGGTTGTGCTAAAGAAAGGAACAATTTTGGGCCATTGTGCAATATATTCCTCTGTAGTCAGAAGCACACAGCATGCAGAAATACCACCAGGATCACTATCTGAGGAACTGGAAAGACTCATCACCGATTCATCCAAGAATTTGAAACTAAACCAGAAAGCACAATTGAAGGACATCGTTAGAAACTACCAGGATATCTTCAATGTAGGGAACGGAAAAAGAGGACGAATTGATCTGGTGAAACATAAAATTAATACCGGGGACGCTCAACCTATTCGACAGTCCGCAAGAAGACTACCCCTAGCTAAAAGAGAAGAAGCCGACAGGATAGCCCGCGAGATGGAAGAAGAAGGCGTTATTGAACCATCCAATAGCCCTTGGGCTTCTCCAATTGTCTTGGTTTTGCGTGGATTATCGGCAATTAAACCATGCTACAAAGAAAGACAGTTATCCCCTTCCAAGAATACGTTGGCTGGATCGAAGATGTTTTTCACTCAGGACTTCCCCAGAGGGGAACTTCACAAGCCTGAACGGAATTACTGCGTTACTCGCAGAGAACTCTTGGCTGTGGTAAAGGGGGTAGCACATTTCTACAAGTACCTCTATGGTAAAATATTCCTCCTGAGACTGATTACGCAGCACAAAAGTGGCTCCTTCAGTTTAAAAACCCCGAAGGACAGGCTAGGTGGATTGAGCGGTTGCAAGAATTCGACTTCGAGACTGAACATTGCGGAGGAATAAGCCATAAGAATGCTGATGCCTTATCGAGGAGACCATGCCCTGATGATTGCAAACATTGTCAGCGAGTTGAAGAAAAAGGGGCTGTTCTCTGTAGAACCACCGCCGCCGATGACCATTGGTAACCTGAGGAGATCCTGAAGGACCAAAAATTGGACCCGAGTTAAAAGAAGTTATCCGGTGGAAGGAGTAAGACCGCAAACCTACGTGGCAGGAGATTTCCCGATACTCACCAACCCTAAAGTAGTACTGGGTTCAGTGGACTTCTCAAGCGCGCCCTAGAAACTCCAGAGGGAAACGACATAGAACAGATAGTAGTTCCCAGAAATAGGAGACCAGAGGTTCTACGAGAACTACATGATGGTACAACTGGAGGACATCTGGGAGTAACGAAAATCCTGGGGAAGTTGACAGAACGCTTCTATTGGGTAAACTGCCAAGTAGATGTTAAGGATTGGTCCAGGAAATGTACGGTTTGTGCAGCAAGTAATGGGCCTCAGAAGCGACCAAAAGCGCCCATGAAGCAATATAACGTGGGCAGTCCATTCGAAAGAGTAGCCATTGATGTTGCCGGTCCATTTCCTGAATCCGACCCTGGAAATAAGTACATTGTGGTGGTGATGGACTATTTTAGTAAATGGGTCGAATCAAGAAGCCTTGATCAAGGTAGAAACTTCGAGTCTACTCTTTTCCAAGACGTCTGCAAACTCTTGAAGATCAATAAAACACGGACGACGGCATTACAGCCGCAATCCGATGGAATGGTAGAACGGATGAATAGAACCACTAACCGCCATTTGTCAAAGGTAGTCTCTGACCACCAAAGAGACTGGGACCAGTATCTGCACTTGTTTCTAATGGCATATCGTTCGTCTGTGCACGAGTCCACGGGTCAGACCCCCGCCAGTATTATTATGGGACGAGAATTAAGACTACCAGGCGATTTGAAGTTTGGATGCCCCCCAGGAGAAGAGACTGCAGATGAAGATTATGTCAGCCAGTTACTTCGAAAGATGTACGACATCCACCAACGCGTACGGTTAAATATCGAGAATTCCAGTGCCCGAATGAAGGAAGCCTATGACATCAGAGCCGAGGGCGTGGAATTCCAACCTGATGATATTGTTTGGTTGTATAACTCGCAATGTCATCGTGGATATTCGCCCAAGCTACAAAGATCTTGGGAGGGGCCTTACCAAATTGTAAAGAAGATCAACGATGTTGTCTACAGAGTAAGGAAGCTGCCTCGAGGAAAACCAAAGGTTAGTCCCTTATGCTGGAACTCATGACGGCGAAGCTAACCAAGCCCAAGTCCGCAGCATCCAACCACCCGATGACGAAAAGTTTATGGCACTGTACTCTAATGGGCAGAAAGTGAAGCACGACGTAACAACCCCGGGACCTGTTTGAGGTGCCCATAGAATATGCCCTAGCTCATTGTGTGGCTCGAGATCTCCGGATGTTCAAAGGAATAGCCAAGGTGTTTGCCAAAAAGTACGGCCAGTTCCAGAAGCTACGGGAGCAAGATCCAGTGGTAGGGAAGGTCCTTCATCTCGAATAAACCACCAGTGGGTACCAGAGACATCTTTGGTAACGATAACATTCTCACAGGACAAGCCGACATGCAGCGATCTTTGGAAGACGCTGGTAGAATTGAGAATTGTGATGATGGAGAAGAACCTGATGAAGTTGGCGGTCCCAAAGATAGCCTGTGGGTTGGATGGACTGAATTGGAGGGTGGTAAGAAGCATGATGGAAACTATCTTTCGATTCAGTGGCATCGACATCCTTGTTTGCTGTCTCAATATTCGCAGCCCGGATTCGAAGAGCGTTGAGTGTTACTTCCACCGACGTCCCGTTGCCGAAATGGAGGGTCCTGGAAGTATCGCTGGGACATTTCGGGACGAAATGGTCTTAAGGAGGAGGTAATGTTACGAGAATTCATCCGATAGCTGGTGCAATCGGCCATCAACCAATCCGACATGTTTTGTCTCTCAACAAAATAATAAATTGTAAATAGTTCCGTGAATATAAATTATGTTCAAGTAGTGGAAAGAAATTAGAGTGAGTTGGACTGTGTTTTTAAATAAATCCAAGAACTGAACCAGAGTGTGAAAATAAAAACATTACATTATGAACTAGGCTAGGTTCCGGGTGAGAACCGCGTCTAAATTTATTAAATGCTAGACGTTTCGACTCCTGCTTCGAAGCCATTATCAAGAGACATAAGTGAAGAGGAGTTTCAGAGTATAGATCGAACTCGGGGCCTCAATCTGCCTACTCCCCAAGAGTCACTAGGTAACTGAACTGAATTTGAATCTGCTCTGCTTCTTTTTTTATAGTTATCGGTCGGTTAGAGGGGGACCTCACGTGATGAAGGGGCTGTGATGTGATTGTTTGGTTGTAGGTGGGCGTGTCTGTTTTGTTTAATCTGGCGATTACGGTCCATGCTGTAGGAAGGCGAGAGCTGTCATCACGTCGATTTAGACAGAGGGGTCTTTTCTCTATTTCTATGGCTTTGCGAATAGTGGAAGCACTACGGGAATTAAGAGATATGATAGTCCTACTGTCCTCGAAGTTGATAGAGTGTCCTGTTTGGATATGATGATGCGCGAGAGCTGAAGTCAGATCTTTTTTGCGAACAAAGAATGTTCATATACTCTATAGTTGACGCGCCTATTGGTAGGACCGATGTAGCTTTGTGGGCAATCGCAACATGGAATTTCGTTAACTCCTCGATCCTCGTTAGGTACTTTATCTTTAGGGTTCCCTGTTAACTTGGCTATAGTTTGACTGGTGTTGAAGACTGTCTTTATTTGATTAATTCAGTTCAGTTACCTTGTGTCTCTTGGGGAGTAGCAAATTGGGGCCCCGAGTTCTATCTAGATTCTGAAACTCTTTCTCACTTTTGTCTCTTGATAATGGCTCCAAAGCAGGAGTCGAAACGTCGAACATATAATAAATACAGACGCCGTTCTCACCCGGAACTCAGCCTAGTTCATATATATATATATATATATTGTTACGAAAGTGAATATTAGTTTTATAATTTTAAGTTGAACCCATGGATTATATAGCAATATATATTAACTAGCTGTCGCCCAGTGGTCGAAATTCGACCAATTGTGTCAATATCTCTGGCAGGTTAAATAACCTGAAAATTTTATCTTGACATTCTATCCTAGGACTTTAGGGAGAACAGCAATTACAGGGAAAGGATCCAGATTAGGAACCTCTGTGTGATAGTTTCCTCGAAAATCCTAGATGTCGGTCTTACATCTCGCTTCTACATATAAGTAAAGAAATTCAAGTTTTTTTCAAATATAATTCATAGGACATTATTTGTGTTCAAATTCGTAATTCTTAATTTAATATGACAACAACGCAACCGCTAATGGGCTACCATACATATTTATTTTTTCTAACCTCCCTGTATAGCTATAATTGCACTCAATTCTCTAACATTTATTAAAATCCTCATTATAATAATTCCATCTCATTATATATTTCCACCACCCTGTATATGCAACTGCTCATGGACCACGCATAATATTTTTTAACATTTTTGAACCACCCGGTAAACCATTCTGTATATGCCACTGCCTATGAACCACGGTATTTACTCTTTTTGTTTATGAAATTTTTAACTATCTTTTGTAACTATAATTCTACTCTGACCTATATTTCAATCATCATATATATGGAACTCTTCGTGGGCTACTCTATAAATCATTTCCGTTTCTAACATTTTTTATCATCATCCTGTATATATATAATTCCTCTCACCCTATATTTCATCTTCCCTATATATACAACTGCTTATGGGTTACAAAATGTTGCATTTCCATTTCCGCCATCTTGTATATGCATCTCTGTATAATACTCTTTGCACCATCCTATATAACCGTAATTCTACTGCACCTTCTATTCCAAGAGCCCTGTAAATCCAACCGCTAATGGGCTTCCCTATATAATTATTTTATTAGTTATAATTGCACTCTACTCTGTATTTTAAACACCCTATATATACAACTGCTTATATGCCACCCACGAAAAAAATTATTTTGAACATATCTGAAATCGCCCTGTATAATTATAATATACAACAATTACTTTACCACTAAACAATAACAACTCTTGCATGCCACTTCCAGTAGTACATGCTCTAAGTATAAACAGCATTGGTCCCTCTATATATAATTACTCAATGTTTTGAGTCTGGCGGTGGCGGAACGCGGCACAATCAGTTGTTTGGCGTTGACATTATGACGTAAATAATGAATTTTTATTATATTTTATTTAATGAATGAACCATTATTATAAATTAATATTAGCATTCTGCACTGAAGGTCGTCAGTAGCTACGAAACAAAATAAAAATGAAGAAAATCGGTTGAGAAACAGAGGAGAAAATGGTACCTAATCGTTTTGTCTTAGCCTATTTATATATAGATATAGATTAGTAAATTGTTATTCGATTTTTGGGACATTCATGACTGCAAGAATGTACATACTCAACTCTTGAGGTTCGGAATCCAAATGTATCAATTAACTTGAAAAATTTCTGTACTTACATAAAACTTTTGATCTGGATTCTTCTGTAAATGCACAAACTTCAATTCTATTTGGTCACTTAAGTAATTGCTGTCATCAGGATTGTTTAAAAAAATTAACGTCATAAATGAATAGAAAAGGCGGATTTTAGGGCATACATACATCTTTGTAAGTAAAAGTCGATTATTTTAGTAATAGTTTTTATACCATGCTAGTATTGTCCGCAATTGGAATTTTATTGTCCGCAATTGGAATTTTACTGTTAACTGCCGTCAAATTTCGAACATTAGATTAAGCTACTTGTTCATAGAAGGCGCCACTCGAATTTTATTAATAATTTTTGTTAAAATTACTTATTTTAAAAGAAATAAATAAAGATTCTTTATATATTCTACACTGAAGGTCGTCAGTAGCTACTAAACAAAACAAAAATGAAGAAAATCGGTTGAGAGACAGAGGAGAAAATGGTACCTAATCGTTTTGTCTTAGCCTATTTATATATAGATGTATAAAGTATCGTTGTGGCCTCAGAAGCACGTATACGATATACGTTTTCACCTCATATATGAGGCTACTACCTCCGATTTTGGAGGTCACAACGATTTGTCTTTATTTGAGAATATTTATGGATTGTATGGTAACAGAATGTAAAATCAGCAAAATTTTAGTGGAAGCTTAAAAGTATCTAAAGTATCCTCGAGTCGTCCATTTAGTTCAAGGGTTCACCACTGGAGCTAGTGTTGCCTAAGAGTGATACAACAAGTGAGTTCTAACATCCGAGTTGTACGTTCGTCATTGTAATCTCCAAATTTTAGCAACGCTGTGAATTTGATCGTTAACTTGTTATCAGGTCTTCTTCTTCTTCTACTTCTTGTGAAATCGGAAATGTGTAACAGAGCATCTCTGTTACATCTCATATTGAAATTCGCTGTGGGTAAAGATAAACGATATATTTTTTAATTTAATTTTACAAATGTTCATAATAGTAATTTGTATTTTAGAGAACTCAATGATCTAATTAAAGATAAAATTATTCAATCGTTTAATAAGGTTGTGGGTCTTTATTGCAAATTTCGATTTCATGGGTTATGCTATTTTATGAAAATATTCAACTTTTTCGATTTTGGGTGGGATTTAAGATTGTAGATGGGTTAATTTTAGTTGTTAGGAATTTATTTATATAATTGGGGCTGTTTGAATATACCTAAGGGCGAAATCAAAGGAGGGCACATTGTGGAAACTAACAACCTCTCGCTGTTTATTCACCGTGGTTAAATGAGCTTGAAATACACTATTATTTATTTCTTAATAAATATCACTTTAAATCTTGAATTATAGTCGTAAATGTTTATCAAAAGTACATGGCTACTTCCTCTTTAATAATTTGTTGCAGAAATACATAACTTTCGTATACCAGAAAACTTTACAATGATCATTATTTTTTTCAGATTTCAAATAGAAAATAAATATGACATGAATACTGAAAATACTACTTTTCAAAAAACCGATGTAAACTATATTTCTACTATACGTGAATTTTCAAAATCCAATTTGAACAAATATTTATTATGACTTTTATGAATGTTAGATTTTGCGTTTTAGAGCAATCGTGGTTTATATAGTAACATTATTTAAAGTAAAGGCATATCTAATATGTAAAAATATCGTGATACGGTGTATGTGATCGAACTTCTCCGAAACGGCTCCACCGATTTTCATGATTTTTTATATATATTTGATAGGAACAACAATAGTTTGTAAAATAATTTCATGTTCATATCCAGAAAAAAAATTGATTGGTAAATTTAATTTTAAAAAAGTCTAATGTCACAATAAATTGTAGTTATGAGTTCAGTACAGTGGCACTGATTAAATAATAACATATTAATAGTCTGAGAAAATTAGGTTTCAATAAATGTTGTTGATAAAATAACAGATATGTGTTATAAGTGAATCAATAGTTGAATTAAGTAGATACAATAACCCCGAACCCAAGTCCTGAGGAAAGAAACAAATAGTCATCAAAAGGTAAGACCCCAAAATTTTAAACATTATTTAATAAATTCTTAAATATAAATAAATATAAAATTTGCACAAAATCTCACGGTGTTTGTGGTCGAACTCCCCCGAAAGGGCTCGACCTATTTTTATATATATTTTTTGTATATTTGATATATATGAGAGCAGGTCGTAAAGTACATTTCATGTCACTAGCTGATTAGATTGTCCCTATCCAGAAAAACAAGACCTGAAAATTGGTATATATACTTCTCTCTCCAACCAAATAATAATGAGTATCGTCATTCTGCAAAAATTTAATTAACTCATGGGGGACAGGAGGGGAAATGTTTTTTTTCCAAAAATTTACCATTTTTCCGGAAACTGAAGTAAAGAATTAAGAGGTTGAGTCCTTTTTTAAATAAATAATACTTGAGTCGCCATTTTGTCAAAATGGATAAAAAGGGGGTTACTATTGTTTTAGAAAGAATTTAATATATCCGAAAAGAAAGTAATAATGGTGTGAATCTTGATGTACATACTCTTCTAAAATCAACAGAGTTTTATCAAATTGTGAACATTCAGGTATACGATAGGGGGCAAGCGGTGAATGTTTCAAGAAAAAATGACTATTTCGGGAACCGAAAATAATACAGATATGAGAATTATAATATTAGTTCTTTACATTTATTGAGATTTGATGTGTCATTATACGAAAACTTTGTTATTGCAGGAAGATGATGGGTGTCAGCAATTTTTAAGCAACAAAAAAGATCCAGGCGCGAAAGGTGGTATACATGCACTTCTCCAGAAATGACTAGAAATGAATTAATCACTTAGCGATCATCACGTAGCCGATAAATGGAATGTGGAGTATTTATTCATTGCATGAGAGGTGATAATTTGATTCTGTTCTTAAATGTTTGCCAGTGGTGAGAGGGTGGGGTCACTATCAGATTTAGTGCAGGCAATACCTTTAAAAATTAGAAAATGTTGACATTTTCAAATGATAGTTAAGATCTATAAAGTAACAATAAATTACAAAAAATGAAAAAAAAAAGTATAAATCTTCAAACGTTAAGAATATTAAATACACCAAAACAACATAATATATAATTTTGACAAAATTATCAAAGTTATTGTGTCAAAAACATAAAACGAGAAAAACCTAAAAAACGCCAAAAATACAGATATGAGTGAAAATGCTAACATCACCGTAAATGCAATCGAGACCCAAAAATATTCAAAAACAATATGTCAATATGTCAAAAATGTGAAAAAATACAAAAATATCAGAAATACCAGAAATAAATGAAACGTTAAAAATGTCATAGACCTCAAAAATATTAAAAATGTTATAAATGTAAAAATGTATAAAACACTAAAAAAGTTAAAAATAGCAATAAAACGTCAAAAAACCTGAAACGAAAACTACCTCATCATATTAAATCCGAAATAATGTATTTTTAGAAGAATTTGTTGGCATATAATTTAAAAAAATCTAAAAATTTAAGGGATGTGAATATTATCAAATTAAAAAATTTTCAAGATAAATATGTCAAATAAGCTGACTCGCCTAGACTGCGCGAAGATAGGAGTGATTAGAAGGGCATTATTTGTAATGCTCGGGCATTATGAATAATGGCAAGCTACGTCGGGCCAAGTGATATTATCTAAACTTCATTATTTATCAAACTGCCTGGGCATTATGAATACTGCTGTGATAATCGAGGAGATGGGAGGCTTGGTCCCGCTGAAGGTAGGTTTTAGCAAAATAAACGCTAAAAAAACATAAAACTCAGATGCTTGGGAGGGGGGAGTTGAGCCCCCCTTGGATATGCCACTGGTTGGGCAACGTATAATACAGATGCCTTAAGAGAGGAGGCATACAGGGGAGGACAAACGCCCTGCGATGACTGAATGCTGACTCCAATTGCTTCACTGTTCACTACATCGTGTTCCTTATTTTTGTTTACTTATCATTTTGTGTTATTTGTCTTATATTTTTAATTTGACTTTTAACAGCTAAGAAATAGTAGTTTCTAAATGTAGAACCCTTTCATAATTAGTACAAATTATTAACCTTATTATTTAAATTGTTTGTTTTTAATCATAGGGAAGATAGATGGTCTACAAAACAAAGAAGTTTTATGTTACTTGTGTTATAATTTTTGATTTCATGTCAGGAAAAATAATGGCAATAAAACATGTTATTTTTTACTTTGACTTTATGTATGGGCTATTTAATGATTTAAATAGATATTATGCTTTTGTCAAATCATTTTTCCCAAAAGCCCGGGCATTAGGAGTAGTGTCCAATTAATCACTTGATCCATAACATATACAGGGCTTACATTTCAAAACTAGCCACCCAAAATAACTTATAAAATATCTTTAAAAGAAAAAGAAAAAAAATTCATGGACTTCGAGAAAGTGGTCCGCACTAGATTATCGAAGGCGAGCAGAAAGTCGATAGACCATGTACATAAACATTGATTAATATGCAGGGCTTTCATTTCAAAACTAGCCACCCAAATAATTTTTTTAAATATCTTTAAAAAAAAAGACAAAAAACACATTAATTTATATTTAAGGGGGACACATTTTATACGTATCAGTCACCCTGCATTCCAACCCTCAACCGGTGTTGAATATCACTTCTAAAAGTTTAAATTCACATCTGAAACCTCTTTTTGCCAATCTTTTGACACATTATTTTTTTAAATCAGATTATTTTTTACAGAGTATTGACCTAGAAATCGTAAAAAAATATTTTTAATTGTAATTACAAAAAAGCATATTTGTGAGTGTAAATGTAACAAATTTATTATTAGTAGGTAGTGGTTGCGTTAAAATCTGACCATCAAATTTCGACAATGTTTTATTCTTTACAAGGAAGAATTGAAATAATATATATTTATGGGAAAGAAAAACGCGGTGCACGCAGAACTGCTCATATTTTTCATCCGAAACATCCCGATAAGAATATTAGGCATTAGTAGGTATGTGTTGGATTTAGTTCATAAATTTCTGGTTAACAACTATTTCGGTCGCCTCTGTGCATAAACCGTAATGCCTAAATAAATCCGTTCCCTACAAAATACAGCTTTTCAACAGCTTGCTGAGGATGATTATGACAGAAGGTTCTGCGAATTAATGATTCAAAGGGCAAATGCAGACTGTATTCTTTTAATATTTCTTTTTCTGACGAAGAAGGATTTTTTTTAATGGATTTGCCACTAAACAATTATAGATACTAGAACAATACCAGCCCACAAGTTTTTCAGGAAGAGAAGAACCAACATATAAAACTATAAAATTATAGGTTCTTTATTCGTGGAAGAAAATTTAACTGGAGAATTGAATTTGGACTTATTATTAGAAAATGTGATAAATACCCTTATAACCGAATCTTTAGAAAACTGAATAAATCAAGAAGGAACTTTGTTGCTAGACGAAGAAAACAGGAGGGAGCACCTCCAGATTATAAGCCTTGCCTGTACGAAATTGACTTAATGAGACATTTGCAACCTAACGCTCCTTGTCATTTTGAACATTTAAATTAAGTACAAGGTAATTCTAACGCTAATACAATATTAATAATAAATACATCCACCGTGTGGTGTCCGGGTTAGAATAGCACCATGGTATCTACCGCCTGTCGTATGAGGCGACTAAAGGGGCAGCTGTCCGCTGACCTACTACCTAGCCTTCCTCCCTTCCCCAAAACCCGCACGGGATGATCTGGTTTAAATCATTTCATCTGGGAAGTGACAACCCCACGGTTCCGAGTTACCCGGGTCATCAGGGTCAATTGGTGGCATCACCCATGAAAATGGAGCTACGGAGTAAAGGCTTCGGAAAAGAGCCGCTGTCTGGAGATCGCCAGGACATGTCTGGAGCCGGCGCTGGACATGACAGCATGCGGGACGTCGGTGGCAGGGTGCTGAGGAGGCCAAAGAGCTGCAGCCCAAGAACCACAACGACATTCACCAATACAGTCACAGCAACAACGTGACCATCACCAACGGAGTCAAACGAGAACGAGAACTCCACCCGCAGAAAGTGTTGCGCAGGATCAATAGCCAGCGCTCACTCAAGCGGGACTAATAAGACAGCGCATGAAATGGACTAGCGCCATGAATAAATTTATAATGCGCACGTTTTACAGAGTGACTAACCTTGGCCAGGACAAGACTGGATATCGCCAAATACTGCATCAAGAGTTCTGTCGTGAGTACCCAGAGCTTCAAGTTACCGAACAGAGAGTTGCAGATCAATATCGTCTCATCTTGAGAAATGGCCTTATTTCGCCTGATCAACTGGACGAAATAAAGAGCGAAGTTGAGCGCGAATTCTTTGGTCGAGATACAACAGATCCAGAGCTTGAAACACCTTTGGCGCAAAGAGCGGACGAGATGCAAGAACTTTAACAAGAACAGCCAGCCAACGCTGACCTGCTTGAGAAAATCCAAGCAGAAATGGAAATAGCTCCATAGAGTATAGTGGAACAGGTCCATTGATTAGACCAAATCTTCCCAAACTAACATCTTCTAAGAAACTGGGTATCGTCTTGCAGGCTATCAACAAATTTATCTTGCCACACTATGTTTTAGGTGTTAATACGTTAGAGTCGCTACGCACAATCATCTACTGTGCTGCAATTTCCATCTGCAGAACATATGGGATCGCAATAAGACCAAAGCAAGACCCTCCCCAATTTAGACAAACACCTCGAATACCACCTTGGCAAAGAAGGCTAGAAGGGAAAATTAATTCTCTTCGAAAAGATATTGGAAGACTGACCGAGTACCAACGAGGGTCAGGAACAACAGAATAGAAAGACTTGTAAAGACGATCATGGACAATAACCGAATACATTCCCAGTGGGATGGAGAAAACATCACATCTCAGCAGTGTCTGGATAGTCTACGACAAAAACTTACCGTATACACAACTCGATTGAGAAGGTACAAAACTAGTAACCAACGGAAACTAGACAACACACTTTTCCGACAATCAGAAAAAGGGTTTTATAGAAATCTTAACAACACCAATAATAACGAAGCCCCTAGTTACCCCAGTAAAACAGACATCGAGGAATACTGGAAAACACAGATTTCCACAACAATCTCCTATAACTCCAGAGCCAGTTGGATTAATGAGGAGGAGGCTGCATCTCAAAACTGTGAGGCCATGCAACACCAACCATTTACAACGGAAGACACATCCAATATAATGAAGCACCTCCATAACTGGAAAGCACCAGG
The DNA here is from genome assembly GCA_034190945.1 of Octodonta nipae. Lineage (NCBI taxonomy): Eukaryota > Metazoa > Arthropoda > Insecta > Coleoptera > Chrysomelidae > Octodonta > Octodonta nipae. Next base: position 89,651,041 of record CM067218.1, on the reverse strand, counting down.
ACCAGATGGTGTACAAAATTACTGGATAAAGAAACTGTACGCAACGCACGAAACACTAACAGCCCTTATAAATGACGTAATTACCCACCCACACAAGATGCCTAGTTTCCTTACGCATAGTGCTATATACCTCTTACCTAAGGACAACCTATGTGCACAGGACCCAGCAAAGTACCGACCAATCACTTGCCTTCCAACTTTATACAAACTCATAACATCGTGCATTAATCACCGCATTTTCAAACATTGTGAGCTGAACAACATAACTTCTCAACAACAAAAGGTATGCGCGACAAATTCGATGGGTTGCAAAGAACAACTAATAATTGATTCCGTTGTCTGCAATCAAGCCCACGCCAAACGACGAAATCTCTACATGGCATATGTGGACTACAAAAAGGCCTTTGATTCCGTTCCACATGATTGGCTCATTCAGGTGCTGAAACTCTATAAAGTAAATAATTGTATTGTTAACTTTTTAGAATATGTCATGACTACCTGGCAAACCAAAATCTTTCTGAATGAAGCCGACTGTTCGATACAAACCGACTCTATCCCAATCAGAAGGGGTATATTCCAGGGAGACTCTCTTAGCCCGCTGTGGTTCTGCCTTGCCATGAACCCACTCTCACACAAACTGAACGCGACTAACTTTGGATTCAGTCTGAAACACAACAAAGTACAAGCACTAAAGATAAACCATTTGTTATACATGGACGACTTAAAGTTGATGGCAGCTACGAAACAACAGCTGCATGATATGCTTAAAATAGTAGAAGGGTTCTCTAATGACATCCATATGCAATTTGGCCTAGACAAATGCCGAATTATCAATATAGTGAAAGGCAAAATACAGCAGGGGCCCTACGAAATGAGAGATGGCACCTCAATTGAATCCATGGAGGAGGGCCATACTTACAAATACCTTGGAATAAAGCAGGTTCAACGAATTGATCACTCCACCATGAAAAAGGATCTATCAACAAAGTTCTATAGAAGGGTAAGACGACTGTTGAAAACTAAGCTTAACAGAGTTACCTCTTTCAGGCTATTAACACCTACGCGTGCTCAGTACTCAGTTACTCATTCGGAATAGTTAAATGGTGGAAGACTGACATTGAACAACTACAACGAAAAGTTCGAGTTCTACTAACAAAAGCTCAAAATCACCATCCAAAGAGCTCCGTCGAACGTACAACGTTGCCACGGTATGAAGGAGGAAGAGGATTGGCATATATAGGCAAGTTACGTGATCAACAAATTTCCAATTTGCGTAATCATTTCCAGAAACTAGCAGAATTTTCTGATATACACAGACTCATATGTTAAGTTGATGACTCAACACCTCTGCGACTGACAGAGCAACAAGTTCAAGTATACCACCAGACAACTGATCAGAAACTGCTCAAATGGAACGAGAAGCCGCTTCATGGAAGGCATATAAACGACGTCAAACAAGATTATGTCGACAGTTCAGCGTCGAACTACTGGTTGATCTCTGGTCATATGTTTCCTGAAACGGAAGGCTTTATATTGGCAATCCAAGATCAAGTAATTCCAACTAATAACTATCTAGAGTACATCGTCAAAGACCCTTCTATCAACAACGACAGATGCAGATATGGTTGCCAAACATCTGAATCTATCCAGCATATCACAGGAGGTTGCTAAGCGTTCGCTGCAACTGAATACAAAGAACGACACGATGCTGTGGCAAATATAATGCACCAGGAACTAGCGCTGAATCTCGAGCTATCACAGTCGGTAAGAACACCCTACTATATATACAAACCAGAATCTATTTTAGAAAATAACAACTACAAACTGTACTGGGACCGGACGATATTGACCGATCGGACTGTTGCTCACAATAAACCATATATAGTTTTGGTAGATAAAGTCTCTAGAAAAACAACCTGAATTGACATAGCAATCCCTAACAACAATAATATAAATATTAAGCAGGCTGAAAAAATAGCCAAATACAGGGATTTAGAATTTCAAATACAGAGACAATGGGACATGAACAACACTCGAACAGTACCAATTGTTTTGTCAACAACACGAGTAGTCCCAAAACATCTATTAAACAATTTGAAATACCTCGGTCTGGACGAACATCTTTACCAACTGATGCAAAAAGCCGTCCTGTTGGGAACAGCCCGGACGGTTAGAAAATTCATGGGGAACTGCCCCTAAGGGCACACTATGTGTGCCTTAGAGGAAGTGTGATGCCATACATTGTATGGTCGGGGATAAATACATAGCCCGGACGGTCAGGAAATTCATGGGAAACTGCCGCCACGACTCCAACCACGGACCTGAAAACCTGACAAGGGCTCCCACAGAGCTAAACCATTTTGATATCTAGGATATCTGGGGTTTAGTGAATAGAGGGAGTGTGATGCCATACATTGTATGGTCAAGTCGGGTTATAAATACATAGAAAATAATAATTATTTTAAATTTAAAGTTTAAAATGGTATTACTCTGTAAAAATAATCTTATTGTAACACATGATGGATCAAAAGATTGTCAAAGAGAGACCTTTAAAACAAAGTATCACATGATCCCTTTGTATTTAAACTTTTAGAAGTGATATTCATCCCCGTTTAGGGGCTGAAACTGCAGGGTGACCGATACCTGTAAAATGTGTCCCCCCGTAAATATAAATTAATGTGTTTTTTGTGTTTTTTAAAGATATTTAAAAAAATTATTTGGGTGGCTAGTTTTGAAATGAAAGCCCTGCGTATTAATCAATGTTTATGTACATGGTCTATCGACATTCTGCTCGCCTTCGATAATCTAGTGCGGACCACTTTCTCGAAGTCCATGAAAATCAAGGCGAGTAGTATTTGATAATCTCTACTGAGTTGGTATTTGTTACTTTCAGTAAACACTTTATAGACTACCAATAGAAGACTTATCGTGCTCTAACTGAAAATGGATTATTTCTGCCTTTATTGTGTGGTATGTGTCTGTGAAAATATTTGGGCGATATTCCGACGTTCCCTATTGTCTTGTCATTCTTTATGTTTTTGACCGTTGACTCCACTTACTTCTTCCACGAGAATTGTTTTTCCGGATTTTTTTATCTGTTAATCTCATTACTTCCCTAGTACAGTTATTAGTTCTTTTATAGCATTAATACAACTTTTTAGATTTTCAGTTTCAAATTGTACTAGTTTCTCGCTGTAATTGTTGTTACCTTGTTGTGAGATCTTTAAAAAAAGGTATCACATGAAACCCCTTTGTATTTGAAACTGTAGGGTGGCCTATATATAAAAAACTTGTTTTTTTTTTCTCTTTTTCTTTAAAGGATGTTTTAAAAGTTATTTTGGGTGGCTAGTTTTGAATTGATAGCACCGTATAATGGCAAAGCCAACTCATAAAAAAATAATCCTAGCGATAACAGGCTATATAAATACAACATGTCCCAAAAAAGATAAATTGGTATGATCAACAGGAAATACAAAAGTAAATATGGTTTACAAGGCCGTAGCCAGGGGGGGGGGTTCGAGGTTCAGAATGAAATTTGGGAATTCAATTTTAAGGAATTAACAAGTTTCTTCATGAAAATATATTATTTTATTCTATACATCTCTTATATACTGGAAGTATACTGAATAGAAAACTAACTTTCGCGGTCCCAATCAGTCCACAATATTAAAAACAAATGGCTAAAGTAATCACCCCTCCCCAAAATATTAATCTAGCTACAGCCTTGAGAGTTTGTTTAATAAATCCTTACACCACTCATATTCCAGATTTAGAGGGATTTAGAGGTAAAGAAGCAACTTAAATTAATTCAACCAGTGGCGTATAGTTTGATAGACGGCCGTTTTTTTCTCCCTAACCGTGACACCACTGAATAAAACACAGATTTAGATATATTTTTTAATTTTAAAAAGACGGACTGAACGATGGAAGCGAAAGCTTGTTACGAAATATACTTCACGTCGCTCATTACCAACTTAGATAGATTACTTTTTTGGTTGCGCATAAAATGAATTTAAATAGAAGGATATGACTATTAATGTACAACAAACGGAAATACTAAATAACATATAATGAGGAATGTGATGCTAAATAATATGTACACTTTAGGGCGTAGTTTTGGGGGTGAGTACCCTTACTCTCTTTGAACCAATTTGTTTACAACCACAAAACAAATTCTATATGTCATTTATAGTCTGTCCTCTATTATTATTATTCTGTAAACTTTTTGTTTATTTCTACACATTTCATTATAAGTTGATTTTACATCTCAGATACAGACCATAAATTATATAAAATTATAAAATTCGGGCCGTATTTTTCTAATAATTGTTGTAAAATGTACGGAGTTTAGTTACTGTGTGTAACTGCCATAACATCATTCAAATATTTTATGTGTGCTTCGACATTTCTTTATACTCTTCTTTCTTTATATATTTTAAAAATATTCCAGCATTTTAAATTTAATTAAATTTGTTTCGTTTTTATTTCTCTGAATTTATTGATATAATGCGCTTTTGATTTTTATCTAAACCTGCCTCATTCATTAAATTATCTGTTGGATTGATTCAGCCGATACTTGTTGGAAATTCATTTCACTGAACTATCACCTTGAATTGCAACTTTATTTGGTTTTTTAAAAAACCTTTTCTGACGCGTTTCGATATTAACTATCTTTGTCAAAGCTAACTAGTATTTCGTGAAGTCGTATATTTATAGTTTATTTAGGTTGTCATTAATAATCCGATAATTGAACAATTAGCATAAAGCTATCGGCAATTATCCTTTTACGTAATAATCTGTTGTATACGTAGAATTACTATGCCTGGTTAAATAAATTTAATAATACCGTTTAAATCTACCTGGTCGTTCAGTAAATTCCCCATTTTTGAGTTTATTGATCTCTAATGATTCAAAAGATTTAGTCTCCTACCCTAGTTTTCGTCGAAATTGTGATATTCTGTTAATAGATGTTCTGCATATTTTGAATCTGTTTTTTGATTACGAAAAGGTTCTTTTGTAAATCAAAAACAGATTCAAAATATGCAGAACATCTATTAACAGAATATCACAATTTCGACGAAAACTTCAATTTATTACATGCCTAAATCTTTTGGAATCATTAGAGATCAGTAAACTCAAAAATTAATTTACTGAACGACCAGGTAGATTTAAACCGGTCTCCATTATTAAATTTATTTAACCAGTAATTTGTTTTAATACCTATAGTAATTCTACGTATACAACAGATTATTACGTAAAAGGATAATTGCCGATAGCTTTATGCTAATTGTTCAATTATCGGATTATTAATGACAACCTAAATAAACTATAAATATACGGACTTCACGAAATACCAGTTAGTTCTTTGACAAAGATAGTTAATATCGAAACGCGTCAGAAAAGGTTTTTTAAAAAACCAAATAAAGTGGAAAGTGCAATTCAAGGTGATTTTAGTTCAGTAAATTATCTGTATTTAATAAATTTCGTTTCAGCTTCCTTCTTCATATTTTGAATTTGAATTTTGTATTCTCGGTTTAAACAAACCGATACTCTCGAACTATTAAGCCGGAAGCCTTTCTATTTTTAAATTGATTGTTTGTTGAATAATATAATAAATGCATCAGCTACCAACCAATACATTTCATTTTGCATTTTTTGCCATTAAAGCAAAACAAAAAATATTAAACTTTTTTTCCTTTATAATTTGTAAATTATTGACTATATAGCAATGTTTCCAAAATAATATTTGCAAAAAAAGTGAAAAACGTTATAAAATTAATTTTTGTAAAGCATGATGGGAGCATTACCCACAGGGAAAAACTATAATAACCACTAATATTAATGATATGTGAAAAATCCATAACTTAGGTAGTTTTCAAGCTGAAACACAGATTATTCAGAAAATAATGGTTTACGAGCTGTTATTTAAAAGCGGTACTTGTGGACTCTGTCAGATTATTGAGTTTTGCATAATCGCATGATAAACCATTTAAGTTCATTGTATGAAATGAAGTTTGTTAAAAGGCAAAGAACATAAATTTAAACCATATTGTCAATAGTAACAAATCAGAAATAATATGGCTAATTGCAACATAATTCTGATTTTAATTAACAGACTACAAATTTATAATCCAAAATTGCAAATCAGGGACTCCCAAGGAATAATAAAAACTTGAAAAAAAATTACTTAATACGCAATATAAATTGCTGTGTATGCGATCTCATATAGAACAAGTTTGCCGGAAAATTGTAAGGCTAGAAAGTATCAGAAATGCATTATCGGATAATTTTAATCTACCTCTTCTTCATAATTATATTTATAGTGTTAATTTATTCACCAAATATACAGCGGGGACGGGTGGGTTAGAACAACTTCATTTAAAATTCAGGTGTTGGTTTTTTGGAAAAACGCTTGGACAAGTCGTTTTTTTTTTGGCCTGACGTTTTTGTGATTAAATGCGACCATCAACTTCATTTTTTCAAATGGAAACATTTGTTTTTTATTTTATTTTTGAATTCTGCATTTAATTCTAAGTATTTTTCATGTACAATGTCCTATACCGAAAATTAACAGTTATTAAGAAAATTACATTTTTTTCAAAATTGAAGAAAAAAAACATTAAAATATCCAATTAAATGTTCGAATTGTTGACCATTAACTTCCCGTCAATACCTAAGACGGTTTTCAAATTCTCGCAACACTTCATTTAGCGTTTGTGGCAGAATTCTTTGTATTTCGGCTCTAATTGTATTCTTTAATTCCTTCATATTTTCCTGCTTATTGAAGTAGATTTTTGAATTAACGTAACCCCAAAGATAAAAATATAACGGGCTTAGATCTGGAGACCTAGCTGGCCATTCGATATTACCTCTCATTGCGATCCATATACTTTGGAAAATATTGTCAAGATAATCTCTGTTCGCACTGTTCGCGAATAGTGCGGGGGCGCTCCATCCTGTTGAAATCATACCGAATCTGCCAGTATATTGGGGTTTTCACCATTCGCGTAAAGTTCTATTAAACAGGGTATTATATCATTTTGTAATAGGTCTAAATACGTTTCCGAATTAAGTGTTCCTTCAATAAAAAACGGACCCACAATTGAAGTACCCACAATTCCGGCCCATACGTTAATTTTCTTGGAAAATTCTGTATGAATTTCCATAATCCAATTTGGGTTTTCTGATGCCCAATATCGAAAATTTTGCCAGTTTACTGAAGCATTCAAACAAAATGTTGCCTCGCCAAAAAAAAACTATCTTACTTGAAAAGTGCGGATTGGGGGTTCATTTATCCATCATTATTTAGCAAAATTCTACTCTCTGGTCCAAAGCATCTTCAGTACGTTCTAAACTAAATGAATTTTGTGTGGGTGCCAGTTATTTCTATGCAAGCATTTTAGATCACAAGATTTACTTATTGATTGTTCTGCGGCTATTTGTCTACTGGATTTGTGAGAATTTTCTTGTAAATCGAGCAAAACATTTAATTGTGTATCTTCTGGAAAATGTTTGGTTTTGTAATTGTCTCTTACTACAAAATTCTAAAAACTTTTTTCTATTTTACTTACAACGGATCGTGTAATAGGCCGCGCCGGGTACTTCTTATTACACAATTCGCCAACTTCAACTTGTGTTCGAGTTATTTCGCCATATCCTACCATCTTCAAAATTTCTATTCGCTGCTTTTCAGTTAAACGTGCCATACTATGAAACTTTGCAATTGCACTTAACAACTACTTATTTGAAGTAAAATTATAGTACAATTTATATGGAAGTAAACAATTGTTATAAACTCCATCATTAAAAAAAGGGTTTCCATTCATGCGACTAAAATACTGCCAACAATTATAAAAACCAGACGTAAATAAATAGGTTCAAACCAAAATACACCTTATTTTTACCGTTGTTTTCTTAACTTTAGAAATAAATATATTTTTTAATAACTGTTAATTTTCGGTATAGAGCATTGAACATGAAAAGTACTTAGAATTCAATGCAGCATTCAAAAATAAAATAAAAACAAATGTTTCCATTTGAAAATATGAAGTTGATGGTCGCAATTTATTTCTGGCCCACCCTGTATAAATGAGTTTTTCCATAAAACCAACACCTGAATTTTAAATGAATTTGTTCCAAGCCACGCGTCCTCACTTTATAATAACATAACAGAATTAAATTGCCCCTTTTTAAACATTCAGGTTTATCATTCCAGTGAAGGAATACAAAGACTTATTGAAATAACAAATTTTCCTATGATAAAATCTTAATTGCCACACTTAATGAAAAAAATAATAATTAGTTGATTATCATATGTTTTTAATAGGCCACATTGGTCGCAAAAAATTAATAAAATATGAATTACCAAAATATGTATTATTTCTACAGTTGATATCCTAAATAATAAATAGATTTATATCCGTAGTACGTAAATCCTTGCAATAAAATCTAAAAATCAGCTAAAAATCTTATTATTTCTGCAAATTTAAATATTATGTTTTGAAACTTTAATATCACATATCACATGTAAAGTCGTTACTTGCTAGCAAATCATAAATAACAATGGAGGTCAGTACAAAATGCTTATTATTATCTTGTATATCTACTACTATATATAAATATTTTATGCATATTTACATGTAAATCCTACTATACCTGCTCGTATATATATATATATATATATATATATATATATATATATAAAATTTTAAATTACAAAAATTATTTCCCTCTAATGTAAATCCGTTACAATAACTCCCTTGATCTCATATATAAAGCAATCTTACAGAAATATCATCTGATAGAATTCATCGGTGTAGTTGATAACTGATCCCTGCCGGGATCGATGGTAAAATGACGACTTTTCGGCAGAGTGACATCTGCCCTCTTCAGGTAGGTTCGCATAATTCTCGTAGCCTTCTGCTTTCGCTTCTAGTTACTCGAATACTAAGATTTTCAGGAGCGCGCACGGTGTTATATAGTGGCGGCTCGGCGCCTATCGGTTGGCACCGTGAACGGCTGCGTGTGACTGGCCCTTGGCGCTCAGTGGCCACGTCTCCCGCGTGCTGATTAGTTATCTCCGGTTGAGTTGTTATAGGACGGGTCCGGGCCCGTACGGTGATTAATAGAATTTTCCAACAATTCGATAAGTTCTGAATTTCATTCCTTGCGTTTAGACTGTGAGGCCTCTTCGCTATTTCAATTGCCTCTCTTACGAGTCTTGATTTCGGGTGTTCTATATTTGCTAGTACTCTGGTGTTCTCAAAGTCTATTCGGTGTGACGTCGTGGTGGCGGGTTCCGCAATGGATGTTGTTTTTTCCTGCTTTCTTATAGCATTCTGGTGTTCATCACGTCTAGCTTAAATTCTTCTGTTAGTTTGCCCCATATAGGTTTTATGACAGTCTGCACATGGAAAAGCAACATCCATTGCGGAACACGCCACCACGACGTCACACCGAATAGACTTTGAGAACACCAGAGTACTGGCAAATATAAAACACCCGAAATCAAGACTCGTAAGAGACGCAATGAAATCCAGAACTTATCGAATTGTTGGAAAATTCTATTAAACACTGTACCGGCCTGAACCCGTCCTATAACAACTCAACCGGACATAACTAATCAGCACGCGGGAAGCGTGGCCACTGAGCGTCAAGGGCCAATCACACGCAGCCGTTCACAGTGCCAACCGGTAGGCGCCGAGCCGCGACTATATAACACCGTGCGCGCTCCTGAAAATCTGAGTATTCGAGTAACTAGAAGCGAAAGCAGAAGGCTACGAGAATTATGCGAACCGACCTGAAGAGGGCAGATGTGACTCTGACGAAACGTCGTCATTTTACCATCGATCCCGGCAGGAATCAATTATTAATTACGCGGATGAATTCCCGGAAACCACCTAATACAACTTAAAAACAAATATATATATATATATATATATATATATATATATATATATATATATATATATATATATATAAGAAATAGATGATAAGGGCTGAATTAATATAAAAAATCAATAAATTGGGAAGCAGCCAGTTCACTAGTGTGTTAAAAGAAATACTCTATTACTTGGAAAAGCTTTCGGAATATATTTATTCCTTCGTCAGTTCAACTAAAAATTACATATAAAATGACAATAATATAAACTTACGAAATGCGAGGTTCTTATTCACACTAACATTACTAGAGGAAAAAAGGCCATACTAATATAAAACTCGTCGTGTTCGTTAAATTGCACTCAAAGAATCGTAATAATAAACTTAATTTGATTTCAACCAATGCCAGACCTTACATAAATATTCTAAAAAGAGAGAATTAAGTTATTATAAAAATATTGGTCATGAGTGATCATTTGATATATTTGGTGTGACCTTTTCTGAAATTTTAACTTCAATATCTAACAAGTTACAATAGATAACATTAAGATTTTGTAAATCCGTTCTTTTATTTGTTGTTGACTTGATTATTAATGCAAACCATCTCTAGGAAGTTCCGTTTGAAAAGAGTTTTTCTTGTTTTAATACTTTTGCATTTATGAAATCGGCAGTGTGATTGTTGTTGTTGCAGTGTATTGCAAGAGCACAGCTTTCTTTGCCAAGCCTGATATCACTCTTATGTGAAATTATTATGCTGTTGAGGCTTCTAGATGTTTGCCCAACATAGCTAGCTTGACAGTCTTTGCAATTAATAGAGTACACTACATTTGATTTCTTTTCATTCGGTGTTTTGTCCTTTATTTTAGTAAATATGTTAGCAACAGTAACTAGCATATTGTTGTTGGTGTTAATAATTTTTGCAATTTTAGGTGAAATTAGTTTAATATATGGAATTGATACATGTATTAATGTAGTATTATTGGAGTTGATAAGAGTATTATTACTGGAAGCCGCCTGCTGTCGTGTACCCATATTTACATCCCGAGGAGAATAATACTTATATTCAAAAAATTTTTAACAATTCTTATTGTCATTTTATATGTAATTTTTAGTTAAACTGACGAAGGAATAAACATATTCTGAAAGCTTTTCAAAGTAATAAAGAGTATTCTTTTAACACCTTAGTGAACTGGCTGCTTCCCAATTAATTGATTTATATATATATATATATATATATATATATATATATATATATATATATATATATATATATATTACAAGAAAATATCGGGACGCAGCCAAACTTCTTGGGTTACTAGGAAATACTCTTTTAACTTATTTTTGAGAGCTTTCGAAATTATTTTATTTCATCGTCAGTCAATATACTAAAAATAACACAAATACTAACAATTTAGAAGCAAAAAATTAATCACTAACGTTAATCGAGGTTGTACGAGGGTGAATAAATTTGAACCGGACTTTTGTTTTAAAAATTTTATTGGTACGATCAATACAAATTTTAATACATATTATTTTTCTACATAGTCTCCTCTCTTATGTATACATTTTCCCACCGAATCGGAAGTTTTTTAATACCTTTCTCAAAGAATTGTCGATAACCAATTGCGCACAAACGTTTCTACACCTTCGTTGTCCTCAAAGTGGTGGCCTCCCAGTTCTTCTTTAAGTGGCCCAAACATGTGGTAGTCACATGGCGACAAATCAGGACTGTAAGGCGGGTGTTCAAGAGTTTCCCAATGCATTTTGTAAAATTTTCCTTGAGTCAATGCAGCTGTATATGGCCGAGCGTTGTCATGCAAAAGAATCACACTTCGGATAGACATATCCCTCCTCTTTTGCCGATAGGCAAGTTTCACTTGTTGGAGTAGTTCGCAGTAATATTCAGCATTAATTGTACGGCGTTCGTGCAAAAAATCGATCAGCAGTACGCCTTCAATCAGCTCACGAATTGCGTAGATATTCGCCTCATTGATGCTTGTCGTGGGACGGCGTGCATGAGGCTCATTTTCCACTGTCTCTCGGCCATCTGAAAACTTTTTGTGCCAGTCGTACACTAGGGTCCTTGAAAGTGTTTCATTGTCGAACTATGCAGATAGTCGACGCAACATTTTAGACGGTCTAACGCCCTCCCGCGCCCAAAATTTGATAACAACACGTTGCGCAACAGACGTATGCACCTCTTGCTCTGACATGATGCTACTAACAGCGCATCGACTACGCCTCGCCAAACCGACGAACTCCCCTCTTCTTAACATCCCTACCTAACATATATCGAGACGTCACGCCACTCGAATTACCTACAGGGCGAGAAACAGAAAAGTCTGGTTCATATTTGATTCAACCTCGTATAAGCAGAAAAACATCTATAAAACTTTAGAATATTCTTAAAATTTTTTTGGCAATTCAACTAAAAAAATTGTCACGTTGGCATATTTGATTTGAAGTCATGTGATATATATTTTTTAAAGTACGGGTAAACTATTTTTGTTGTAATGTTGACTTTTTATTTAATCAATCTGAGAAATCTGTATTATATTCAGATTGATTATTAGTGTTTGAAAACTTATTCTCCATTTACAGTAAGTTACAATAAATCACATACCAAAAATACCAAACGTTTCAAAGTCGATTCTGACTTCGTTTTTAAAGCCATTGACAACGAAGTCAGAATCGACTTTGAAACGTTTGGTTTTTCTTTCAATATACAGCTTTTTATTCCGATTGTGTGTTATTTACCCAGAAAACATAAAAATAACGGGATATATTGAATCGAACATGAGTGATTGTTGACATCATCCGCAAAGTGGACTACTCGGATCATAAGACGGATTTTGTTACCCTGTATCTGCAGCTCTACTTCTGCCTTGCCCACTATAGACAATGAATGCGTCTGTGACTATTTGGTTGGATGTTGTTCTCATTGGCGGGAGTTTAGATGATCTCAAGACTCTGAACCTGATAATGGATAAAGCGGTGCAGTGTGATTGCTCGGCCATTGATGGTACTTTTAATAACTAGACCGGTGCTATCTCCGCAGAATCCACGGGTGGATACTATCCTGAGAGCTTTTCGATGGTTAGGCAGCAGTAGTAGGATTAGTGAGGGCCCCAGACCAATTTGCATATTCCATCGAATCGAAAGATGTGGGTTGATAGGTACCTATTGAATAGTTTTGTGAGTTTCATTAGTTTGGTTCCAGTATTAAGGGAGAAAAATGGGAGAACGTTAATATCCATTGAATTAAATGTAAAAATGTGTGAAATTTCCATCCGTCCGCCACTGGGAATGCGGATTAATTTAAAATAGCTTAGTGGCTTGAATCTCGTTTCGCGATTTTTACAAGTACAGACTTGTTTTCCGACATCAAGGCGACGGTATGGAGTTCAACGATACTGCGATCATTTTGAAGGTAAACTGGTGTTGTACCGCGGCCGATATGATGTAGAAAAATTTGCATTAACATTAATTTGAGGATCAGATAGGGATATGTAAATTATAATCACATCCCGATTTTTTTACAGACTTGTTTCTAGAGATCAAGGTGACAGTGACGGTTCATTGATACGGACATTTCGTGGAGGTCAGCTAGTAAAGCGCAAACGACCTGTTATGGAAAAATACGGGGGTTGTGACGCAGTCTTGAAATTGAAAATACAGGGTAGATTAATATGCTGAAATAGGTTTCAAGTAATATTTCACTTACACATAGTTTTATGGTAACTAGGTGAATTGCTGAATAGAATAATAGAATAATGAGGACATTGTCTTAATTGAGGGTTTAAATTATAAATTTGAAGAACTGAAACTTCAGTTTTATTTAACCAACTTCCAAAAAGGAGGAGGTTATCAATTCGTAGCGTATTTTTTCGCTTTTTTTGTATGTATGTTACCTGATTTCTTCTCCTGTGGTGCACCGTTTTGAATGAATATGGTCTTGTTTAATAGAGTATATATCCGGATTGGTGAAACTTCAAATTTTGGAAAAGAAATCTATTGGTAAAGTGATAAAATTTGTGAATGGAAATCGACCAATATCCCTAACATTGGTCGATTTTTCGATAACTCCTTATGGATGTGTATAGTTTTTTAACGTTTAATCTATTAAGGAAGATCCTTAGGTGATCTGATATACTTTTCTGCGACGTGCAATTTGCAGTTTTGCAGAAAATCGCCGAAAATTCCAAAATTCTTATCAAAAATTTCATCGAAATGACATATCTTACATTTCCTCATAAATATTTTAATTCCAACGTAATAGTGCGGTAATTTTAGGCACTGGAAGTTTTAATTGCGAATTTGAAAATTTTCTATGTACATCTCAAGCATATAGGTCGTAAAGCATAGTATTTTCGGCTCCTTAAATCAATGAGTATCAAGCTCGTTTTGTTTGTATACCAGGCAAATACCTATTTAAATGCAAATTTTTCCATTTTGCGAAGACGGTGCTTTTAGTTGTCATATTCTCCCGGCCTAATAGAAAATTCAGTGACAACACATGTCAAACTTTAATCTGCTATTTGGTACGTTTATAGACAGGGTGTTTAGTTACAGCAAACAAAATCACAAAGTAAAGTGATAGAAGGAATATATGAAGATTGAAATATAGGACGGACTAGAATGAAAGTGGTCCGTAGGCAGCCGTATGTACAGGATGGTTGGAATATAGGGTGGACTGGTGGTATAAAAATGTTGGAAAAAATGTGAAATTAAAATTAAATAGAGTGATTAAAAAACTGTTATATGATGTGGACATAAGCAAATCATATACAAGATAGTTGAAATATATGCTGCAGTTGAATTATATTTATACAGTGTGATTAAAAAAATTATTTCTTTTATAGCCCATAAGAAGTTGCATAAAGTGTGGAGAGGAATTAATGTTACAACGGACGATAATATAAAATGTAATTAATGAACTAATTTAACGGCTAGCCCCCAAGGAACTATATACTATGGTTGAAATATAGGACGGATTTGACTCTGTAAATATGGGATGGATTCTACTCCGTCCTATAGAAGGCAGCTAACAAATTTATGCTTGTCCGTGGGCAGTCGTATGTACAGGATGGTTGGTACATAGGTTGGAGTGAAATTATCTATAGTTATACAGGGTTGTCAAAAAAGTTGAAAAAAGGTTACATGGCGTAGTCCATAAGGCATAAATATATTTTGGGCTTATTAAGTCAACGCGTACTAGTACATTTTGTTCGTAAAGATTTACCTGTCAATTTAAATGAGAAAGTATCATTGTGTATAGCTGAGACTTTCGATGTTACCTGGTTCTGTCTATTAAGGTTATACATACAAAATAAAAAATAAAGAATGAAAACTACCTGAGTTCAAAAATACTAAAAAGTTGAAAATAAAAGATTAAAAAAATATATAACCGACTTCTACATATAACTAAAAAGCTAAAAATAATTATAACAAAATACAACTCTAGCAAATAAATAACACATTCAATGTTGTTAGGTAACTACCCAGGAAGTAAAAAATGTAAACATTAAAAGGTGCTCATTCTGTACAAATTAATTACCTACCCATCTAGTATATTTTTGAAGTCGGTGCCAAGCAACAATCAACAAAGTTTGATGAATTAGTAGATAAGTACGCAATGAAGGATTATTTTAGATTTGCTTGGCACCGGCTTCAAAATATACTAGATTGGTAGGTAATTAATTTGTATAGAATGAGCACCTTTTAATGTTTACATTTTTTACTTCCTGGGTAGGTACCTAACATTGAATGTTATTTATTTGCTAGAGTTATATTTTGTTATAATTATTTTTATCTTTTTAGTTATAGATAGAAGTCGGATATATATTTTTTTAAAATGTTTTATTAATCATTCAAAAAGAACAGAAGCAAAAATAATATTACTGAGAATTTATATAGCGTGTTATTCTTCTTTAAGGGTATTTTTAACTTGAAGTTGGTATCTATTGGTAGGATCTTTTTTAAGGATAGGGAATTTTGAATGTATTTAGAAAGGAGTAAGTTTTGTTGATGTAGTCAGTTTTATCCAAAGCAACCACACTGTTTCCTTTATCAGAACTGGTGAAAATTACCCTTATTACCCTTTAAGATATCACTTTCCTATTCAATGACTTCCAAAAAAGGTCCCTTATAATAATGAACCCAAAAGCCCCCCACTTATATTCCTTAATTAAACTACACAAAAATAACCACCCCATCAGGCCCATAGTTTCTTATTTTTCAGCTCCAGCCTCTAAAATTTCCAAGTCTCTTCTTGGTGTTTTTAAAACAATACACCAAATTTACTCCCACATACAGTATCAAGAATTCCGTTGATCTAGTTTCAAAGATCCAAAAAATCCCTCTTCCTAATAATGTCAAACTCCTTTCATTTGACGTGTTCAATCTATTTCCCAGCATACCACCTGATGAATGTATAAATCCAATCATAAACATAATAGACAAGAATAATATCAATCCCATAATCAAAAATGAAATTCTTTCCCTTCTGCATCTCTGTATCAACCAAAACTACTCCAAATTCAACAACAACATTCAAAATAGTACTCAAGGCCTCACGATGGGCAATCCTTTAAGCCCCCTTCTATCTGAAATATTCATGGACTATTTAGAAACGCTAATTTTCAAACACGATCTCAGTACCAAAATCCCGATACGTCGATGATATTATTGCGTGTTTTACGGGTACACATCGACAATTACAGTTACTACACAAATACTTAAACAAATACACCCCAACATAAAATTCACACTTGAAACAGAAACAGATAACACACTAAATTTCCTAGACCTAACAATTAAAAGGCAAGACACCAAACACCATCACACTCTGACCTTACCATCCACAATAGTTCACACCACCCCATACAACATAAACTTGCTGCATATCACTGTATGTTACACAGACTCGTGACAATACCACTTAACAAAACCGACTCTGATACGGAACTTGAATCAAACTCATGGCAGTCAACAATGGTTACACCACTCAACTTATTGACAACTTATTAAACAGAAAATTAAAGAAAATTGCTATTAAAGAAGTCTATCCCACTGACTCCAATCCCATACCTAAATTATACCGTACTCTCACATTCAATGGAACCCCGTCACAAAAAATCTCCAAATTTTTCCACAACAGGAACATATATACAGCCTTCACAACAAACAACAATTTATCTAGACATATAAGAAACAACAAAGACAAGACTGACAAAAATTCGGGTGTCTATAGGTTGAACTGTGGTAGTTGCCCCAATATCTATATTGGTCACACTGGAAGATCTTTCAATTCAAGATAGCGTGAACACACTAGAGCTTACGAAAATCAACAAGAAAACAGTTCCACATTTGCGGACCACTTATTGAAAGAAAACCATGTACCTCAGAATGCACTTGAAATTTTACATTTACAAAACAAAAGTAAAAAATTATATCTGCTTGAATCACTAGAAATTAATAAAAACAAAAATTCTCCTAACCTATTAAACGACGAAACTGATACCAATTCATCTCCATTACTTAATCTTAAAATCCATCTCTAAATAGTATTATATTATATTATCAACATCTATTGTGAACAATTTCATAAATGTATACTTTAACTGACCTATATCCAGCCCACTTCTTCTGAAATTCCCCAGAATTAAAACCTCTTAATCATTTTATTACCTTACCTGTAGTTCCTTTGTATGTAACATAAATTTAGCATTCCTTCTATTGTATTGTATTTCCAATTTCTGATGAAGCCAGACTTGGCGAAACATATGTCAAATTTAAAGAAATAAAAAGTGAAAATTTAAACAAGTGTGTTGTTTTTTAAGTAATCTTAAAAATGAATTTTCATCAAGTGAAGACTGAAACAATCAACAAACTTACAATTCACTTATTCACCTACTGCACCGGACATAGTTATTTCCTATGCCGACGGGCAGTTCCGGCATTCAAATAATCGAAGGTGTCAAGATGCGGGAAATTGTTATTATCTATTTGACGGACCTTCTGGTGCTTTGGGGCATGCTATCTCCCAAATCATGATACATCTCGTGAGATTCATTTAGAACGAAGTGAGATGTGGTATTTAGGGTTGGATAAAATAGAAGATATTCCAGCAAACCAGATAAGTTTGCTTTCTGTTTTGATTCATGAAATTGGACACAGTCTTGGAATGCAGCATTCCCATTTTTGGAGTCTGCAATGTATCCATATTATGGACGTTCAGAACTCGATGAAGATAATATCCGAGCAATTTAATTTTTATATGGAGCGAAAAAAATTCATTGCGACCGTAAAAAGCATTCCAAAGACGACGAAAAAATCTCTGAAATTGCGACGGTAAAAAGCACCCCAAAGACAACAATGAAATATATTTATGAAGTTCCTTCGAGTACACAAAAAATACTATTTCCACAACTACCACTAATGCCACTGTGAAAGGTACAGAAGAGAAAGCATTAGATTTATGTCAAGTAGATGTTTCGGGATTGCAGTTGTTAGTGTTACGAAACAATCTATATATTATATATAAAGATAGACTGTGGATCATGGATATTGAGAGTAAAAACATAACATCGAAAGACGTTCATCTACGCAAGGTCCTAAATTTTCTACCATCAAATATTGCTAAAATACTTCAATATATCAAAGACATCTGGCGAAATAGTTGTGATTGGAGATAAGAAAAGATTATTCTACATATCACATGAGAACTTTAAACTACTGAAAACTTTAAGCATTAACGATTTCAAGCTCTCAATACCAGTAGATGAAATCATTGCGACTGTTACCAGTTATACAGGAGAAACTATGTTTTTCTTCTCAAATAATATGTATGCGGAGATCAACGAATGTTCATTTGGAGGGAAAACTTACGGTTATATAAGCAGAGACTTTAGCGGTATACCAGAAAATATTAGAGGTGCTTTTCGGTATACCAACGGAAGAATTTATTTTTTTTGGAAATAATAGGTATTTCGAATATAATGAATTTGCAAATATTCTTGTAGAGAAACGTGAAGTTTGTTTAATAATATCCCATGACCAAATCTAACGCTTACGAACAACTGAAAGAATTGTTGACTAGGATTTTGGCTATAGAAAATAAAAATTAAAAACAAATTACTACGTGAATTATTTTCAAAGTATTTGTTTGAAATGAGTATTTTCTTAACATACATAATCATACATATTACTGCGTATTATCACCCTGTAAATTCTCAAGAACTACTCCCAAGAAGCGGATCTTGTTGGAATGTGGTCGTCGCGGTCGGCTGTGAGAGCGAGAGAGGGCTCGTTTTGCGTAGTTTGGTACCCAGAGAAACGGTTTCAGTACGACATCCTGATCGTACTGAAATCAATTGAAAGCAGTCTTTCAACGTGATAATAAGTGTGTGAGTGAAAAAATATCTCTGGTAAGTTTTCTTTTTTAATCCCTACTTGACCATATGGCAGCACACTCCCTCTAAGGCAAGCATAACGTGCCTTTAGGGGAAAATTCACTAAACCCCAGATTTCCTAGATATCAAAAGGATTTAGCTCTGTGGGAGCCCTTGCCGGGTTTTCAGGCCCGTGGTTAGAGTCGTGGCAGCAGTTTCCCATAAACTTCCTGACCGTTCGGGCTGTTCCTAACAGGACGGCTTTTTGCATTTGTTGGGAAAGATGTTCGTCCAGACCGAGGTATTTTAACCGTACCTGCATCTGTCGTTGTTAATAGAAGGGTCTTTAACGATGTACTTTAAATAGTTCTTAGTTGGGATTACTTGATCTTGGATTGCCAATATAAAGCCTTCCGTTTCAGGAAACATATGATCAGAGATCAACCAGTAGTTCGACGCTGCACTGTCGACATAATCTTGGTTGACGTCATTTATATGTCTTCCATGAAGGGGCTTCTCTTTCCATTTCAGCAGTTTCTGATCTGTGGTCTGGTGGTGTAATTGGACATGTTGTTGTGTCAGTCGCATTGGTGTTGAGTCATCAGCCTGGCACATGACTCTATGTAGATCAGAAAATTCTGCGAGTTTCTGGAAATGACTACGCAAAATAGAAATTTGTTGATGTAATAGTTTGCTTAGATCTGTCAACCCTCTTCCTCCTTCATACCGTGGCAAAGTTGTACGTTCGACAGAGCTCTTTGGATGGTGATTTTAAGCTTTTCTTAGTAAAACTCGAACTTCTCGTTGTAATTGTTCAATGTCAGTCTTGCACCAATTAACTATACCGAAAGAGTAACTGAGTACTGAACTAGATTTTTACTGTTTAGTTTGGTTTTCAACAGTCGTCGTACCCTCCTATAAAACTCTGCTGTTAAGTCCTTTCTCATAGTCATGTGATCAATACGTTGAGCCTGCTTTATTCCAAGGTATTTATAAGTATGACCTTCCCCCATAGATTCAATTGAGGTGCCATCTCCCATTTCGAAGTGCCCCTGCTGTATTTTGCCTTTAACTATATTAATAATTCGGCATTTGTCTAGGCCAAATTTCATATGGATGTCCCTAGAGAACCTTTCTACTATTTTAAGCATATCATGCAGCTGTTGTTTTGTAGCTGCCATCAACTTGAAGTCGTCCATGTATAACAAATGGTTTATCTTTAATGCTTTTACGTTGTTGTGTTGGAGACTGAACCCAAAATTAGTCGAGTTCAGTTTGTTTGAAAGAGGGTTCATGGCAAGGCAGAACCACAGCGGGCTAAGAGAGTCTCCCAGGAATATACCCCTTCTGATTGGAATTGTATCGAACAGTTGGCTTTATTCAGTGAGATTTTGGTTTGCCAGGTGGACATGGCATGTTCTAAAAAGTTAATAATACAATTATTCACTTTATAGAGTTTCAGTTCCATTTATGCTTGGATCTTCTCAAGCAGGTGGTTGGCTGTTCTTGTTGTAGTTCTTGAGTCTCGTCCGCTCTTTGTGCCAAAATTGTTTCGGGCTCTGGAACGATTGTATTTCGACCAAATAGTTCGCGCTCCACCTCGCTCTTTATTCTGTCCAGTTGTTCAGGCGAAATAAGGCCATTTCTCAGTTCAGTAACTTGAAGCTCTGGATACTCACGAGAGAACTCTTGATGGAGTATTTGGCGATATCCAGTCTTGTCCTGGCCAAGGTTCGTAATTCTGTAAAACGTGTGCATTATAAATTCATTCATGGCGCCAGTCCATTTCATGCGCTGTCTTTTCAGTCCCGCTTGAGTGAGCGCTGGCTGTTGATCCTGCGCAACACTTTGCGGGTGGAATTCTCGTTCTCATTTGACTCAGTTGGGGATGGTCACGTTGTTGTTGTGACTGTATTGGTTGTGGTTCTTCTGGTTCTTGGGCTGTAGCTTTTTGGACGGCAGGGGCCCGCCTCCTCAGCACCCTGCTACCGGCGTCCCGCATGCTGTCATGTCCAGCGCCGGCTCCAGACATGCCCTGGCGATCCCCAGGCAGCGGCTCTTTTCCGAGGCATCTATTCCGTAGCTCCATTTTCATGGGTGGTGTCACCAATTGACCCTGGTGACCCAGGTAACTCGGACCCGTGGGGTTGTCACTTCCCAGATGAAATGATATAAACCAGAACATCCCGTGCGGGTTGTGGAGAAGGAAGGAAAGCTAGGTAGTAGGTCAGCGGGCAGCTGCCCCTTTAATCGCCTCATACGACAGGCGGTGGATACCGTGGTGTTATTCTAACCCGACCACCACACGGGGGTTGGTCTTATTATTATAATTATAGTTTTTACATTTTTTGAATATGTTTTGCTGTTTTGAAAGAAATTTCTAGTCGCTAGACATCTTGTGTGTAGTTTTTGAGTATGATTTTTGTCTTAGAATGGATAAATAATTTATGTGGCATAAAAGAGACTTTAGTTTTGTGGCAGTTGGTTATGAATATTTCTTTAAATGTATTGAAAGAAATTTTTAGACGCAACACATAATCTTGGGTGTGACTTTGGGAACGATTTTTGTCTTAGAATGGATAAATAATATCTGTGGGATAAAAAAAGACTTTAGTTTTTGGTAGTTGTTTATGAATATTTCCTTATATATAGAAATTTTGAAAGAAATTTCTAGTCAATAGATATTATCTTGGGTGTAGTTTTTAGTCTTAGAGTGGATAAAATTTCTGTGAGAGTAAAAGATTTTAGTTTTTGGTAGTTGTTTGTGAATATATCTTTATATGTGTTGAAAGAAATTTCTAATCGCTATCATACTCACACTACATACTAATAACATACTAATCATACTCAAAACTACACTCAAGATAATATCTATATTGAGTGTAGTTTTGAGTATGATTTTTATCTTAGCATGGATAAATAATTTCTGCAGGAGAAAAAGACAGTTGTATATGAATATTTATTAAAAAAAAATTATCTTGATGTTGCTGAAGTGAGAGAAATGTCTAGTCAGCTAACATTATTTTATAGCAGTTTTGAGTAGTAGTAGTAGTTTTGAGTATTTTATAGTAGTTTTGAGTTTTTGTCTTAGAATGGATAGTTTATATAGAAAGAAATTATATATAATGTATTTCTAAATATCGGCTTTTCGTGTTATTTTAGCGCAAAACTCGACGAGACCACACATTTAAAATCCAGCACATTAGCAAATCAGCACTCCAGAACTTTTCGAATCTACCTGAGTTAAAATCCAGCACATTAGCACATCAGCACTCCAGAATTTTACAAATCTACCTGAGCTAAAAGCCAGCACATCAACACTCTCAAGCAAACAAGAAAGAAAAATACAACTTAAATACAATATTATTTTATTGTTACAGATGAATTTCTTAAACGAAATTAATAGCATTTCAAATTCCGCAGCTGTAAAAAAGCCGGTGATAAAACTCAAAAGACTTACCACTGAACAGCAAACACAAAATTCTTGCTGCAAACGTAGTAAAGTGAACGTTTGGTGAAAACATCCTGCTGGAGCTAGAAGAAAAAGTCACGTTGCTACCGAAACGGGTTACAGAAACATTTGCACCACACATCCAAAAATTCAAAAGCGGGAAGTTGTACGTTAGCTTCACGGGACTACAAGAGATTCCTGGGTTTCATCCGAGGGTTCTATTTAAGATAGAAGAGGAGAACTAGGAGTCGAGAACTTCAAACAAAAATTGTGGAGAAATAGGAGTCGAGAACTTGAAAGAAAAAATGTAAGTTTTTACCGTTTCTGTTACTGTAGAGAAAAATGAATTCAGATAAATTTGCGCATCTTAGTGATGAAATTATTGCAAAATGAGGGAAGTAGAAACTATTTTGTCATCAAAATCGAAACCGTTAACTCAATGGGACATTGAAAATTATTCACAACTTATAAAGAAACACATTCTTCTTTGCTCTAGTGCCATTCGGAAAGCTGATTTATCAATTGGTACATTACGTAAATTACAAACCAATATTGGACATCTCAAAAGATTTTAAATTATATTACAACAAAATAATTCTGTGGGAATGGGGGTTTTGAAAAGTAGGAATATCAGTGATCGTGTTAAGTGGGAAGATGTAGCATCTGCTTTCAAAAGTCGAGTAAAAACTGCAGTAATTATAAACTGGGAAATGTAGAGGCTTTAGTCATAATCAGTGCAATATTTTATATAGAAAATATTTTGTTGTCCCCATGAGGAAGATTCACGGAACGTCAACCGCACGGTAGCGTCACTGCATATAAGGGTACAATGGCCTCCATTGTACCCTTGTATGCAGTGGCGCCACAATGCGGTTGACGTTCCGTGAATCTTCCTCATAGTTTTCCACAGTTTGAGTGGTTACGACAGTCACTTCATAATTGGAGATTTGGGGAAAAGAAAGGATAAAACTCTTTTACCTGTTAATAAAGAAAAGTATATTAGTTTTCAGTTCATAATAACGACACAAAAATCAGATTTAGGTATATCGATTCCTTCAGGTTTATGGGATGTTCATTGGACTCATTAGTTTCGACTTTAAATGAAAACGATTTCGATATTCTGAACAGTCAGTTTGCACATTTACCTACTGAAAAAGTTAGATTGCTGCGAGAAAAAGGTGTATTTTTATGATTACTTGAATAAAATGGAGAGATTGGAAGAGACAGCATTACCAAAAAAGAAAAAAATATATAATCGATTCAATGATGAACATATAGAAGAAAAAGACTACAGACATGCTAAGTAAGTATGGGATAAATTCGAGTTGAAAACGCTTGGTGAATATAGCGATCTCTATATGAAAACATACATTTTATTATTGGCTTGCGTATTTGAAACTTTTCGTAACACCTGCCACAAGACATACGGATTAGATCCCGCACACTACTACACTATTCCCAGTTACACCTGGGATTGCATGCTAAAATACACTAAATGCAAGCTAGAAACGGTTCAGGATGTTGACATGTTGCTCTTCATCGAACGTGGTATAAGAGGAGGTATATCGGTGTGCTGTAATCGGTATGGGGAGGTAAACAACAAGTATATGGAGGGTTATGATCCTTCTACACCCTCAAAATTCCTCTTTTATTGTGATATTAATAACATGTACGGGTGGGGAATGAGTCAACCCCGCTCGTAAGGACGGTTCAAATGGGTTGACTCAAACATAGATATCACCAGCATCCCCGATGATTCATCTATAGGATATATCCTGGAAGTTGATTTGGAGTATCCAGAACGTCTCCATGATCTTCATAAGGATCTCCTATTCTGTGCTGAACTTAAAGTACCAAGGAATTCAAAAATCGAGAAGCTTCTAACCACTTTGGATAATAAAGAAAAATACGTGATTTATTATAGGAACCTCAAGCAAGCTTTATCTCATGGTTTAAAATTGTCTAAAATTCATCGTATACTGCAGTTTGATCAATCAGCCTGGTTGAAACCATATATCAATTTTAATACAACACTAAGATCTCAGTCAACTAATAAGTTTTCAACAAATCTTTACAAATTAATGGTAAATGCTGTCTTAGGAAAAACGATGCAAAACGTGAGAAAACACAGAAATGTTAAACTAGCTAGACGATACAATGGAAGAATGGGAGCGAAAAATTTAATCCAAACTTTCACAGTAGAACCATATTTGATGAAGATTGAACTAAAAAATCATAGTATTTTATTCGATAAACCTCTGTATATTGGAATGTGTATCCTCGATATTTCTAAACTTTGTATATATCAATTTCACTATGACTATATGTTGAAAAAATTCCCTGTAGATAAATGCAAACTACTTCATACGGATACCGACAGCTTATGAAGAGGTTATAAAAGCAGATATGGATCGTTTTGATACCAGCGATTATCCTGCTGATAATCGTTGAAATATTCCTCTTGTGAATAAAAAAGTGCCTGGTCTAGTGAAAGATGAAGCCATACTGCTTTCTTGAGCAGTACTATACATGGTTTGACTATCATGTAGTTTTTGAATACAATCTGTCGTTATGCACTCCATGCCTAACCAAATTGAAAAATGTTTTTGAACAAAAAGAAAAAAAATGTCAACATCATTCTGTGAAATATTATGACATGTATAGATCTAGTGAACTCATGTGCTATATAAAAACAAAATTTCTTGGTGTGCAATTTGTTCGACACTCTTATTTGAATTAAATAATCAAGATGATTTGTACTTTTCTAAAAGATGAAATTTCAAGTTCTCGAGTCAGGTTTTAGTTATGTGTATACTTGTACTTATATTAAAAGATGAAATTTCGAGTTCTCGAGTACGGTTTTAGTTATATGTATACTTGTACTTATATTAAATTTGGTTTACATGTACTTAATTATATTATGGCTTTGTAATAAAAGTTTTTTTGAATAAAATGTTTTATTATACATATACTTTATAACAGTTAAGAAATAAAGAAAGGTTTTAGTTATATGTATACTTGTACTTATATTAAATTTGGTTTACAAGTACTTAATTATATTATGGCTTTGTAATAAAAGTTTTTTTGAATAAAATGTTTTATTATACATATACTTTATAACATTTAAGAAATAAAGACCTTTAAATACCCAACCGTCTCACATCTACAGATACAGCATTTGTCAATATCTATGAAACAGCTTGAACAGCATGCTAAATGTCTACAGGGAAGAAGTACAACAGATATTTCATTAGTTAAACAAATTTTACAACATAAGTTAGTAGCTTTTGAATCTTCTATTGTTTTTTGATTCATTAAACAGTTGCTGGATATCATCAAGTGCCTTTCAGTAACATCATCGTTTGGCAGCAAGTTTGAAATTTGTATGCCACAACAATAACATATGATTCTATCTCCTACACCACTATAAAAGAATCCAAATTTTGCCAAATCATTAGGTCTCTGCTTTAGAGCTATAGGCCAATTGTCAAACGTAGAAAATCTGCTGGCAACACTTATTTTATCTTTATGAACAACAGGTTTTTTTTTATTTATTAAGTATACGCTATCTGTATCGAAGAAGGAACAATTTGGATTCCAATCTAAATGGTCAGCTACAGGATCGTCGGTCATTTGCCAGTTGAATCCTTCAGTCCCACAAAATTCACATCTTACTACATCATTTTGACCAAAATAAATAAAGCCAGCCCTTGCTAGTCTGGAAGCTGGGAATTCTGATGAGCAGTTTTCAAAGGTACGTAATCTGTGTTCGTATACT
Source organism: Octodonta nipae (assembly GCA_034190945.1). NCBI lineage: Eukaryota > Metazoa > Arthropoda > Insecta > Coleoptera > Chrysomelidae > Octodonta > Octodonta nipae. The sequence continues at coordinate 89,624,541 of CM067218.1, read as the reverse complement.
TGATACCAATCTCTACACTCCATGATTGTAATATATCAACTGAGGGAAAATAAAAAAACGGGATGATTTTATACATTTTATTGAGGATTCCTTGCGACAAAGTCGGCTACAATTTTTTCTCTGTAATAATAAAGATATTCTCTTAAAGCAATACCCAGTTGAGATGTATTATCAAAACAAAAAGATGATAGTAGTCGTTCAACTGGTTGCGAACAAATTAAATGTTTCCATGAACAAACTTCATTTAAAACTTTGAAATAATATTTACAAAAGTTCATTTCTAAATATGCTTCTACTCGACTAGAAATTATATGTTCAATTCTAAAAAGTTCCACTACATCACTATGAGAGAAATATAACGCAATAATATTTTGCATCAACAACACTAGTTTTTCATCATCCTCAGATCTTGTTTGGGTTATATGTAGAAATTCTCCACAGGAAATTGGTGCAGCAACTTCGTGACTGTTAATATTTGGTTTTCTAAATAATTCTGATTCATCAACTTCCGAACGCACAAAACATCCGCCCATTCGAAGCTGTTCAAGACAATTTTCACATTATTTTTTTGTAGAATAATTACTGGTGCAAACGTTCGAGCTGGACTTAATGCACATTGGATTTCCAACTCAGAATTGATGAGAGGAAATTTGGTGTGTAACAGGTAAAACGCTTCTGTTTTAACTGCATCTTCGTACTTGTTTAAGATTCTATCTAGGTCGGCGTTGTAGTCAATTTCTTCAAAACTAGTATCACTCATACTGCTGCTCACCAAATTGAACTGCTCTTACTGAAGGTAATGGGAAACTCAGAAGGTTTTTATAACGTCTCCGTCGTTGTCTTCCCTCCTACTCCTGTTTTACAAGTTATAGCCTGTTGCTGGAATCAATCCAGCTGTCGTGACTTTTATCAAAACCCAACCATCGAACTTTGACTTTATTGCCTTTTTTCTGCAACACTTTTTCCACGAGATAAACGTCAGGGTTGGCGGTTTTTTGCAATTCTTCCTCATAAAATCCCCCTTGAATTGGTCTGCCACTCATATCTTCCAACAGGTAGGTGATGGGATTCGTTAACTGATATTGACGTACCTTGAATAGCTCTGTAGTCCAATTCCTGGTGTGTCCTTTTTCAAAGACGTGTTTCATTTTACTTATTCGCACCACATCACCCACCTTGAGTTTCCTAGGGCCAGCGATTTTCAATCTATTGAATACTTTAATGTATTTAGCATTAGCAGCAGTTACGTCGCTAGGGCGCATTTTCGTCGTCTGATGTTTTTGATTGTCATAAGACTGAACGATATCAGGTAAAATGTCAATCCACTTGTAACTGCCATTTAAACTGAAATATTTGAATAATTTCTCCTTTAGCGTCCTTATCACGCGCTCACATATAGCTGCTTTCACCCCACTAAATGTACTATAGTGGTTAATTGAATATTTTTGCATTAGTTTCGTAAACTGTTTGCAAGTTTGTCACCTCCTCTCCTGATTTTGATTTCAGCGGCCTCGTCCAAACGTACTTGGAAAAACAATCAATTACCACTAAGATATACTTAAAATTTCTATTAGTCCCCGCATAAAGATCTAATTGTCCTAAATCAGACTGCCATAAATCATTGAAACCCTTAATGACGGTGTGACGTCGTGGAAATTTTTTTCTCACAGGTCGATGCAGCTCCCTTACAACTTGAAGTTTTTCCTTGGAATAACTCATGATAACTACTACAGTTTAAAATAGGTAACGACTTTTTATTTAGTCTTAAGAGCAGATTGCTGCTGCTGTTGCTGTTGAATGGCTACAATTTTTGGATTAATCATCTTTAGTTGATTGTTGATTTGCGAAGAGACTTCGTTTTTGTGAGATCGCAGTTCGCTCTTGATGCCATCCGATAATTTTTCATCTCTAAGTTCATCTTATTAACTTTATCACTCATTTCATCGTGCAATTTTTGCATATCCACTTATAATTCGGGTACAACTTTCAGCATTTTCTCTTTGATGGCCTTCACTTCATCAATATCGTTTTTCAATTGCGAAATTTCATCACTTATAGTCTGTTTTAGATTCTCTTCAATTTGCTGTGGCAATTTCGTAAGCTGGTTAAGCTGGACGTTGGTATTCGACTGAAATTCCAGAAAGGTCTGTTGATTAACCCTTAAGCTGTTATCAATAGGATGTTGATTTTTCTCAAGTTTTCGCATACTGCTGTAAACCTTATCGCTGAAATCATTGAATGTCACTTGAAAGTCCTTTTTAATTTGAGACAACTTGTCGCGTACTCTGTCATCGACATAGAGTTTATTGGCGGCATCCATATCCATTTTGGGATCTCCAACATTTGAAATTATCACTTTCTCTACATCGATATTTCCATCGGCTGTGAAGGAAAATGGTATTTTTGTACGCTCATAATCACTCGGTTGCTGTTGTGGAACAGCACTTCGACCAAATTTATCTAGAGACATTTTACTAATGACTACTTTGGTTATTTGTCGCGTATAATATTGGCTTCTTTGAGCTCATTTATTATCGCTACAATTTCGTTGTCGTGGGATGTGTTGCCGGCCTCTTTCGATGCAACAAGTAACCTTAAACGATCTACCAATTCATTGGGATCGTCCCAGTAGACGTATCCATAGGCTTTGTATTATATTTCAACTTCATACCTCTTCCTTCGCTGCTGCTGCTTGGTTTAATTGGTTTTATAAACATAGGTTTAATGACATCCTTGTATTTGGATATTCCTGAGGGTTTCAAATGTCCTTTTACATTCCGGGGTACTAATGCCCGCTCCAAAACTTTTTGGTACACAATTTTATCATCTGGAGTGTATGCGGGATCCTTGTAGAATATTAGTTGATAAAGACCAGGTGATCCTCGAAACGGAGTGTCTCCAACAGTAAGACGTCCTGTCCTCATATCGAAGTTGATTTCTTTGTTGCCGAGATACCATTTGGAGGTTTTCGAATCGTATGAGGGTCCACTCTTGTGGAAATATTCGGTTACGTACTTTTGCACCATTATTGGATACTGCTCAAAGCTTTTGTTAGAGTAATTAGTCGGATCTTCATTCTCTTCTTCCGTTTCCTCGGTCTCAGCATCGGAATAAAAACTAGTTTCTGCCACTGGTTCTTCATCGAGGAATAGACTTGATTTTGGTGTTAACGGTTCTAGTTTTTCTTTTTTCACAATTGTCTCTCGTTTGATAGATGGCAACATCGGATGTGATTTTGTTGGCGCTGGTGGTATCTTGGTGAGAACTTTGTAGTAGTCGAAACTATTTGTTTCAAAGGTCCGACCACCGGTTCAAAGAGCTTATTGAGGGTTTCATCGTTTTCCGATTTACCCAGTTTCAGACTGAGGTACTTCTTGCGAATGGACCGTGCTAGTTGTTTGATTTTTTTCTTGCGAAAAGCTTCTGCAATGTTGTTGCTACTTATTGAAGACATTTTTGTTGACTGACTGATTATTTTTGCTTTGTAGTCTTATATATTTATCGAAACCTTTGCGATATCGCCCTTCATTTAAATTGAATTCTGTAACAATGACCACGAACCCGTAGCGATCCTGCCAACACTTTGAACACAAGTCTTTAAACTGTTCAAATGACATATCCGGAGATACGTGTTCATCATAGGCGTGCTTTAAATTGATTTCATCTTGTTTGAATAGCACAATAACATTACAATTGTCTCGTATTAGTTGTTTAGGCATTTTACTGTACGTCTGCAACAAATAAATTGAATCGATGTGTCGGTGTCGTCCCATGGAAAAGAAATTATGAATCTTTTTCTGTTTATCACCAGCCACATCATCAAAAATAAATACTGAATACTCACAGGCGTCTGATGGATCGATTACATTTTCGTTTTCGCTGAAAGGGAAATATGACACATCCTTAACGCTCTTGAGAACCTCTCGTAGTAGTTGGTATTTTGGTTGGTACAAAGATTTCGAGTATACGTAGACATTTTTAAATCGCAATCCGTTTTCGTTGAACAAAAGCGAGAGCAGCGCATTGGTTTTCCCACAGCCGCTGGGGCCGCAGAACGCCGCCCGGACGGAATTTGGCCATAGTTTCCCATTTTTCGATGTCAGTCTACCATCGCCACCGCATTCCGCCACGAAATCTAGATTTTCTATAGGCAATTGAATATCTTGCTGCTTTATATGCATCTCAAAATAAACTGACGTACAAGGGTTTTGGGCGGACGTTTAAATATAAAATTAACTTTTTTGGGTGTCAGTCAGTCAGTATTATGTTAACCGCTGAAGGTAGTGGAAGTGTAGTGAACACTCTAATCAACAAGTTACCCTTTGAAATTCACCTTCCTGGCTATCAATTTTGTGGACCAGGGACGAAACTCGAAAAACGCTTAGCTCTAGGACAGCGAGGTATAAACAAAACCGACGCAGCTTGTCGGGATCACGATATTGCTTACAGTAAAAGCACTTCTCTAGCAGACCGTCATAAGGCAGATTTTGAGTTGGAGAATAGGGCTTGGGAGAGATTCAAATCTAAGGACGCTTCACTCGGTGAAAAAGCAGCTGCTTGGCTCGTAACAACGAGTATGAAAACCAAACAGAAACTCGGTCTTGGCATGAAATCTCAAAAGCGGAAGAGGAGTATAGGTGTGAAAAAATCTTCCAGTAAGCGAAAATCTTCAACATACAAAACTCTATTACCATTTCGAAAGCATGTCATGCTACCTACGAATAAAGCTATCGCTAACTCTCCTGCAGGACAAAGTCTACGGCAGTCATCGCTGATGGCTTTGAAAGCGGCTAGGATGGCAATTAAGAAAGCTGGTGGTCGCAAGAAAATTCGAGTTCCTCGTGTGATACCTTTCGAGTCGAAAGTCGGAGGAATTCTCCCATTACTCCCGCTATTTGCAGGACTCTCAGCCCTTGAAACCCTTACTGGTGGAGCTGCAACTTTGGGTAAAACACTAATAGACGCAAAAAATGCTAAAAAGAAACTCGAAGAGGACAGACTCCACAATCAAGCTATGGAGGAGATTGGAAAGAAAGGGTCCGGGCTCTACCTGAAAAAATCCCGCAAAGGAGGCTTCGGTCTCTATCTAAAGAAACAACAAAAAAACTCCCGATAAAGTTACCCAGTTGAGCACTTTACACAAACGAGCTTGTAGAATACGCCAAACAATTGAACATACCAAATTTTAAAGGTGTATTTATGCGTGATGCCTTACCAAAAAAAAAAAACAAGGACCATCAAGAACCGAGTCAGCAATCATCAACTTGGATTCTAGCCGCAATAGAGGCACACACTGGGTAGCTTACATTAAAAATGGAAATGTTGCGCAATACTTCGATAGTTTTGGTAACCTCGTGTAATTGGCTGAGTATTTTGGAAACAATGTATCGATACTCTATAACAATGACTCCTATCAAAATTATAATCAATCCAATTGCGATCATTTGTGTCTGCAGTTTCTCTATAATAACACATAACATTATCAAAAATCATCAGTCATGTCTTTGATATTAACACTGAAAGGACGCAGTTCAACACTGTCCATTGATTTTCAATCACCTATTCAACTGAATCCTGACTACAATTACGGTTTGGCTTGCTAAGCTTTCACTCCTACAACAGCATTCCGAACATTGAGAAGAGTAACAAAGTGTATTTGATTGACTCCAAAAAAAAAGCAACCACCATCGAATTACCTGAAGGATCCTACGAAATTGGTGATTTAGAAGCGCAGCATTCAAAAGATGTAGATGAGATTTTCTCACTGAAGCCCAACAATAATACACTCAAGTGTTAATACGCAATAGACTTTCAACCGCAAAATAGCATTGGTCCAATACTCGGTTTCTCCAAGAGACTGCTCACACCTCTTCAAGTGCACAGCTCTGATTTACCAGTGAATATCATAAATGTGCGAACAATCCATCTCGATAGTAACATCACATCGGGAGCATTCTACAACGACAGACCATCACACACGATATACGAATTTGCCATTGGAGTTGATCCTGGTTTCGCTATTGACGGAACACCTCAACATCTTATCTATCTGCCTATCAACCGATGAGAAATACACAACATAACTTTGAGAATTCTCAATCAGGAATCTGAACTCGTCAATTTCCAAGGGGAGGAAATCATTATGAGACTGGAATTGAAAAAGCTTTTGCAGCAATAGTGGGACGCTTACTCGTATTTGAACATCCTCATAAAAGTACAAACATATCACGACCTAAATCAGTATCAACGAAACCTTTGAAGAGATCACTTACGTTCTCCAATAAACTATTTCTACAATCGCTAGGCTATTATGTCAACTTAAGCATTCGATATTTTCCGAAAGCCCAATTTCGATGACAGCGATCGCAGAATGGAAGTCAGAACCTACTATCCCTACGTAAAGTCATTTGGGGAGATTACTGTGAACCAAGCCGATTCCTGGTTATCCATGGCGGATTCGTATATCGCCGTTAAGGGTCAAATTAATGTAACGGCAGGTGCAGGTGAAGTTTCCTCATCTCCTGATGCAGGAGCATTTTTCTTCGATAATATGGTTTACGAACAGTGTGGCAAAGAAATTGAATCGGTTAGCGATCCCGGTCGTGTAAGTACCATACGAGGTTATCTGTGCTATGATCCTACCAGTTCAAGAGAATTAGGTATTGCTGGCTGGAATTTTCCCGGTAAACCAATTGTGAATGCAGCAGACAGATCTTTTCGAATGTACATCCCGCTGAAGCATTTGTTTTCCCTCTTCAACGACTACCAACGAGTGACTTGCGGAAAGCAATCAATACGTGTAGTGCGAGCAAGGAATGATGATGATTGTCTTATTATTACTCTTATTATTACTGATAAATCTACAAAAGCAAGCGTGACGATTGAGAGCATTGAACTCAAAGTCGAGCATATTTTCCCCAACGATTATATGGAACTTGAACTGCTGCAAGCCGTTAAACGCCATCGTTGCCTTCTAGACCAATAAGCACAGCAACATTGAGGTCAATCCCACGGAATTTGATCATATCCACATACCTAATATTCGTCTAACTCTAAAGGGAGAATTTTGGCCAAACGAGAGATGGCAATTGGATTTCCACAGGAACGAATACGAAGAAGCCTACAAACACTACACGGACTTTTATCCCAGTTTCTACCGACAAAAGGCACCCGCTACTAGACTCTCACCTTCAGGAATCACACTCTCTTCGTAATCGATTGTTCCCGACGTGAGGACAGCATGAAATCCTCCACTGTAAGATGTACGCCTAGACATTGAATCTGAAACCGGTTTTCCTGAGAAAACACGTGCCTTCTGTATAATTATCCACGACTGTTTGATGGAATTTATCCCACTCAGCGAAATTGTTCGAAAGCTATCATAAAAGAGAACATCTTCACATTACAACTTCATTGCACCATGGGAATCGTAATCATTGATTTTCAAGGCTTCATCCTTAACGGGGAATTTGTCCCCAAAGAAACCTGTTTACACCTCCTCAGCCATTTGAATTGCTGTGCAAGGATGATCGACGATATTGTGAGAATTTTCTACATGATCTCAGCTATACTGGTGGAATTTGGGATGTAAGCCAGTTGAATATGATTTTGGATTTTCTTCTACACAGATGTACTTGTTGTACGTTAAAGGTCACCAAAAATATGACTTGCAAGTTAAAAAGTTTAATGAGCTTGGGCTCAATCATGGGGAGCTGGTGAATTTGGAGAACTGAATGAATGCCTTAAAGTTAAAAGAAGCGACTAAGAAGGACCATGAGGCAAGTAAATATTCCATAGCCTGCGGCTATCACCATGAAAATGAAAAGGATGCGGAATACAAATGTGCTATAAAAAATGTAATGATATTTCAAATTGGATACTCCTTAATGGATATCCTTAATATTTAACATAACATATAATATATAATTAACACAGATTTTTATTTCTATTCTATTTTCTATTTCAACATAACTTTTACCAACAATAATATCAAAGAAATAACAGCAAAGCATAATAATATTAATAAGTTATTGAGTTCCCTCTAAAGTGGACTTGGTAGCTGTTGTCGACCACATGTTGCTGGGGATTCGGCTTCCTGCTGACAATCATTATAGTAATTTGCTGTAAATCTATCAAAATCCTCCACAGTCCCTTGTAAAAGAAAATTTTAAGTTTTTAGCGTAAAAGGGTGCCATATTTTGGAAATTCTGCAAAATATGCTGGTAGTAGTCCATCATTTAGCAATGTCCGCCTCATTAGCAAAAAATCACATCTATTTGAACAATTCATATAAAAGCATACCGCCACATTTTCCACCCCCTGTGGTATATTTGTGTGCAGAATGTTTTGTGATATAAAAGTCAATAACACAAACCCAGTAGTAGTAGTAGCTTTCAATAATATCATTATTGAAAATGACGTATACGTCTTTATTCTTCAAGTAACAATTTTATAATGCAACCCTTATACTTTTACATCCTGTTTTGTATTCACCCAAAAAATGGCTCAGTGGAATGAGCGCCGAGTTAATTACAGAGGTAAGTATATTCCCCATTACAGGTCACCGGTTCGATCCCATTTCTCGGTTAACATTTCTGGGCAATTTTTTTTATTTATTTATTTTTTCTTTCATATATTGAAAATAAAACACACTATTGAAATTGTTTTTTATTTACAGATTTCGATAATTCTTATAAAAATATATAAGGTTCGTTCCTTCAGCCTAGATAACCGATACACAACGGTCGCGTACCTGCGCACAAGAAAAATAGCGTTCCTTCAAAACAATAACCGTTTAGTGAACGGTTCAGTTTCGTGTTCCAAGTGACACGGTGATTGATACGCAACCAGTTAATGTACGGTAATTTCGATCACCGGCTTCAGGGTGGAATCGGTGGTGCAGCCACCGATTGGTACATGCATCGAGTTGCGCAATAAACTGTTTATGTACCGATGCATTAACCAATTGCCGATCGGTCGACAATCGGTTGAAGGAACGAACCTATTAAAAATTAAAAAATTGTGACTCCAAATCTAAATCGTCCACATCGTCTAGTATTTCAGTCAGATTAGAGCACTTGTATCGCTTTTTCTTGGTTGGTGGGTCAGGAGTGGAATCTCCCACGAATGTCTCAGGTTATGACTCTTTTTCTGGTGTATTGGAAGGATATTTTCCTTATTAAAACTCATACCTCTCTTTGGTTTGTTCCTCACCGTCTGCCATAATGACAGCCACCTTCGTTATAACACACACCGATACATAAATTGATGCCATCGGTGCAGTGAGCATGAGAGTCCCAGAAACAATCGGGATTGTCATTCTCTGGATCTCAATAATACGCAAAAGCGTTTTCCAGATAATTGGTGAACTTGTTGTCAAAACTCTCTTCTGAGAGCTGTATTGACATTTCTTTAGTTCGAAGCGTAATCGAACTACTGCTGCTGATTGTTATTTTCACTAATTCAGGAACTTCATAAGTACCAACTTGCGCGTTTAGTTTACCAATTAAATTCATTGTTACTGCTGGTGTCTACACTTCAACTAATACTGAAGAACTAACATTTTGCTTGATTTTACTTTATAAGTTCAATTCAGTTAGCACGCTGGCTAACCTTCATCCTACCAGTTTGTTGGGTATTAAAAAAACAGATGTTATCGATCTCTCGCACAGGCATTTTATAAAGAATCTGGCTTCGCTTCCCACGTAGATGGGAGGCTCATATAGGTTATTTGAAAATCCAGCTAGAAATGTCAAATGTGAAATTCGACCCCATGCTCCCTGGTGGGAACCGGAGCTTACATCCAACGCTCGGTCAATCTGACTTAAATTCTAAGAAATCACATCTTTACAAGTAAAAACTCTCAAAAATTCGAATCCGGCTCGCCAGTTAGCCTTCAGTATCGTTGAACTCCATACCGTTGCCTTGATGTCGGAAAACAAGTCTGTACTGCAACCAAACTAATAAAACCAACACAACTATTCAATAGGTACCTAACAAATCGATCAACCCACATAGCCAGTACCGGCGATCTATGGGGGCTGAAATATTGATATATGTTTCGGTTCGATGGAATATGCAAATTGGTCTGGGGCCCTCATAATTCTACTACTGGCAGCTTCGCCTCCTTATACTGACTGATTGGAGTTCCTCCTTATACTGACTGAGTTTTGCCGGTGGGTGATGTTAATATGTTGGCTACCCCTGATCCGGGAAGAGTCAGATCCTCCATCCACAATGGTATCATCTCCCCTGGATCCATTTTTTGTAATAGTTCAATTTGTTTTACCCCCGACGGCACTATTATTTAGTATTTAGTACCTTTATTTCTTTATTTTATCATTTTGTTCCTTTATATCTGATTCCAGAAGAAGTATTTTTTGGTTAACTATTTCATGACTTATGTTATTAATTGCGTTAATTGTACAAATTGTTCCTTTTGAATTTTCAACAAAATCTTGCCTTTTTATTTTTAATATTTCGACTTCAGCTTACATCTTTTCTTTTAATTTGGAAAACAAATCTTCAGTTAAGTATTTTTAAACAAGTTTGTAGTATTGTTTTGAATTTTTTCCCTAACCAGTGTTCCTTTCTTATCTCGTATTTCTAATATCTTATTTAGTATTTCACCAAGTATCTCTATGACCCCGTTGAATTTTTTGCTGGTTTCATTCATTGCAGCTTCTGCACTTCTTGTCCCTGTCTCAAACCAATTTGTTACATATTTATTGTGTCTATAATTATAAGTTGAATTTCAAAATATAACCTTTATTACTCCTATATGGCAAAATACACGTTTTGTATAACCTTCCAGAGGTTCTATACGTTTTAAGGAATGCAGTTGCGTGGTGTGAAAGCATAATTTTGAATACAGCTTGGATAGAAAATTGAACGAACGATTATTTACTAACTACAAAAATTAAGGTTAAGTTTCTTTACGCTAAATCTAACTGGACATTAGTAGTAATATCTTCGAAATATATCAACAAATCTAAAAATTTATTTTGAAGGAACACTGTTAGTTGTTTGAAGGCTTTGCAATTTGTGCGAATACCACTGGGTGACCAATAGCGAACTTGTTCCTTACAATATGCACTGTTTACTTCCACCACTATAAGGTTAATCAATTCCTAATCTATTAAGCTTTCTTAGTAGTTCTTCTAATACTCTGAACGCGTTTCACTATTTGTAGTATCATCAGTTAGAAACGTACTTCCTAAGTTGTGAAATAAAAAAATACATCTAATATGAATTATAATAAATTTACTGTGATAATAGACCATCAATCAGATAGTACCTAGTTTTCATTTTGAAATTTTTCAGTTATAAGATCTGAGTATGAAATATAGTACCAAATATTCTTAGAAAAATTAACATTTGACCAAATTATTGCAGTTTCACTGCCAACTTACCATCTCCAGTAACTGCATATCAGAATGTTTTACGTGTCTGCCAGCAGCAATAAGCACACCAAAACATCGTTCAATCAAGAGTTGCGATCCATTTTCGGAAACCTGTTTAATGCTAATATATAACTGTTTTTCAAAATTTGTTTTAAGTCTAAATCCATATTTATCCTTTCCAACAGAGGAAAATGATCCCTGAAAAATAGTCCACTCAAATATTTCTGATCAAATTTATCAAAATTAAATACTTTTCCATCGTCTTCTTTAATTTCCAAGTTAACTTCAAAAACATGCATTAAAGTACGTGATTCTGAAATGGTGGTTACAGATCCTGTCATTACATCTGCTGTAGATGTAACAGAACTACTCATCGATCGTGGTACTCGTTGAAAAGCTCTCGCAAAACAAGCTAAAATTTGATGAACACATTAACATATATATATATATATATATATATATATATATATATATATATATATATATATATATATATTATATTGTTACGAAATTTTCCCAAAGCCGACCCTGTGTCCTTTCAGCACGACAACAAACGCTTTACGATAAAAAAATACGATTCTCGAAAAGACTCGGCAGCGGAAGGAGCGATGATTATTTTCTACTGGAGAATTCCACGGGGATTATAAAAGAAGCACGCCACGATCGCAGTTGAGTGATACCGCGTCGACTAGCTTATATGGGATTGTTATTGTATTTGAATCAGATGTTTGAATGTAAATAAAGTTCTAGAAAAGTGACAGTGAATACTAGTTGTTATAATTTTTAAATTGAACCCACGAAGTATATTGCAATTTGGTGTTAGAAGTGAAGGATTAAGTCAGTTAAAATCGTAATTTGATTCATGGAAACTCGAAGTATGGAAAAAACCGACGAAACTACCAGAAAAATGATCAAACAGGTTACGGAGGGACTAGACGAAAAAATAGCACAGATTCTAGAAAAACGTGACAAGAAGGAGAAACAACATCAAGAAGAAATTCAACAAAGGTTTGTGAAATCTTTTGATGATAAACTTAAAGTTGAATTAGGAAATCTTGTCACTAATATTGATGAAAAACGTAAAATAGATTTAGAAAATCTTGTTTCCACGATGGAAGAAAAACAACATAATTTAATTGAAGGATTGTTCTCGAAATTTGAACAAAAACAAGATCACATTGAATTAAAACGACAAAATGATTTTAAAGTATTTGAAGAGAAACAAGATCAAATTGAATTAAATCGACACGAAACTGAACAGAAAAGACAACTGCAATTCGAACAATTAATGCAAATAGTAGGACAAGTTAATGAAACAGTTAATGAAAGAATGCAAATAGTTGAGTCAGATATAAAAGAGATAAATGATGACATTAAGACCATAAAAAATACCGTGGATATTCTTGAAACAAAAGTAGATGATCTTGATTCCATCCAAAGCCAGGTAAAATTTGAAATCAGTTCAATTCAAGATACAGTTCAAGATCAAATCAGTTCCATCAAGCAAACAGTACACACTGAAGTACAAGATAAAATCTGTGCCATCCAAAATAAACTAGAAACAGAAATTAAAAAAATGCAACAGGACTTACAGCGAGGAAAATACCAGAACACCGTGAGTACCAAAGGTTCCTTTAGTAAACCACCCACATTCGACGGCAGTTGATCTTGGCCCATGTATAAACGGCAATTTGAGGCCGTGGCTACAGCTAATGGATGGGATAATCATGAAAAATCAACATCTCTGGTAATTTCCTTAAGAGGTCCGGCCCTAGAACTCCTCCAGAGCATTCCAGTCGATGAACAAGGCAATTTCGACAAGATCATCGCTATCCTAGACAAACGTTACGACAATCAATCCTTGAGCCAGGTATACCAAGTCCAACTGAGTGGAAAAACCCAAAAATCCGGTGAAAGCCTCCAAGAATTCGAAGCAGAAATTAGACGGTTAGTGCACTTGTCCTACCCAGACCTGCCAGAGGAAACGAAAGACCAGTTGGCCACACAGAGTTTCATAAACGGCATCAGAGATGTGGAAGTACAAAGAAATTTAAGACTGAGTGGCGTCAAGAAAAGTAGTGAAGCTCTACTTCGGGCTTTGGAAGTAGAGGCCGTCATGAACATGTCCAAGGCGAGGGTCCGAGCAGTTTCCTTCAACCAGGAAGAGTCAGAGTCACAATTTCAAGCGCTGCTGGCTGGTCTGAACAAATTATTAGACCGGTCACAAAGAACTGGCACCAGAGGGGCATGTTACCGCTGCGGACGGACAGGGCACTTCCAACGTGACTGCCGAGTAAGGCTACCGCAACGATCACCAACCAGGGGTAGCCAACAAACCGACCTTACCAACCAGGGAAACTCCAACCAGTCAGCATAAGGGGGCGAATGCTGACTCACCATCCACCAGCCCCCAGGACAGTTTCCATCCGGGGATTCTGCAGAGATAGCGGCAGCCTAGTCATCAGGGGCACCATCAACGGGCGAGCAGTTACCATCACCATCGATACCGGCGCCGCTGTGTCCATTGCCAAGTCCAGGGTTTTGAGAGCATCAGAAATTCGGCCAGTTACCAATAACATCCAGCTCAGAACAGTCACCGGCGAGTCCATGTCCATACAGGGTGAGGCAGATGTCGTGCTACAGATAGGGGACAACATGATCCGGCATAGGGTCCTGGTAGCGAATATTGAGGACGATTTTATACTGGGAATGGACCTAATTAGCCAGCATGGATTTATGTTCGACCCGAGATATGATGTTCTTCGGTTCCTGAATGAGGAATTTGTATTGACACGGCCCGTCAACACATCATTCACGCCCATAAAAATTGTGGCAAAGTCTTCAGCTAGAATTCCCGGTCGAACAGAACAGATTATTCATGGGCAGCTCGACAGCAATCCTGGGAGCTGCGTTGGAATGGTGGAGCCCGTACACTCAGCTCATGAGTACCTAGTTGGACGGGCTATAGTTAAAACCGGACGAGATATACCAATCAGAGTCCTGAATTTGTCCAACAACGACATCAGAATTACCAATGGTCAAGAGATAGCTTGTTTCGAGCCAGTAGAGACCATCATCAATTGCGAAGAAGAGTACCAGACTTCGGTGAAGGAGACAGGGCCCGATAAAGAGTTCCTACAACAGTTTGCTGACCACTTAACACACTTGACACCAGAGAACCAGAAAAAAGCCAAGCAATTTATCACAAAACACTGGCAAATTTTTAACAGTAAAAATGGAACCACCGGTCGCACCAACATCATCCAGCATCGAATAGATACCGGAAAGGCTCAGCCCATCAGAATACCACCTAGACGACTACCATTGGGGCAACAACAGGCAGTCGAGGAAAACATCGAGTCCATGTTACAGAATGGAGTTATTGAGCCATCCATCAGTCCATGGTCTGCTCCCGTGGTGCTAGTTAAAAAGAAGGATGGAACCACCCGATTTTGCGTGGATTACAGAAAGCTCAATGACGTCACGAAGAAAGACAGCTATCCGCTACCCCGAATCGATGACACTTTGACCACACTAGCAGGCTCCCGTTGGTTCTCCACACTAGACCTAAAAAGTGGATATTGGCAGGTTGGTCTGCACGCAAACGACAGAGAGAAGACAGCGTTCTCCACCAGTAAAGGGCTGTTTCAGTTCACGGTCATGCCCTTTGGGTTATGTAATGCACCCGCTACATTTGAGAGGCTAATGGAGTATGTACTGAGCGGGTTAACATGGAGGACGTGCTTAGTATACCTCGACGACATTCTAGTCATGGGCCAGACATTCGACGACCATCTGAAGAACCTGGGCGAAGTATTCTCCAGAATTAATAATGCCAACCTGAGACTCAATCCGAAGAAGTGTTCCTTGTTTCAAAAAGAAGTAGAGTTTTTGGGCCACGTAGTGTCCGAGTCAGGAATCCGCACCAACGAAGACAAGATAGAAGCCATCCGCGATTGGCCAGTTCCAAGAGACAAACATGAACTCCGAAGCTTCTTGGGCCTATGTTCATACTACCGGCGTTTTGTTGAGGGATTTGCCACCATCGCCGCCCCTCTACATCGGCAGACCACTGATAAAGAAAACTTCCATTGGAATCAGGATTGCGAAACATCATTCAGGCGACTGAAGGCAGCACTATGTTCCAGCCCAATCCTAGCCTTTCCTACACAGTCCGGCAAGTTCATCTTAGACACCGACGCCAGCAACACAGGTTTGGGGGCCGTCCTATCCCAGGTGCAAGATGGTGAAGAGAGGGTGATCGAGTACTACAGCCGTGGATTCTCGAAGCCAGAAAGAAATTATTGCGTCACCAGAAAAGAACTTCTTGCAATAATAAGGGCTGTGGACCATTTCCATAAATACCTGTATGGTCGCCATTTCTTAATCCGAACAGATCATGCCGCACTCAAATGGCTGCTGGACATGAAGACACCGGAAGGACAACTGGCCAGATGGATGGAGAAATTACAGCAATACGACTTCAAGGTGGAACACCGTGCCGGCCGGTTGCACAATAATGCCGATGCCCTATCCAGAAGACCCTGTAGAGCGGAATGCAAGCATTGTCTGAAGACGGAACAGCGAGAGGGTATCTCCATCAGGCAGATTCGAGTGCAGGCCAATGAAGACTGGACAACGGAACAGTGCATCCAGGACCAAATGGCTGATCCAGACATCGAACCAATCTTGTCACTCAAAATGAGAGGGGCACCCAGGCCACGATGGGACGAGGTAGCTAGATACTCCGGCGTGCTGAAATCGTTATGGGCTCAGTGGGACTCTCTACGAGTAGACAATGGAATGCTCAAGCGAGTTTGGGAAAGCGCTGATGGACGAGAAACCAAGTCCCAACTGGTAGTTCCGAAGAAAAAGGTACCAGCCATCCTGACCGAAGTACATGATGGAATTACCGGAGGCCACCTGGGCATGAATAAAACCCTAGACAAAGTTCGCCAGCGGTACTACTGGGTGAATTACTTCGAAGACGTCAGAACTTGGTGCCGCAAATGTGCCACATGTGCCGCCAGTAAGGGCCCGAAGACCCGGACCAAGGGCAGAATGCAGCAGTACAATGTGGGCGTCCCATTTGAGAGAATCGCCATCGATGTCGCCGGTCCGTTTCCCGAGTCTGAGAGGGGAACAAATACATTCTGGTCGCAATGGATTACTTCAGCAAATGGCCTGAGGCATATGCGATACCCAACCAAGAGGCAACCACGGTAGCGACGGTGCTAGTAGAACAACTATTCAGCCGGTTTGGCGTCCCGATGGAATTACATTCAGACCAGGGGCGTAACTTCGAATCGAATGTATTCCAGAAGGTCTGTACGATGTTGGGGATCAGGAAAACGAGAACAACACCATTACACCCACAGTCAGACGGAATGGTGGAAAGATTCAACAGGACCTTGGAACAACACCTATCCAAGGTCGTCAGCAATAACCAGCGTGATTGGGATGAGCATATTCCCCTATTCCTGTTGTCATATCGCTCTGCTGTACATAATAGTACAGGCCTGACCCCAGCCAGGGTCCTATTCGGAAAGGAGCTGCGATTACCATGCGACTTGGCATTTGGCTCCCCGAAGAACCTCCCCAAGACATCGACGACTATGCCGACCAGCTCCGACATAACCTGCTGGCAATACACGAATTAGCCCGAACGCAGATGTTGGCCACCAGTGACCGGATGAAGACGCGATACGACCTCAAGGCCAATTCAGTCGGGTTCCAGGAGAGGGACAAAGTCTGGTTGTACAACCCCCAACGGAGCAAGGGTAAATCCCCAAAGCTTACACCCGCCTGGGATGGTCCATACGAGGTGGTCAAGAGGCTTAATGACGTCGTCTACCGGATCCGTCGAAACCCCAAGGCTAAATTGAAGGTGGTTCATTTAGATCGACTAGCTCCCTACCATGGAGAGGATGTTTCTGATCGGGACGATCAGAATTAAGGGGGGGGCAGTGGTACGAAATTTTCCCAAAGCCGACCCTGTGTCCTTTCAGCACGACAACAAACGCTTTACGATAAAAAAATACGATTCTCGAAAAGACTCGGCAGCGGAAGGAGCGATGATTATTTTCTACTGGAGAATTCCACGGGGATTATAAAAGAAGCACGCCACGATCGCAGTTGAGTGATACCGCGTCGACTAGCTTATATGGGATTGTTATTGTATTTGAATCAGATGTTTGAATGTAAATAAAGTTCTAGAAAAGTGACAGTGAATACTAGTTGTTATAATTTTTAAATTGAACCCACGAAGTATATTGCAATATATTACAAGAAAATATCGGGACGCAGCCAAACTTCTTGGGTTACAAGGAAATACTCTTTTAACTTATTTTTGAGAGCTTTCGAATTTATTTTATTTCATCGTTAGAATTCAACTAACAAAATTGTCACGTTGGCATATTTGATTTGAAGACATGTGATATATATTTTTTAAAGTATAGGTAAACTATATTTATTCTTTGTAACTTACGGATAAATTGAAATATTATTAAGGAAACAAAAATTCATAGGGTAGCAAAAATGTTGAAATTTATTTAATCAATCTGAGAAATCTGTATTATATTCAGATTGATTATGAGTGTTTGAAACCTTATTCTCCATTTCCAGTAAGTTACAATAAATCACATTTAAATTTTGTAAATCTGTCTTTTTATTTATGGTATTAGACTGATCGTTAATGAAGACCATCTCCAAGAAGCTACGTTTAAAACTGTTACGTTCAATGGCCAGAACTTGCGGATTTTCAAAGGAAGGAGAATGTTTATGTTGTGTAAACAGTGGGTGGCTAAAGCACAACTTTCCTTTTTTAGTTTTATATCACTCTTGTGTAAGGTCATTCGGTGTTTCAAATATGTTGACGTCTGACCAATATAGGAAGCCGGGCAGTTGCTACAGTCGATTTTATATATAACGTTGGATTTAAGATCATTAGGAATTTTATCTTTTGTTCTGCTAAATAGATGATTAACTGATTTAATAGATTTATGAGCAAATTTTATACTAGTTTCGTTTTTGAAGATCTTCAATACTTTTGGAGTTAGTTCTTTGATATATCGTATAGAGGCATATCAGTAATTTGCGTTAGAAGTTTCTTGGTTAATATTATTTACATGAAAATTATTCTGACTTGTTGACATGGAAGTGTTTATATTGTTACCATGTTCAAAACTATCTCTCAACATACTTGGGGTATTAAATAATATTTGGTTAAGTACTTTATAAGGATAAGACTTATTTAGGAATAATGTTAACAAAACTTGTAGGCTCTTATCTTTGAACGATGGATGGCAAATTTTAAGAACTCTATTTTTCATGCTACTAACCAAGTTTATTTTCATTTTAAGTGGATGATTTGAGTGAAAATTCATATATCTTCCTGAACTGCTAGGTTTCCTATACCAATCTAATTTTAGAATATTGTCAGTGTCCCTAAATATTCGTGTGTCCACAAAGGGAATACTATGTGATTCATCTTCTTCTTCAACAGTGAATTGCAAAAATCTATTATAAGTGTTAAAAATGTTTAAAACTTCATCTTTGCTACCAACAGGAACACTACAGACAATATCATCTACGTATTTTTTTTAAAACTGGAATGTTAAAACTAAGTTTAGGTATACATTCAGTGACCAGATCGTCCATAACGTACTGAGCAATAATAGGAGAAAGCTTAGAACCCATTGGTGAGCCAAAAACCTGCTTATAAAACTTTCCATCAAACGAAAAAACAGTGTTAGTGAAAACAAATTTAGTTAGTTCAAGGAAGTTAATTTTACTAATATTTGTGTGAGGGGAAATAATAAATATAGTTTACCAGTACTTTAAAAAATATATATCACATGTCTTCAAATCAAATATGCTAATGTGACAATTTTGTTAGTTGAATTGCCAAAAAAAAATTTGTAAGAATATTCTAAGGTTTATAGATGTTTTTCTGCTCACAACCTCGACTAACGTAAGTGATTAGTTTTTTACTTCTAAATTGTTAATATTTGTGTTATTTGTAGTATATTGACTCACGATAAAATAAAATAATTTCGAAAGCTCTCAAAAATAAGTTAAAAGAGTATTTCCTTGTAACCCAAGAAGTTTGGCTGCGTCCCGATATTTTCTTGTAATATTTGAAAGTTATCAGCCGTTATTACCAATTATCAATTATATATATATATATATATATATATATATATATATATATATATATATATATATATATATATGTTTTAGATGGTTTCCGGGAATTCATCCGCGTAGTTGATAATTGATCCCTGTCGGGATCGATGGTAAAATGACGACGTTTCGACAGAGTCACATCTGCCTCTTCAGGTCGGTTCGCATAATTCTCGTAGCCTTCTGCTTTCGCTTCCAAGTTACTGGAATACTAAGTATTCGAGTAAACTAGGAGAATTATGCGAACCGCCCTGAAGAAGGCAGATGGGACTCTGCCGAAACGTCATCATTTTATCATTGATCCCGACAGGGATCAGTTATCAACTTCGCGGATGAATTCCCGGAAACCACCTCAAACATGTCATAATTCATTACTCAGCAGTTATCCGTGAGAAACATATCATTTATTACTTCACAGTATCACATTACATTAATGATATGACAACTGTCAGTATAATATTATCACGTTTCAGATTGTATAAATACTAAATAATAAGCGGTTTCGTCGGAGATCACCTTGTAACGTAGTGTAAGGTAAAACCATTTTAATTTTCAATTTCAGTTTTAATAAAATATATTTTTTAAGTTAATTATAAAAGTGTTAATCAAAAATATATTGAATATATTGAAAATATAAGTAAATATGAAAAGGGAATGGTTGTAGTTCAAATTTGCATAGAAAATGATTAATCACACCATAACCAAATATTAATAGAACCGATAAATATGATTAATTATTCTTCGCTCCTTAAAACGGAAGATCAGTACTTCAAATTCTTTAAGTGTTCGTATAGTTTGTTAGTTGCAATTCTTCAGTATTTTTATTCCGATGTCGAACGAACTCGTGAAGTGTTTTTTATGTCCAAGTAAACCAGCTACACTACATCTAGGCAGTGTGCTAACTGTAGTGTACGACATCATTCATCGTGTGTATGCGCGCTATTGATAAATCAGAAACGGGATGTTATAGTACGTTATGGAGATGCACAAGTTGCATCGTTTAGTGATGATTATGGATTCAATAAGTTTCAAGACTCTCTCCTGGAGAATAATGCAACCAATGTTGTGGTAAATTGTAGATAGACAATTCTGGGAAAAGAATATTATTATTTATAATCTGGAAGACCACAAGTAGTCTCTGCAAAATGTGATCGCCAACGTATCTCAGCACTATTATGGCAGAGTTCGCCCTCTAAAATCAATCTACCCAGTAAGAATAATATGCATTGGATTTTTTCCCAGAAGAGGAGTATTGGTGATAACTCTGTTGTCATTACAATAGATCTCGCTAAAAACCAAAGAGCTTATCGTGCTCAAATTATTAAGAAATTGAACTATCGTAAATCGCGAGGTATTAATTCAACATTGGGGGCCTGTGTCTCAAAAACAAAAGACTTTCCGAGTTTGAGCCCGTAGAGACTTATGATCCATAAGTACAGGACAAGTACAGAAATAGCCGAAAGCCACTTTCTCCCTATAATTCATGAGGGGTAAAAAATCAAATTTGGCGGGCTATAACTCGAAAACAAACTACTTTCATGTTAACCCGCTCAGTACATACTCCATTAGCCTGTCAAATGTAGCGGGTGCATTACATAACCCAAAGGGCATGACCGTGAACTGAAACAGTCCTTTACTGGTGGAGAACGCTGTCTTCTCTCTGTCGTTTGCGTGTAAACCAACCTGTCAATATCCACTTTTTAGGTCTAGTGTGGAGAACCAACGGGAGCCTGCTAGTGCCGTCAAAGTGTCATCGATTCGGGGTAGTGGATAGCTGTCTTTCTTCGTGACGTCATTCAGCTTTCTGTAATCCACACAAAATCGGGTGGTTCCATCCTTCTTTTTAACTAGCACGATGGGAGCAGACCATGGGCTGATGGATGGCTCAATAACTCCACTCTGTAACATGGACTCGATGTTTTCCTCGACTGCCTGTTGTTGCCCCAATGGTAGTCGTCTAGATGGTATTCTGATGGGTTGAGCCTTTCCGGTATCTATTCGATGCTGGATGATGTTGGTGCGGCCGGTGGTTCCATCTTGACTGTTAAAAATTTGCCAGTGCTTTGTGATAAATTGCTTGGCTTTCTTCTGGTTCTCTGGTGTCAGGTGTGTCAAATGGTCAGCAAACTGTTGTAGGAACTCTTTACTGGGCCCTGTCTCCTTCACCGACGTCTGGTACTCTTCTTCGCAATTGATGATGGTCTCTAATGGCTCGAAACAAACTCTTGACCATTGGCAATTTTGATGTCTTTGTTGGACAAATTCAGGACTCTGATTGGTAAATCTCGTCCGGTTTTAACTATAGCCCGTCCAACTAAGTAGTCATGAGTTGAGTGTACGGGCTCCACCATTCCAACCCAGCTCCCAGGATTGCTGTCTAACTGCCCATGAATAATCTGTTCCGTTCGACCGGGAATTCTAGCTGAAGACTTTGTCACAATTTTTATGGGGGTGACTGGTGTGTTGACAGGTCATGTCAATACAAATTCCTCATTTAGGAACCGAAGAACATCATATCTCGGGTCGAACATAAATCCATGCTGGCTAATTATGATGACTAGGCTGCCGCTATCTCGGCAAAATCCCCGGATGGATAACGTTTTGGGGGCTGGTGGAGGGTTAGTCAGCATTCGCCCCCTTATGCTGACTGGCTGGCGGTCTCTGGTCATGTGGCTGTTCTGTTGGTTACCCCTGGTCGGTGATCGTTCAGGTGGCCTCACTCGACAATCACGTTAGGTGTGTCCTGTCCGTCCGCAGCGGTAATATGCCCCTCTGGTGCAAGTTCTTTGTGACCTTTCTAATATATAGGCCTATATAGGCCAGTAAGCAGCGCTTGAAATGGTGACTCTGACTCTTCCTCGTTGAAGGAAACTGCTCGGACCCTCGGCTTGGACATGTTCATGACGGCCTCTACTTCCAAAGCCCGAAGTAGAGCTTCATTACTTCTCTTGACGCCACTTAGTCTTAGATTTCGTTGTACTTCCACATCTGTGATGCCGTTTATGAAACTCTGTGTGGCCAATTGGTCTTTCGTTTCCTCTGGCAGGTCTGGGTAGGACAAGTGAACTAACCGTCTAATCTCTGCTTCGTATTCTTGAAGGCTTTCACCGGATTTTTGCGTTTTCCCACTGAGTTGGACTTGGTATACCTGGCTCAAGGATTGATTCTGGTATCTCTTGTCCAGAATGGCGATGATCTTGTCGAAATTGCCTTGTTCTTCGACTGGAATGCTTTGGAGGAGTTCTAGGGCCAGACCTCTTAACGAAATTACCAAAGAGGTAGGTTTTCTTGATTATCCCATCCATTAGCTGTAGCCACGGCCTCAAATTGCCGTTTATATATGGGCCAAGATGAACTGCCATCAAATGTGGGTGGTTTGCTAACGGAACCTTTGGTACTCACGGTGTGCTGGTATTTCCGTCTCTGCAAATCTTGTTGCAATTTTTTAATTGCTGTTTCCACTTTATCTTGTACTTCACTGTGTACTGCGTCTTTAATCGAACTGATTTCAGCTTTTACCTGGCTTTGGATAGCACTTATTTCAAATTTCACCTGGTTCTGGACGGAATCGATGTCATCTACTTTTATTTCAAGAGTCTCCACATTACTTTTTAGGATCTTTATGTCGTCGTTTATTTCTTTTATATCTGATTCAACTATTTGCATTCTTTCATTAACTGCTTCATTAACTTGCGATACTATTTGCATTAATTGTTCAAATTGCAATTGTCTTTTTTCTTCTGTTTTGCCTTGTTTTTCTTCAAATATCTTAAATTCATTTTGTCGTTTTAATTCAGTTTGATCTTGTTTCTCTTCAAATACTTTAAAATCATTTTGTCTAATAATTTAAATTTCGAGAACAATCCTTTAATTAAATTATTTTGTTTTTCTTCCATGGTAGTGACAAGATTTTCTAATTCTATTTTACGTTTTTCATCAAAAGATTTTACTAATCTTTGTTGAATTTCTTCTTGATGTTGTTTTTCCTTCTTGTCACGTTTTTCTAGAATCTGGACTATTTTTTCATCCAGTCCCTCCGTAACCTTTTTGATAATTTTTTTGGTAGTTTCGTCGGTTTTTTCCATAAATCAAATTACGATTTTAACTGCACTTAAACCTCTACTTCTGATCACCAAATTTGTTGAAAAGTGCGTGGGTTCAATTTAAAATTATAAAACTAATATTCACTTTCACTTTTCTAGAACTTTATTTACATTAAAACAGCTGATTCAAATATCACAATAATATTCCCATATACGCTAGTCGTCGCGGTATAACTGAACTCTCCATCGTGGCTTGCTTCCTTTATAAGCCCAGCATAGAAAATTCTCGTAAAATCATCATCACTCCTACAGGTGCCGAGTCTTTTCGAGAACCATTTTTTATCTCAAAGCGTTTGTCGTCGTAGTGAAATGAAACAGGGTCGGCTTTGGGTAAATTTCGTAACAATATGCTGGATCTTGTAGCAATGTTTGAATTTTGTTTGAATAATCCGCTGTATCTAAAATTACAGTCGCATTTCCTTTATCAGCAGGTAGAATGACAATGTCCTTGTTGAGACGAAGTTGTCTCAAGACCTCATTTTCTTCTATAGATAGGTTCCTTTTGGGTAGTTTAGAGTTTCTTAGAACATGTGACACGTCTTGTCTAATTATTTCAGCGGTGTTCGCATCTAATTTTGAAACTGCTGTTTCCACGCCACATATTATGCTCTCTGTTGGTATGTGAGAGGGAGCAATAGCGTAATTGAATCCCTTAGCCAAAACGCCAATCCGAGGTAGAGGTCAACTGGACCGAAGATAAGTTATAAACGGTTTTATTCGTTTCCAATTGCCTTGAGGTTAGACTGTGACCGTTGTTTTCCGAGAAAAATTCGTTTTTGGGCTTCTGTTGGAGCTTCAATTTGTTAAATTTTGTCTGTTGATGCATTGTTGTCAACTCTGCATTCGTTTCGGCCATAAATTCGCTAATCTCATCGAATTTATCCCATATTTTCGGGTCGAGTGTATTGCTTACCTGTAGGTGGATATCTAAGAGTTTAGTATTAAGAACATCCAAATCTCTTCTGACATCACGTATGGCTTCCCTAAGTAGGGTACAACTAGCTTTCCATAAGATATTCTGTGTTTTTCTGTTGTTCTTCCAGAACTTTACCGTAATGTTTTTCGGAATAACTCCTTCATCGCGGCATAGTTGTAAAAAATGTAGATCGCACAAAAGTTTTGCTTCTTTTCGCACGTAATTTCTCAAATGTTTTACACAATGAAAACTATTCTCCCCGTAGAGATTCACTATATTTGTTTTTAAGTTTTCGCGGACACTAAATGTGTTAGGTGGTTTCCGGGACCTTGTCGTTGGTGAGGGGGCTTAAGTCATACACCTAATGATCCCGAGAGCAATGCCGGCGGGAACTTCGGTTCCTGGTAGGGTCTCCCATGCCGGTAAGGTCGGAGGGAAGGGTGTACCACGACTAAGAAGTGACTCACAGGAGAAAACCTGTCGAAAAAATCCGAAATCCAAGGTGTCAAGCGACCCGTGCCGAGGGATGGATGGCCATGCGTAGTTGGTCTATAACGGAGCCTCTGAGATAACAGGTGACCTCAAAGAGTAACGCAGCCTTAGTGGGGTAAGGGCGCTCTGCCCCACCGGACAAGCAAAACGACCCAACTCGTGGGAATAGAATGGATATAAAAGAATACAATAAAAAAATATGATGACAACAAGAGCAAAGAGCAAATGACAGACGCAAACAAGGTTACGAACAGACAAACAGATAAGATAACGAGTACCCAAAGAAGGAACTCACTAGATAGTCTAACGGCGTACACGAAAAAGGAAATAACAGGAGGTAATACGAGCTCGAGTAACGCAGGCGGTATGGCAAACAGAACGGTGATGGATCTATTGTGGGACGATGAAGAGGCAAAGTCTACAAAGAGAAGGCGTAGTCTTGCAGACGAAGACATGGCGGGATTAAAATTGGCGAAACTCGTTTCTGATAAATTAATGTTCAATAAAGTAAGAGGATACATAACACCAACACCAAAGTTGATATTAAAGAAAAAGCAAGAAGGTTAAGAAGGATCAGCAGCGCGCTTATGACGGCCGATATGACAGCACTAATGGGAAAAATAGAAGATTTATTTCGATCGAGGGACAGAAAGGAAGATGTATCGAAAAAGGATATGAGTACCCAAACTACGGAGACAGTAGAAGACCAACTACAAATGGAAATCGAAAGTAATATAGACGACAATATGAACAAAGAAGACCTAGAAGAAGTACTACAAATGAGATGGCCAGAAGATATGTTTAAAGTTCAAACAGTGAAGAAAGAAATAACGAAAAATGAGGAGGACAGGGCGTTAATAGCAGATTACATGCAAAAAGATAACAAATTAATATCAAGAATGATAGGGGAATCGAGTAAAGTGAGAAACTATATAAGACTACATACAACTAAAGGAATCTGAAATAATATTCAAAAAGACATTTGGGACAATAGGGATTGAGGAGCAAGAAGAAACAGAAGAGCAATATACTTTTTACGCGAACTATGCAGACGAAGACGACAGATATATTAGAAATGGAAACAAATTTAGAACGTTAGTGAACCTCAAAAAGATGTGTATCAAAAAAGAAATTAAGGAGATACATATAGCCATTATTGGAACGGAAGAAAGAACGGGAAGAAATAGAAAGCTGGTACACTGCGCCTTCAAAGACTATGAAAAAATAGAACAAAAAGAACAAAAAAATAAAGAGAGGAATCCGGAGTACGAAGCTCTTATAATTGATGCAGGGGAACAGACATATGCAGACCTGGTGAAGCAAGTCAAAAACACATTAATCAATAAAGGGGCAGGAGATAAAATTAGAATCATTAGGCAAACTAGAAACGGTAACATACTAATAGATGCACAAAAAGGAACCGGAAATGCGGCCCCTATAGCAGAAGTGCTAAAAGGAGCACCTGGAAATATGCGGGTAAGAAACCTGGCCGAGGAGAAAAACAAGAAGAAGGCGGTCAACATAGTCAATCTAAACATCACAACGGATAGAGAAGACCTTGAATTGGAACTTAAGACGGAACTGGAATGCAAGGATTTAGAAGTCAAAGCTCTTAGACCGCAAAATGGTGGTATGCAGATGGCAACTATCATAGCGGACGAAAAGACAATTGAAAAACTGTTGGAAATGAAAGAGATTCGGATAGGGCTGACAACAGGCTTAATTAAAAGGAAAAGAGAAATGCAGACATGCTTTAAATGCTGGGAAAGTGGGCACGTGGCCAGGGAATGCAAAGGGGAGGATAGAATGGGCTGGTGTAGGAATTGCTGCAAGACGGGCCACACAGTAGCCGATTGCGGAAACGAAGAATACTGCTTTAAGTGCGGATCGAAAGGACATACATATAATGATGGAAGAAAGAAAAAGAAAGAAAGAAAAGATGCAGATTCGGATACTGCAAAGTAATCTAGGAAGATCGGCGAAAGCCCATGATGAGGCTAACGAAATAGCCCTCAAAAATAGAATAGACGTAATAGTAGCTAGTGAGCCAAACATAAGAATAATTAGAAAAAACAGAAAATGGATCGTAGACAAGCAAGAAAGCATAGCTGTCGAAATTAGTAATAGAGAGACGGGTATTGAGGAATACGAGACATATAAAAGTTTCATAGTTATTAAACATAGAGATGTCAATATAACATGTTGCTATATTTCTCCGAATATAAGAATAGAAGAATACAGAAGTAGGATAGATGATATAGCACAATCACTAAGGAAATTACCACGGAACAAAATCATGGTATTGGGAGACCTCAACGCAAAATCCCCGCTATGGGCGCTCCTAATACGGATGCTAGGGAAGAAACAATAGCCGAATTGGCTCCTACATACAATTTAGAGATATTAAATAACGGCAACCCAACTTTCGTTAAAGGTAGTACACAAACACACATAGACGTCACCATGTGTTCGAGCAACATGGTACGGCACATTAAGAAATGGGAAACCATAGACGAAAACATATTTACAGACCACAGATATATCCTGGTCCATTTACAAGAGGGGGAAAGGCGAGAGAAATCCTTAAAACAAGAACACAATATAACATCGAAGAATATGAAAAAATGTTTAACACAATAACCGGGGAAATAAACAAAGTATTGACACCAGAAAAAATAACGACAAAAATCAAAAAATGCCTGAAGGCCAACAGAAGGCCGATAAACAGAAACGAAAACAGAGAAATCCCATACTGGTGGACAGCTGAAATCTCGGAAGCTAAAAGGAAGTGGGTAGAGATACGGCGGAAAATCACAAAAGAAGCAAAGAAAAAGAGAACAGAACTACCGGATATGATGGAGGAAATGAATAGGAAAAGGAAAGAATTAAAGAAACTCATAAACGGAAGCAAGAGGAAATGCTGGGAAGAATTATGTAGACAGCTGGAAATAGATGTATGGAGAAGGGCATATGGGATAGCTATCCAAAAGATACAACCGACACCATTGTTGACACTTAGTACAGAGAAGAAAACAGAAATAGCAAATACCCTTTTTATAAAGACCAGAGGTGAATGGAAAGAGCGAATAAAAATATCAAGAGATTTAGTACCCGAAATAACAGAAGAAGAATTTAAAATAGCAATTAAGCATATCAAGATGAAAAAAGCACCTGGACCAGATAATCTACCACCATAAGTCATAAAAATAACATTTGAAAAGAACCAAGCCACAATAAGGGATATGTATAACGAATTAATAAAGAAACAGGAATTCCCTACAATCTGGAAGAAGGCTAAAGTAATATTTCTGAGGAAGGGCGCTAAACCTATGAATGACCCGACCCAACATCATATAGACCCATTTGCCTGTTGGACGTTATGGGTAAGGTATTAGAAACACTAATTAGAAACAGAATAGACAAAGAATTAGGAGATGAAAAAATTTCAGAAAGACAATTTGGGTTTCGGAAAGGGAAAGGAGCACTAGAGCGGGCTGGGTGATACTCATCACTTTTGACGTTAGAAATGCATTCAATTCGGCATCATGGAAACGTATTGTTAAGGAAATGGAGAAGAAAGGGATTAGTGAATATCTAAAAGAATAATAGAGAGTTATTTCTCCAAAAGAAGTATTATACTCGGGAAAGAAAGAACGATAAAAATGAGCACAGGCGTACCACAAGGATCAGTACTAGGACCGACGTTATGGAATATATTGTACGATATCTTCTAAATCAGAAGCTGCCAACTGGTGCAGATACGATAGCATTCGCAGACAACCTGGCACTATATGTGGAAGGGCCAAACGCTGACAGACTGGTTGAAAAAGCAAATGAGGCAATAAGAATAATAGGAGACTGGATGAAAGAGGCAAAGTTGAAATGGGCACCACAAAAGAGCGTAAAGTATCTCGGTATATTTATCGATTACCAAGGTACATACGGGACACATATTGTAAATGCAGTAAGCAAAGCGGGTGATAAGTTAGCAAAACTTGGAAAAATTATGAAAAACATAAAGGGACCATCACATGCAAAGAGACGACTGCTTTATGGAGTAGTACAATCAACACTTTTGTACAGGGCACCAACATGGCACAGAGGTATGAAGAAAAAAAGATATAAGAACATGATGTTAAAAATACAAAGACAGGCGCTGCTACGGGTAATAAGCGGATATGGAACGATCTCGTATGAAGCAACGGCAGTTATAGCCGGTATTCCTTCGATCCATCTGGCGGTAGAAGAACTTAGAGAAAATTACGAAAATAAAAAATACAGAGAAAACAGGAATAATACGCTAAAAGAATGGCAAAAAGAATGGGATGCGCTAACGGGAAAAGCGGAATGGACAAAGAAACTAATATCAGACCTAACAAAATGGGCGAGCAGCAAATATAGAAGTACAGATTACTTTATGACACAATTTTTGTCTGGACATGGTAGTGTCAAAGCATACCTGAAAAGGATAGGGAAAATGAGGGAGAGTAACTGTGATATGTGACAAATTGAGGAAACAATGGAGCACGTGGTTTTTGACTGCGAAAGATATGCAAGGAATGAAACAAGAACAGAAACAACGATTGGTGAACGGATAACACCATCTAACGTGATAAAACCAATGATAGAAAGTAAAGAGAACAAGGAAATTATATACAAATAGATAAGGGAAATTATAGAGGAAAAGGAGAAAGAAGATTTAAACAGAATGGCGTGATGAAGGCAAAGAAAGGCAGGAAGGTGGCGACGCAAGTTAGAAATAACAGTACCACCATTTTCATAAACTGCAGAAACAACAAGGTGGTTTTAGTGGGTGTGAGCCCACACTAATTTGAGTGATAGACTCTAAGCTCAAATTGTCTATAATGGATTTCCACCTTCAAAAAAAAAGTGGTTTTCGGGAATTCATCCGCGTAGTCCCTGCCGGGATCGATGGTAAAATGACGACGTTTCGGCAGAGTCACATCTGCCCTCTTCAAGTCGGTTCGCATAATTCTCGTAGCCTTCTGCTTTCGCTTCTAGTTACTCGAATACTAACATTTTCAGGTGCGCTCGTGCTGTTATATAGTCGCGGCTCGGCACTTATCGGTTGGCACCGTGAACGGCTGCGTGTGATTAGCCCTTAGCGCTCAGTAGCCACGCCTCTCGCGTGCTTATTGGTTATATTCAGTTGAGTTGTTATAGGACAGGTCCGGGCCGGTACGGTGTTTAATAGAATTTTCCAACAATTCGATAAGTTCTGGATTTCATTGCGTGCGTTTAGACTGTGAGGCCTCTTCGCTATTTCAATTGCCTCTCTTACGAGCCTTGATTTAGGGTGTTCCATATTTGCCAGTACTCTGGTGTTCTCAAAGTCTATTCGGTGTGATGTCGTGTTCCGCAATGGATGTTGTTTTTTCCTGCTTTCTTATAGCATTCTGGTGTTCATCACGTCTAGCTTGAATTATTCTGTTAGTTTGCCCCACATAGGTTTTATGACAATCTGCACATGGAATCTCGTACACTCCCTGTTGTTCTAAAGGGATCCTCGTCTTCGGAGTCCTATTTTGCTGTTTGTATTGAAAATAGTATCGATATTGTGTCTCTGTAGAATTCTTGCAATACTGTCCGTGGTACCCTTGATATACGGTAAATAAGCCTTGGTTATTGGTGTCTCATGCTCCTCGTCTGTTCGTCTCGGTTTTGACTTTAGTGCTCTTTGAATATTTAGGTCTGTAAATCCGTTTTGTCTCAGAGCTGTTTTTAAACTGTCCATTTCCTGTTTGATGTTGTCCTGGTCAGCTAGTCTTTGTGATCTGGTTACTAAAGTCTTGACGATGGCTTGTAGTTGGGCTGGGTGGTGATGAGAATTTGCATGAAGGTATCTGTTGGTGTGAGTTGCTTTCCTATATACTGTATGGCCAAAGGTTCCATCTTCCTTCCTATTTATGAGAACATCAAGGAATGACAGTTGATTATTGGCTTCAACCTCCATGGTGAATTTTATTTTGTGATGGATGCCAATAAGGTGGTCTAAAAAAGTATTGAGGTGTTCCCTCCCATGAAGCCAAATCACAAATGTATCATCCACATATCGCAACCATAAACTGGGTTTAAGAGTTGCTGTTCTTAGTGCCAACTCCTCAAAGTTCTCCATAAAAAGGTTCGCAATAACTGGTGAGAGTGGCGATCCCATTGGAGCTCTCTCCACTTGTTTGTATCGTTGATTCTCGTAAACAAAATAGGTGTTCATCAGACAGTGCTTTGTTAAGCCTACAAGGTGTTGAGGTGGTTTGTATTTTTCTATTATGATATCCAAGGCTTCGTCGATAGGGATGTTGGTGAAAAGGGACTCTACGTCAAAACTTACAAGAAGACACTCTGGTTGTAAGGCAGTTTTTCTAAGGATTTCGATGAAATGTGTCGAATTTTTCACATGAGTCTGCCCCCTCTGAAGTTGTTGGGCTAGGTATTTGGCTAGCTGTTGTGTTGGGGATCCAATTGAGCTTACTATTGGCCTCAAAGGTGCACCTTCTTTATGTACTTTCGGCAACCCATAGAATTTCGGACAACTCGATGACTTTTCACGTGGAATGAGTTGCAGTTGGAGATTTTTGTCGATCCTACTTGCTTGGATTTTGGCCTTGGTTATTTTCTCCAGATAAGTTGTTGGGTCAGTAGTAATTTGTTTATATGCTGGATCTTGTAGCAATGTTTGAATTTTGTTTGAATAATCCGCTGTATTTAAAATTACAGAAAGAAGCAAACTTTTGTGCGATCTACATTTTTTACAACGATGCCGCGATGAAGGAGTTATTCCGAAAAACATGACGGTAAAGTTCTGGAAGAACAACAGAAAAACACAGAATATCTTATGGAAAGCTAGTTGTGCCCTACTTAGGAAAGTCATACGTGATGTCAAAAGAGAGTTGGATGTTCTTAATACTAAACTCTTACCTACAGGTAAGCAATACACTCCACCCGATAATATGGGATAAATTCGATGAGATTAGCCGAAACGTATGCAGAGTTGACAACAATGCATCAACAGACAAAATTTAACAAATTGAAGCTCCAACAGCCCAAAAACGATTTTTTCTCGGAAAATAACGGTCAGTCTAACCTCACGGCAATTGGAACCGAATAAAACCGTTTATAACTTATCTTCAGTCCAGTTGACCTGTACCTCGATTGGCGTGTTGGGTAAGGCATTCAATTACGCTATTGCTCCCTCTCACATACCAACAGAGAGCATAATATGTGGCGTGGAAACAGCAGTTTCAAAATTAGATGAGAACACCGCTGAAATAATTAGACAAGACGTGTCACGTGTTCTAAGAAAGTCTAAACCACCCAAAAGGAACCTATCTATAGAAGAAAATGAGGCCCTGAGACAACTTCGCC
This sequence comes from Octodonta nipae, assembly GCA_034190945.1. NCBI lineage: Eukaryota > Metazoa > Arthropoda > Insecta > Coleoptera > Chrysomelidae > Octodonta > Octodonta nipae. Next base: position 89,592,061 of record CM067218.1, on the reverse strand, counting down.
TCAACAAGGACATTGTCATTCTACCTGCTGATACAGGAAATGCGACTGTAATTTTAGATACAGCGGATTATTCAAACAAAATTCAAACATTGTTACAAGATCCAGCATATAAACAAATTACTACTGACCCCAACAACTTAGCTGGAGAAAACAACCAAGGCCAAAATCCAAGCAAGTAGGATCGACAAAAATCTCCAACTGCAACTCATTCCACGTGAAAAGTTATCAAGATGTCCGAAATTCTATGGGTTGCCAAAAGTACATAACGAAGGTGCACCTTTGAGGCCAATAGTAAGCTCAATTGGATCCCCAACACAACAGGTAGCCAAATACCTAGCCCAACCACTTCCAACCGTTTGCAGAGGGGGCAGACTCATATGTGAAAAATTCGATACATTTCATCGAAATACTTAGAAAAACTGCCTTACAACCAGAGTGTCTTCTTGTAAGTTTTGACGTAGTGTCCCTTTTCACCAACATCCCTATCGACGAAGCCTTGGATATCATAATAGAAAAATACAAACCACCTCAACACCTTGTAGGCTTAACAAAGCACTGTCTGATGAACACCTATTTTGTTTACGAGAATCACTCGAATACTGTATTCTAGTAACTAGAAGCGAAAGCAGAAGGCTACGAGAATTATGCGAACCGACCTGAACAGGGCAGATGTGACTCTGCCGAAACGTCGTCATCTTACCATCGATCCCGGCAGGGATCAGTTATCAACTACGCGGATGAATATATAATACATTTAGTATATATATATATATATATATATATATATATATATATATATATATAATGAATTAACTGTATATTTGGTTCAAATTCATAATATGTGGATTTTAAAAGATAATATAAAAATAGGAAACTATATATTTTGTTAATCAAGTAATACTAATTAATTATATAATAATTAACCAACATACCAGACACACGCGAGACTGCTTCAGCAATATCACATCTAAAAACATGGCACTGAAAAATGGCTGATTCCTGTGTGTCACCATGAGACCAAGTAAACGCAAAACAACCTGATTCTGAACTGTTTGAAGAGCCTCGAGCGTAAAATAAGATGCGATGTATTTCATATCGTGAAATTACAGAGTGTGTACTTGCATCATATAATCTAAAAAAGTTACAATATCTTTAATAAAACCCCTTAAACATGCTACAAATATTACTTCATTCATATTAATGTATTTATTTTACTTGAATTAAATATTAATTTTAGGCAGAAGAATTTTTTCCTCTAATATTCGCGAATATCAAATTTTTAAATATCTCGCCAAAAGTAAGCAACCACAAACACACATTTTGATCGCCCATGTAAAACAGAATTTATTAAGGTTACTTATTTTGGTTTAATCAAAATTATACCCTAAATTGTGCTTGGTAATTATTTTATAAAGCAGTTATTCTATTTTTAATAGATTAACTGGAATAGCTGTGGAACCTTTGTTGTGTCACTGATGTCTAAACACAAAATTTTGTTTCCTAATACCAAACCCTTACACTCAACGCTGTTTCAACAGTTAAGCTGTCATAATATTGGAGTAAACTAGAGATGGGCAAAACTGCAATTTTTAAATAACAGTTGTTATTGTTATTGCTATTTGCAAATAACAACTGAAAATAACAGATAACTGTTATATAGTTTACTTAGAGAAATATTGCCGCCATCTCTTGGGAAGAAACTAAATTATTCATATTTGTTTTGTTGGCTGTTAATAAGGTAGAGTTCTTCCTATTTTGTACGATGTAAAATATATTTGTAAAAGATTCCTTATTCTTTGTATCTTTGAGATTAATGTTAACTGGGAAGTACAGATACAGAACCAAGAATTCAAAATATAAATTGAAATATAGTATCAAACTGCGGAGTAGTGAAGTAGAACTGTGTTATTAGGGACCTATATAAGTATTTATTTCTGGTGTTATTCTAAACCGAACTATTTTAAATTCTTTTTTATAAGAAAATGTGTGGCATTTGTGCTTATTTTGATAAAAATTTCATTTTGAAGATGATGGAAAATTTTTTGAGAGGCAAAAAATATAATTTTGGATTTTTTTCACTCCTGAAAGTCAAACTAAAGCAATATGTAACTTTTGTAAGTACAGTTTGTCCTATAAATCATCAATATCAAACTTAAAACACCATATTCTACACAAACACCCTTCAATCAAATTAGAATCAACTCACCAAAAGGCTTTGAGTAATAATATAATAGAAATGGAATTATCTGGGACTTCATCTTCACAGCCACAACAAGATCAAATGACTACAATACAGTCATCACTGCCTCAATTTATTCACACAATAACAGCAGAATCACAAGATTCCCAACCTGCAACATCCAGGGCATTAACTAATTCCGAGACATACAGGTAAAAAAATTCAGTCAACTTTAAGATTGGTAAAAAAAATTTGAGTTTTACAAAAAAAGCTGTTGGATGATAAACTACTAAATTTGATTGTTAAAGATTTCCAACCTCTCTCAATAGTAGAAGACAAAGGATTTAGGGACTATACTTCAGCTTTGGATCCATCTTACATTTTACCGAGTAGGAAAATGTTAACTCACACGTTATTGCCAGCAAAATATGAAGAAGTCAAACTGAAAGTAAAAGACATTTTCAGTGATATATGTTCAGTGACATTAACTACAAATTGTTGGAGTTCTTGTACCAATGACTCTTACATAGCTGTAATGGCTCACTTCTTAAATACTGATTTTACTATAAATTCGATTCTATTAGATGTAAGTTTATGTAATGTTAGCCACTCAAGTGTAAATTTAGCTGCAGAGTTAAGAAGAATTACCGTTGAAAATTTTAATAGCTATTTCTGATAATGCTGTAAATATAAAAAAAAGCAATATTTCATGAACTGCAGTGGGAACATTTGGGCTGCTTAGCACATACTCTAAACTTAATTGTTAAAGACTCTCTAATATTTGTTGAGGCATTAACAACAAAATGTTCTAATGTCGTGTCATTTTTCAACAGAAGCTCTGTGGCAAAAAGTAAGCCAGAATTTTATCAAACACAAAATGGGAAGTCAATAAAAAAATTGAAACAGTCGATGGAATTTTGTATATTACATGTTTTCTAGAATTTATGATTTAAAAGAAGAAGTTCAGGTAGCTGTAGCAATCCTTGGAAGAGAAGACTTGTCTTTACGTAACACAGATTTTGCTGTAATTAAAGACTTAAATTTTGGAACCAATGGAATCTGCGACACGTTTAATGAGTTTAGAAAAACAAATCACTCTTTCTATAGTTGTAATTGTTACTAGTGGACTTAATGAAGTTTATCATAAATTGAAAAATTGTTATCAGTACTCTACTATGGTCGGAAGTGTTGTAAATAAAATGCATGAAGGTGTATTGTGAACCGGTTCAGGAATTTAGAAAACAATACGACCTTACTCATAAGTACATTTTTAGATCCTAGGTTCAAAAATGTAGGCTTTTGCACTGGATTCGTCTTCAGAAAGAGCTAGAACGCTAACTGTCAATCATTTGACTTCACTGATTGAAGTTGAATCCAATAAAGAATCTACAAATGTACAGTCACCAAATTTGCAAGAAAATAAAAATTCCATATGAGCAGCTTTTGATAAAAAAGCTACAAATTTTGCTTCAAGAAGAAGTAACGCAGGTGTAGAAGTCCAGAGATATTTGGAAGAACCTCTTTTAGCGAGGACAGAAAATCCATTAAATTGGTGGAAAAATAATTCCTAAAATAATCCAAATTTATCTGATTTGGTGAAGAGAAAGTTTGGCACTGTAGCCACGTCTGTTCCTTGTGAAGGACTTTTCTCAAAAACTGGAGAACTCATTTCAAGTCGTAGAAGTCGGGTATCTCCTGATATAATCCAAAAAATTGTTTTTGCATCACAATATGGAATAACTTAAAGCTAATATATAGTTATAGATTAATTTTTTTATTGCAGCAACACATTTTTTTAAAGAAGAATTCTGTTAATAAATTTTTTAACTGAAAATATCTGTTTTATCAATTCACACTGTATCAAGTATATACGATTCCTTTAAATTTAGTACTAATAAATACTAAAAATTAACCTTCCAGCAGCAAATTCAGATTGATATTGCAATATACTTCGTGGGTTCAATTGAAAATTATAACAACTAATATGCACTGTCACTTTTCTAGAACTTTATTTACATTCAAAACATCTGATTCAAATACAATAACAAGCCCATATAAGCTAGTCGACGCGGTATCACTCCTTGGCGATCGTGGTGTGCTTCTTTTATAATCTCCGTGGAATTCTCCAGTAGAAAATAATCATCGCTCCTTCCGCTGTCGAGTCTTTTCGAGAATCCTATTTTTTATTGAAGCGTTTGTTGTCGTGCTGAAATGACACAGGGTCGGCTTTGGGTAAATTTCGTAACACTGCCCCTCCTTTAATTCTGATCGTCCCGATCAGAAACATCCCTTCCATGGTAGGGAGCGAGTCGATCTAAATGAACCACCTTCAATTTAGCCTTGGGGTTTCGACGGATCCGGTAGACGACGTCATTAAGCCTCTTCACCACTTCGTATGGACCATCCCAGGCGGGTGTAAGCTTTGGGGATTTACCCTTGCTCCGTTGGGGGTTGTACAGCCAGACTTTGTCCCTCTCCTGGAACCCGACTGAATTGGCCTTGAGGTCGTATCGCGTCTTCATCCGGTCGCTGGTGGCCAACATCTGCGTTCGGGCTAATTCGTGTATTGCCAGCATGTTATGCCGGAGCTGGTCGGCATAATCGTCCATGTCTTGGGGAGGTTCTTCGGGGGAGCCAAATGCCAAGTCGCATGGTAGTCGCAGCTCCTTTCCGAATAAGACCCTGGCTGGGGTCAGGCCTGTACTATTATGTACAGCAGAGCGATATGACAACAGGAATAGGGGAATATGCTCATCCCAATCACGCTGGTTATTGCTGACGACCTTGGATAGGTGTTGTTCCAAGGTCCTGTTGAATCTTTCCACCATTCCGTCTGACTGTGGGTGTAATGGTGTTGTTCTCGTTTTCCTGATCCCCAACATCGTGCAGACCTTCTGGAATACATTCGATTCGAAGTTACGCCCCTGGTCTGAATGTAATTCCATCGGGACACCAAACCTGCTGAATAGTTGTTCTACTAGCACCGTCGCTACCGTGGTTGCCTCTTGGTTGGGTATCGCATATGCCTCAGGCCATTTGCTGAAGTAATCCATTGCGACCAGAATGTATTTGTTCCCCCTCTCAGACTCGGGAAACGGACCGGCGACATCGATGGCAATTCTCTCAAATGGGACGCCCACATTGTACTGCTGCATTCTGCCCTTGGTTCGGGTTTTCGGGCCCTTACTGGCGGCACATGTGGCACATTTGCGACACCAGGCTCTGACGTCTTCGAAGTAATTCACCCAGTAGTACCGCTGGCGAACTTTGTCTAGGGTTTTATTCATGCCCAGGTGGCCTCCGGTAATTCCATCATGTACTTCGGTCAGGATGGCTGGTACCTTTTTCTTAGGAACTACCAGTTGGAACTTGGTTTCTCGTCCATCAGCGCTTTCCCAAACTCGCTTGAGCATTCCATTGTCTACTCTTAGAGAGTCCCACTGAGCCCATAACGATTTCAGCACGCCGGAGTATCTAGCTACCTCGTCCCATCGTGGCCTGGGTGCCCCTCTCATTTTTAGTGACAAGATTGGTTCGATGTCTGGATCAGCCATTTGGTCCTGGATGCACTGTTCCGTTGTCCAGTCTTCATTGGCCTGCACTCGGATCTGCCTGATGGAGATACCCTCTCGCTGTTCCGTCTTCAGACAATGCTTGCATTCCGCTCTACAGGGTCTTCTGGATAGGGCATCGGCATTATTGTGCAACCGGCCGGCACGGTGTTCCACCTTGAAGTCGTATTGCTGTAATTTCTCCATCCATCTGGCCAGTTGTCCTTCCGGTGTCTTCATGTCCAGCAGCCATTTGAGTGCGGCATGATCTGTTCGGATTAAGAAATGGCGACCATACAGGTATTTGTGGAAATGGTCTACAGCCCTTATTATTGCAAGAAGTTCTTTTCTGGTGACGCAATAATTTCTTTCTGGCTTCGAGAATCCACGGCTGTAGTACTCGATCACCCTCTCTTCACCATCTTGCACCTGGGATAGGACGGCCCCCAAACCGGTGTTGCTGGCGTCGGTGTCTAAGATGAACTTGCCGGACTGTGTAGGAAAGGCTAGGATTGGGCTGGAACATAGTGCTGCCTTCAGTCGTCTGAATGATGTTTCGCAATCCTGATTCCAACGGAACGTCTCCTTCTCTGTGGTCTGTCGATGTAGAGGAGCGGCAATGGTGGCAAATCCCTCAACAAAACGCCGGTAGTATGAACAGAGGCCCAAGAAGCTTCGGAGTTCATGCTTATCCCTCGGGACTGGCCAATCACGGATCGCTTCTATCTTGTCCTCGTTAGTGCGGATTCCTGACTCGGAAACGACGTGGCCCAAAAACTCTACTTCTTTTTGGAACAAGGAACACTTCTTCGGATTGAGTCTGAGGTTGGCGTTATTAATTCTGGAGAATACTTCGCCCAGGTTCTTCAGATGGTCGTCGAATGTCTGGCCCATGACTAGAATGTCGTCGAGGTATACTAAGCACGTCCTCCATGTTAACCCGCTCAGTACATACTCCATTAGCCTCTCAAATGTAGCGGGTGCATTACATAACCCAAAGGGCATGACCGTGAACTGAAACAGCCCTTTACTGGTGGAGAACGCTGTCTTCTCTCTGTCATTTGCGTGTAGACCAACCTGCCAATATCCACTTTTTAGGTCTAGTGTGGAGAACCAACGGGAGCCTGCTAGTGTGGTCAAAGTGTCATCGATTCGGGGTAGTGGATAGCTGTCTTTCTTCGTGACATCATTCAGCTTTCTGTAATCCACGCAAAATCGGGTGGTTCCATCCTTCTTTTTAACTAACACGACGGGAGCAGACCATGGACTGACGGATGGCTCAAAAACTCCATTTTGTAACATGGACTCGATGTTTTCGTCGAATGCCTGTTGTTGCCCAAATGGTAGTCGTCTAGGTGGTATTCTGATGGGTTGAGCCTTCCCGGTATCTATTCGATGCTGTATGATGTTGGTGCGACCGGTGGTTCCATTTTTACTGTTAAAAATTTGCCAGTGTTTTGTGATAAATTGCTTGGCTTTCTTCTGGTTCTCTGGTGTCAAGTGTGTCAAATGGTCAGCAAACTGTTGTAGGAACTCTTTATCGGGCCCTGTCTCCTTCACCGACGTCTGGTACTCTTCTTCGCAATTGATGATGGTCTCTACTGGCTCGAAACAAGCTATCTCCTGACCATTGGTAATTCTGATGTCGTTGTTGGACAAATTCAGGACTCTGATTGGTATATCTCGTCCGGTTTTAACTATAGCCCGTCCAACTAAGTAGTCATGAGCTGAGTGTACGGGCTCCACCATTCCAACGCAGCTCCCAGGATTGCTGTCTAGCTGCCCATGAATAATCTGTTCCGTTCGACCGGGAATTCTAGCTGAAGACTTTGCCACAATTTTTATGGGCGTGAATGATGTGTTGACGGGCCGTGTCAATACAAATTCCTCATTCAGGAACCGAAGAACATCATATCTCGGGTCGAACATAAATCCATGCTGGCTAATTAGGTCCATTCCCAGTATAAAATCGTCCTCAATATTCGCTACCAGGACCCTATGCCGGATCATGTTGTCCCCTATCTGTAGCACGACATCTGCCTCACCCTGTATGGACATGGACTCGCCGGTGACTGTTCTGAGCTGGATGTTATTGGTAACTGGCCGAATTTCTGATGCTCTCAAAACCCTGGACTTGGCAATGGACACAGCGGCGCCGGTATCGATGGTGATGGTAACTGCTCGCCCGTTGATGGTGCCCCTGATGACTAGGCTGCCGCTATCTCTGCAGAATCCCCGGATGGAAACTGTCCTGGGGGCTGGTGGATGGTGAGTCAGCATTCGCCCCCTTATGCTGACTGGTTGGAGTTTCCCTGGTTGGTAAGGTCGGTTTGTTGGCTACCCCTGGTTGGTGATCGTTGCGGTAGCCTTACTCGGCAGTCACGTTGGAAGTGCCCTGTCCGTCCGCAGCCGTAACATGCCCCTCTGGTGCCAGTTCTTTGTGACCGGTCTAATAATTTGTTCAGACCAGCCAGCAGCGCTTGAAATTGTGACTCTGACTCTTCCTGGTTGAAGGAAACTGCTCGGACCCTCGGCTTGGACATGTTCATGACGGCCTCTACTTCCAAAGCCCGAAGTAGAGCTTCACTACTTTTCTTGACGCCACTCAGTCTTAAATTTCTTTGTACTTCCACATCTCTGATGCCGTTTATGAAACTCTGTGTGGCCAACTGGTCTTTCGTTTCCTCTGGCAGGTCTGGGTAGGACAAGTGAACTAACCGTCTAATTTCTGCTTCGAATTCTTGAAGGCTTTCATCGGATTTTTGCGTTTTTCCACTGAGTTGGACTTGGTATACCTGGCTCAAGGATTGATTGTCGTAGCGTTTGTCTAGGATGGCGATGATCTTTTCGAAATTGCCTTGTTCATCGACTGGAATGCTTTGGAGGAGTTCTAGGGCCGGACCTCTTAGCGAAATTACCAGAGAAGTAGACTTTTCTTGATTATCCCATCCATTAGCTGTAGCCACGGCCTCAAATTGTCGTTTATACATGGGCCAAGATGAACTGCCGTCGAATGTGGGTGGTTTACTAAAGGAACCTTTGGTACTCACGGTGTGCTGGTATTTTCCTCTCTGCAAATCTTGTTGCAATTTTTTAATTGCTGTTTCCACTTTATCTTGTACTTCACTGTGTACTACGTCTTTAATTGAACTGATTTCAGCTTTTACCTGGTTTTGGATAGCACTTATTTCAAATTTCACCTGGTTCTGGACGGAATCGATGTCATCTACTTTGATTTCAAGAGTCTCCACATTATTTTTTAGGATCTTTATCTCGTCGTTTATTTCTTTTATATCTGACTCAACTATTTGCATTCTTTCATTAACTGTTTCATTAACTTGTCCTACTATTTGCATTAGTTGTTCAAATTGCATTTGTCTTTTTTCTTCAGTTATTTTAAATTCATTTTGTCGTTTTAATTCAGTTTGATCTTGTTTTTCTACAAATTTCGAGAATAATCCTTCCATTAAATTTTGTTGTTCGCTTTTCATTGTAGAAACAAGATTTTGTTGTTCGCTTTTCATCGTAGTGACAAGATTTTCTAATTCAACTTTAAGTTTATCATCAAAAGATTTCACTAACCTTTGTTGAATTTCTTCTTGATGTTGTTTCTCTTTCTTATCACGTTTTTCTAGAATCTGTGCAATTTTTTCGTCTATCTTTTCCATACTACGAGTTTCCATAAATCAATTTAGGATGTTAACTGCACTTAATCCTTCACTTCTAACACCAAATTGCAATATACTTCGTGGGTTCAATTGAAAATTATAACAACTAATATGCACTGTCACTTTTCTAGAACTTTATTTACATTCAAAACATCTGATTCAAATACAATAACAAGCCCATATAAGCTAGTCGACGCGGTATCACTCCTTGGCGATCGTGGTGTGCTTCTTTTATAATCTCCGTGGAATTCTCCAGTAGAAAATAATCATCGCTCCTTCCGCTGTCGAGTCTTTTCGAGAATCCTATTTTTTATTGAAGCGTTTGTTGTCGTGCTGAAATGACACAGGGTCGGCTTTGGGTAAATTTCGTAACAATATTTAATATTGTAGAAACCAATTAAATAAATATATTGAAGAACATAAGCATTACAATTATAATGTAATATCTAATACATTAATGATTATTTATAACAAATTTATTTATAATTAATTTTTCAAGATTTCAACAATGATAATTATGAACGAAAATTCAAGGTCAACTTTTTCATTTAATACGTTAAACTACTATTTTTTAATCTTTTTAGACCGTGATCCATATACTCTACTTTATGTCTTATGTTAATTTCCGTGTTCTGTTCATATATTTTTCAATTAAATTCTATAATGTATATATGTATTACTAGTAAATACTATGGATTAATATAAAGACCTAATTCCTTATAATAGGTTAATATTTTGGAAACCATTTACTTATTTTTTATAAACCTACAGTATTACAATAATAATAATAATATATATCCATAATATAGTTTCTAATACATATCAATCATTATCTATTATTAATTTCGTCACTTATAACTAAATTGTCAAGATTTTTACCGCTTTATAACTAATCAGCTATCAAATTCTGTGTTGATATTACGCAAAAGTGTCGTCAACAACTAAACATAACTAGTGAAAATAACTAGAAACAAAAGTTTTCATTCAGCGAAAGCAAAACGCCACATCACTAGAGTAAACCAAAAAAGTAGAAATGTATATCATATTTTGGTTTATGAGACAAGATATAAGAAGTTTTTATGTACTTATTATTAATTAAATTAAATTAATAATTGTATAACTAAGTCTATGAGCTAAATAAAAACTAAAATAATACACTGCGACTGACACACAACACGTCCAATCACACCATCAGACCACTGATCAGAAACTGAAATAGAAAGAGAAGCCCCTTCATGGACTACTGGTTCATCTCTGGTCATATGTTTCCTGTAACGGAAGGCTTTATATTGGCAATCCAAGATCAAGTAATTCCAACTAAGAACTATCTAGTACATCGTTAAAGACCCTATATAATGTAGGGTTGTAAAAAAATTATTTTTTTTTGTCAGGTTATATTATTTTATTTATGCACCCATTTAAATTAAAGCTGGTTTGATGGCGTCAGTATGCAGACAACATATTTTTAAAATCAGTTTTAGAAACAAAGCGACCGACAAGTCTAAAGCTTGTATAACTTTAAAAGTAAGATTCTGCAAGCTTGTATATTTCTGAGCAAAATGAGATTCAGCGCATGAGAATTGGTCAAAAAATAATTAACGTATATCAAGGTAAAGATAGGTATGTTTTAATATCCTCATAGCTAATTTCTGTTATTTTGCAAAATTAACTAGGCGTAATGTTAAATTTCGCTTAGTTGGGTATGGCTGCTAATTAGAATTGACAACTTCGAAAATGGTACTAGCTAATGACGATTTGTATCAATACTTTATTATAATAATATGGCGACTTCTGCTACAATTTGTTGCTAAGCGATAAAATATAGAAAGTCTAACTAACAATTTGGTCAAGAATTTTCACCGAACACAATTGCCAGGTCCAAAGGACGCAGGTGCTCAAGGAGTGTAAGAAAATATGTACGATAGTTATGCTGCAATTATTTCGATTTATCTAACTGATGGGGTTTTATAAACCGTGTCCCTCGTAAACACATACAAAGCAGTCATTGTGTCCTTACTGGAAATTAAATTAAAACGTTTATTTAGAGAAAGGGATAAGTTCAGTAACTATTTAATGGTGTCAGGCTAAACTCGAAAAATTATTGGGGTATTTATTTACATCGCCTGGTATGAAATTGTAGCAGGATTTGACTCACCCTATATCACCTCAAAATTAAGGTATTAATAAAAATTGTATCGTTATTAGCTTGCACCATTGTTGCAGCTGTCAATAATTCGAAATGGCAGCGGTACCCAACGAAGCAAAATTTGTCATAAGGAGATAAAAATATATGTACCTCTATAGTATAGAATAGGGCACAGATTCTTAAGCGGGACCTCCCGTTGTATTTAGAAATCTTCAAGATTTCAGAAACTTATTTTTAAAGCTAGACAGATTGACCAAAGAAAGTACCAGTATGTTTTAAAATTTGACAAAGTTTAGATATGCATGCAATTTTGTTTTTAAATTATTAAATATATATATATATATATATATATATATATATATATATATATATATATATACAGGGTATTCCATCTCAACCGAGCCACTTCGAATATCTTGGTTATTATCAAAACTATTGCAATAAGAAAACACAGGTCGTTTTTTGTTTCGGGGGGAAATTTTTTGAGGTGAAACATAAACAGGCCAATTCAATGACCTTGAGATTTGAAATAGGGAAAATAGGTGTTGTCGTATATCATTTGAAAGCCCTTTTTGGGAAGTCATCTAATTGGACCCCCGGTTATTCCTGGTAATTTAAATGGTGAAATTTATCACAATATATTGGAAAATGAATTTAATGCATAATAGAAAAATTAGAAAATGATCCACTACTACATGAAGAGCAATTGCATTTCCATCAAGATGGAGCTCCTCCTCACTACGCCGCACCAGTTCGTCAATACCTCGATTTCGAATTCCCTGGTCGCTGTATTGGAAGAAGAGGTCCTATAGAATGGCCCAATTACCTGATCTGAACCCTTTGGATTTTTTTGTGGGGACATGTTAAATCTAAAAATTTTATGACAGCCTGAGAATTTGGACGAACTACGCTAACGAATTATAGCGGAATGTCGTCTGATAACACCGACTATGCTAAACCATGTCAGAGATGGCTTTCAATCAAGGTTGTACGATTGTATGGAAGTCAATGGAAGACAATTTGAACATTTGCTTTAGAGGCATTGTATTGCAGTGTAAATTGTTTTTTTTTTAATACTCTTTTATTATTACATGTACAGAAAGTATAAATTTATTACGACGGTATAGTCCGTAAAAAGGGCTGTCAAATGATATACAACACCTATTTTGCCTATCTCAAATCTCAAGGTCATTGAATTGGTCTGTTTATGCTGAATGCGCGCAAGCGCTAATTCACCTCAAAAAATTTCCCCCTCGAAACAAAAATCGACCTGTTTTTCTTATTGCAATAGTTTTGAAAATAACCAAGATATTCGAGGTGGCTCGTTTGAGATGGAATACCCTGTATACAGGATTAATTACGTATTATGACACGGAATATTATGACCTACACCCCATAGTTTCTGTAATATTCGCATTTTATCAAAATGTAGTGATAATTTAAAGGATTAGTGTCTCAACATACTCTTTTCTTGTTTCCAACCAAATTCCGACTGGGGTCTCTTGAAGGATAATATTATATGTCACACTTGTGGAAAATCCAATATTGCATACAAGGTATGAAATAAATACCAATTAATTAACCACAATTTCAAATGACAATTACTTCTTTAAGTTTAATGAAACACCCTGTATTTTGTCACCAGCAGTAGTAGAATTTTATTCGCTATGCGACAGTATAATATTTCCCCATGCCTAACTATTTACGTTCCCATGGAAACAGCACATTCACAGAATACAGAAATTTACCTTATTTAATATTTAACAAGATAGCTACGAGAATTTGACAGTTTTTATTTAATACTCTTGTACATATTATGCAAACTATTTTTTTTTCCAGGAATAACAAAAAATTACTAGTTTGAGGCCAAAACATTTTATTAACATTAGTTGCTGGGTAATTCATGATGTAATGGTGTGTTTAAAACAATAATATGGGCTCATAATAAATGTTTGATATGTCATCCGCCTGACTCTAAACATGTATGTATCCTTTTTTCAAAACTGAGCAACATTTGCCAACATATCGACGCCTATGCTTTGGAAAGCTCCTCTAATGCGGTCCTTCATATCATCCGGTGTTGTAGAGCTCCGTGACCTGGGCATCCGTAAATGGAAAATAAAAATTCTATAAATTGGAAAAAATGATTGGTGATGAGAAAAATTTTGTGCGACAAATTTTTACTGAAAATAAAGTGAATTACCTCCGGGAGCTAAGCAATAATTGATGTCAAGTATTGACCATGAAAAAATCTTTTTTTGTATTTTTTTGACCTCACCAATCGACGACGCGTGTCGAAATCTATAAGCCTAACGTGTTGCATTTGAGAAAAAAATCCATATAATTGAGAAAAAATAAAAAAAATATATATATATATATATATATATATATATATATATATATATATGTATTATATATATATATGTTTTAGGTGGTTTCCGGGAATTCATCCGCGTAGTTGATAACTGATCCCTGCCGGGATCGATGGTAAAATGACGATGTTTCGGCAGAGTCACATCTGCCCTCTTCAGGTCGGTTCGCATAATTCTCGTAGCCTTCTGCTTTCGCTTACACTACCTGTTTCCAGAAGCTACGAATGTCCTAGCATTGGGCAGGCGTCTGTTTGGAAACCTTTCCCTGTATAACATTCTTGCTATTCTGCAATTACGTCTGCTTTCCCCATAAATTAAGAGGATGTCATGTCTTTCCCTAATTGTATAATCGGCCATTATTTATCACAAATAAATACTGTCGCACTTTTCTTAATTTTCGAACTTACACACTAATCACAACCGATTTTATTTATTTAAAAAATATATTAAATGGAAAGCAAACCACGAAGTCTACATCAAATAGATATCATTCAAATCACTTTACCGTTTATCTATTCGTATTTACAAGAATCGAAATCGCAAAAAACAATCGTAACTCTCAGTCGTCGTTAAAGTAAAAAATGTAGTAAATAAGTTGGTCTGTATGCCACGTTGCCATATCTATTCGGAGAAACTTACACTAAATTATAAAAGCATATTTCGAGTTTAAATAATCAATTTTCATTTTTAATGTGGCTATTAAAGATGTATAAGCTATTGAGTATTTACATATTTAGATTTACCGACATTTTGAAATCGAAATTATTGTATTATTCACTGTAGCAAGGGCTACATAAAATCTAACTTTGTGTTCTTTTTGGCAAAACTATAGTTTATTTTAGAAAATGTTATAAAGCTTTTTGATTTGTTTTTGCCTGAAGTATTGTTCTTCAAAATCTTTGCACTCAAACCGTTTACACCCTGTATATTAGGGTGTTTAAAAAATGCAAACAATTTTTTTTCTTTTGGTGTTGAAAAGTTGAAAGTACATAAAAAAAACAAAAATTTTGGCACTAATTAGAGCCTTTAATATTGATATTGAGGTTTGCCTCTATTCATTTGTTTTTTTTTTCATTTAAATAATACAGGAAATTATTTTTCTTATTTTTGAATTTTGATTACTTTAAACTGGTTCATTTGATCGGTACCAAAACTTCAGATCTTATAGGAAATTTCACGCTCTACAAAAAAGACCTGAAGGTCAAAGCTCTTCAGAGCAACCGCTTCAAAAATATTTGCGATTGAAAATAACACTAATTAAAAATTTCACTTTTTTTCTATTATAACTTTAAAAAAATATCTTTTGTTATTTTTATTCTATGTTTTATCTAAAATCACTTTAATTTTGTTAATCTAAAACTGTTTTTTTTACCAGTTAATTCAATACGTAACATATAAAAAGCACGAATACGTAAATATAAAGAAAAAAAAATTCTATAACACCTTCATTGAAGATGTTACTCTCTGGCCTGAAAATCAAAATTTCTTAGAAAACCTGGAGTATTTTAAGAAGCTTCAAGTTGTAAATGATGTAGCAGAACGTGGTGTGGCATTGATAGAACAGTATAATCGTTGCTTAACCAAAGATGAAGAACAACTCCAATATTTGTTGCAAATAGTCACAGAACACAGAAAACAATCTCCGAATTGTAATAAATCTAATTTTGTGACACCCTAATATTTTAAAGTCAAGAAAAGATTATTATAAGTAGTATATATTGTTGTTTATTACAAAGAATTAAATTAAGAATTAATTGTTTAAAAAAAATTTTGTTACTTAGTGAAAGTAAAATGAATTTGTTATAGAAAAACCCAAAATTTATTTATAGAATTTTTTATCTTTATATTTACGTATTCGTGCTTTTTGTATGTTACATATTGAATTAATTGGCAAAAAAATAACAGTTTTAGATTAACAGAATTAAAGTGATTTTAGATAAAACATAGAATAAAAATAACAAAAGATATATTTTTTAAGTTATAATAGAAATTTATATAATGTGAAATTTTTTATTAGTGTTATTTTCAATCGCAAATATTTTTGAAACGGTTGCTCTGAAGAGCTTTGACCTTCAGGTCTTTTTTGTAAGAGCGTGAAATTTCCTGTAATATCTGAAGTTTTAGTACTGAGTATTCGAGTAACTAGAAGCGAAAGCAGAAGGCTACGAGAATTATGCGAACCGACCTGAAGAGGGCAGATGTGACTCTGCCGAAACGTCGTCATTTTACCATCGATCCCGGAAGGGATCAGTTATCAACTACGCGGATGAATTCCCGGAAACCACCTAAAACATATAAATATATATATATTTGTGGTAAATATTTTTTAATTCTGTGTACCACACATCACCACTTAGGATCACGCTAACAGGTTATTGACTTTAAAGTGTATGCTCTAAGACTTTACAATAAAGAATGCACGAATAGGGAAAGAAGATGAGATCTTTGACAAGTATCAAAGGTTTTTATGGTGTTATGAAATTATTTCATGATATGTGATTATTTAAAATGGTTCTATAGATGAAAAGTAAACATAAAGTAAACCAGAAATTATTCACTGGAAACTTTGTGAAAGTAAACAAAACGGATGTGTCAGCTCAAACTAATCATTTAATATTCATCAGAACACATAATCTAAACATTTAAATTTACATCTTGGAATTGTACCTTTTTAATCCGTAGTTTCTTAGCCATTGACAACGGGGTCTGATCTAGACCCCGAAACGTTTGGAATATACAGCAATTTCCTTTAAAGTGTGGTGTTATTTCCCAATAAACACTTAGACACTAAACATTTATTTATGCAATTATATTCAGGGAGGTCGGTAAGAGCAGTGTACCAGTTCATTTGTTCAAACTTGTGGGTCCATTAGTCTATTCCAGAAACAAGCACCAAATCGAAATTTAACACCTAAACCTGTAATGATTACTTTGTAGCTGCTGCAAGGCATTTCGAAAGTCAAATATGTCATTATGGAAAACAAATTCTAGTCAACTTGGTGAGATTCTTAATTTATAAATTTTTACCTAGAGTTTATTTTCAATGTTTTTCATTTGTTTTTGAAATAGATCAGAAAGAAACTGAAGCAAATTTAGAAAGAGCTTATGATGAAGTACAAGAATTAAAAATCAATGATAAATGTCAGAAAATGCAGTGGCCTAAATTAGATACTCCATTACTTATCAAGAACTATAGGATTACTTTTTAATAACCAGAGATTATGATATGCATTAATAAATAATAAAATGTGAAAATAAAAATAGTTTATTTTAACATGTTTTTTTTAAGTATAACAATAATGTTAGACAAATATGCAAAATTATTAGTTTTGATGTAGGAAATCAATTAGCTAAAATGTAATTGTTAGCATAAAATAGAGCTGAAACTCTCAGAGTATTTGGTAAATCAGTTATTTCAATTGTTTTTTATGAAAGATCTTTTTTCAACCATTTTCCATTATTGTAGCAGTATACAACATAGCGAGACAATTGTTCAACTGTAATTAAGTATAAAAATAACAAGACTGTCTACATGATAATTAAACAAAAAAAAACTGTGATATTGAAGTTAAACTAAATCAAACAAAATTAAATAAAGTAGAAAAATACAAGTACTTAGGTCTAACGATAACAAGCACATTAACATGGAACATACATATAGAAAATATAGAAAATGTCATAGCTAAAATATCACCAATAATACGAGCTATACGAAGATGTACACACCTGTTAAGCTACCCGATCAGAAAACTTCTGTATAATAGCTTCATAGAACCTCACCTTAAATATCTAAATCCATGTTGGGGAAATGCATCAAAATGTTTACTACAAAGACTACAACGAGCACAAAACAAGGCTGTGAAAAGTATATTTATGATGAACCCAAGAACAACTACAGTAGAAGTCTATAAAAAAAAACAAAATCCTAAACATTGACACTTTAATGCAACTAGAGCAAGCACAACTTATATCCAACATCAAAAACACTTATATAAAGATAAACTGCAACCTGCAGGAAATAAGAAACTGCCATGAATATCAAACAAGACAAACAAGAAATATAAGAAATCGAATGGCGCGAACAAGAAAAACACAAGATTCATCTCTGTATAGAAGCATAAATATATACAATAGATTGCCAGCAACTATTCTGGGATGTCATGAGAGAAATGCTAAAACTTCTCAAGCATTAAAAACTACTGTAATATAGTAAGTAGCAAGTAAGTTTTCACTATAAATTCTTTAATTTTAATTTCAAATCATAATACTTTGTATTGAACTAATTTTCAAATCCTATTTGTTTAATTTTAAGTAAATAACCTGTTATATGTAAATATATACTTATATTCTGTGTAGGCCCTGGTACCAGTTTTCGTAACTGTTTTGGGGTCAGAGATAAATAAATAAAAAAATTAAAAAATTGAAGCTTTGTTATTTAATCATGTTCTATTTCACTGTTGCAAAAAATATTCTCCAATTCCAAAATTAGTACTGGACCAATTTCAAATTACCGTTTCTAGAAGTTTCTGGATTTCCCAACAGTAAGTCATTTATACATTCTTGGAGCTTTTGTAAACCTTGAGGGCTTCTACCATGAAGAGGAACCTGCATTAATTTGATAGCAATATCATGTGTTGGTATTATTGAATTGTAATGGCGTATTTTTCTTCTAGCTTGACATACTATACATAGCCTATATTTAATAATGACTGTTCTTCAGTACTGCTTAGCATTCGGTCTAAAATGTCAACACAGTTGATTCGACTATCCGTCCATCCATCCATCCTCCAAACTTTTGCCACGTGGATGAAGAATTTCAGCTCTCTTCCTATATACTTGAATTAAGGAACCACCATTGGCAAAATCAAATACTATCTGCAGAAACTGATTAACTTGTCTATTTCCTTGACATTTTTTTTAACTGCAACAAAATGATTATATGCCTCGCAAAAAATTTAAATCTCACCGACTTATCCTGAAAAGTTATAGCACTGGTATGACATCCATTTTGCACTATCCTTTAAGTTCCTGAATTTTTATCTTCATCTTGTTTTAAATGGCAAGGTTTGATTAGGTGGTGCACATTTGTTGCGTCCCCAGAATTTGTTTGTTCTTAGTTTTTAAAATTAATTGAATTATTCAATTGATTTTTAAACTTTTACACCTTTTTCGAAAACTCTCCGTCGCGCACATGCTAATTAATATTTGTACATTTTTTTTGTCTCTAAAAACAGAAAGAACTGAGATTCGTGTTTGACTGCCGACGGGTTCGGTAACTTACTCTTTTTGATTCCATCTTAAGACGGCCGCTTTTTGTTGTTATTGTGTTACGATTTCGCGAGTTATTAGTTCCGGTCGTAACAACCGCTAAACCGCTTTCATTTGTTTCTTTTGTGTTTACAAAAGCGCATCATTTGTTTGTTAAACCCGCATTTTTTGTTTGCTCAATCAATGAACATTACGTCGCTATTTTTTGTGTAATGTGTCGTCCAGATTACTTTAAGAACAGACGAAGCTCTAAAACAGTTCCTGCTGCTGCGGAGCTTGCCTCTGAAGAAAGAAGAACCAGGAAAACACCACCTGCAGGGCTTCGACTTAAAAGATCATGATTAACTTTTATTTGGTGATTAAATTTACGCGACGCTACATTGTTTTATTGATTGTTCCGCTAAAGGTCCTTCCTCAATTACATACTTGCATTGAACCAGCATTGAATTAAAACCGCAACATCTAATTCATACATTTTTTTGGATATTATATGTAATGTGCCATCGAAGACATTTCATAATTTGGTCCTTCGAGCCGGATGCAATGTGAGTTAATTCCGTGCAAAGATTATCGATCAAACCATTGATTTTTCGTTTTAATTATTGTTAATAACCGCATTGAATTTTCGATTCTTTATTTGTTATAAGAGAAAGCAAGTTCGGGATTTATTCATTCACATTTGAAATAAATTTCGCATATTTATTGCCGCTTTAAAAAACTTACAAGAGATCGTTTCGATATTTTTTGTTATTTTGCGAAATCGTGTTGAATTTATTTGACATTGGGTCAGATAATTTGTACTTTCTACTTTAACAGTAAAAAATTGTAGATTTTGAAATAGTATTTTCCTTCGTTCTATCGTGTTAGATTTGTTCAGTTGCGTTACAGTGATTTTAATTTATTGTTAAGATCATGCGATTTACAAATGTTCTGAATTCTTGAACAAATCAGTATCCGCGCTGTTTAAGTTTGTTAAAGATTTTAGACTTTGTTTTAATTGTTTGAGCGATTCTCATCAGTCGAATCGATGTAAATCTTTGTCCACCTTCCGCAATTGCAGACAATGTTATCACACATTGCTTCATTTTCTAAATCGTGCTGAATCAGGCATTCGGTCTGAATCTAAAGCTCCCCCCGCAAACCTAGCTTCCACATCTGGTGGGTCCAGTACCATTCATACTGTTGAAAGTCCCGAAACTTCTCTACCGCCGATTTCTTGTCATAGCTCACTTTTGTCGTCATACAATTCAAATGTGTTGTTGTCTACCGCATTAGTTGAGGTATTAGATAAGAACGGTTCTTATCAAACTTTGCGATGTCTGCTAGATTCTGGTAGCATGACATCATTCATTGCAAGCAAGGCTGTAAAACGCGTCCGACCTATGCCCGCTTCGATTCAACTCAACGGGCTAGGTTCTATGCAGAGTACCTCTGCTGAGGGCTCTCTTACCCTTTCTCTTCGATCTATAGTCAAGAGCGAGTGCAATTTTGTTGTTGATATTATTGTTTTACCCCGCATTTGCAATGATATGCCTGTAGCGCCCATTAATATGGCTAAAATGGCATATCTAACCAATTTGAAACTTTCTGATCCTGGTTTCAACAGCCCAGGCGCTATTGGCATTTTATTAGGTGCCGATATATTCTATCAAATTTTGTTGGATGGACGCCTTCTGGGAAAGGAAGGTGTTCCTGATGCTATTAACACTGTGTTTGGTTACATCCTTATGGGCCGAGTGTCTTCGAGTTCTGTTAACTCCCACTCTCATTCAGTCGTAAACCCAACTTCGCTTTTTTGTCAAATTGAAGATGTAGTCTCATTAGATGATTCACTCCACAGGTTCTGGAGAATTGAAGATGTTCCTACCGCACTGGTTCAGTCCCCTGATGATCTTATCTGCGAAAAAATATTTTCCGAGCGATGCAGGAGATTGGATTCGGGTAGATTCGTTGTGCCCCTTCCTTTTCGAAATACACTTCCTGCTTTTGATGGAATGTATAATCGCGCCGTACAACGTTTCTACTGTTTAGAAAGACGTCTTCTACAGCAACCAGATCTCTACAAACAATATTGTGATTTTCTCAACGAGTATTTAGAGCTTGATCATATGGAGTTGGTTCCCGATCCATCTATTTCTTCTGATTGTTACTACATACCGCATCATTGTGTTTTGAAACCTGATAGTAGCACAATCAAACTTCGCGTAGTGTTTAATGCATCCGCTAAGATACCTCTTCGGTTTTCTTTGAATGATTGTTTGTTTATCGGTCCCAAGTTGCAGCAAGAGATTGTCGCTATTTTGTTGACCTTGCAGAATTTAGTTTTGTCTCGCTTGCTTGCTATAGAAAACTTTTCTGGTTATGAACTTCACACATTTGGTGATGCTTCTGAAAAAGGTTATGCCGCTGTTGTTTATTTTGAGTTCGAAACCGCATCTGAATTTCGTCAAAGTTTTTTTGTGTTCTCTAAATCGAAAGTTGCCCCTTTGAAAACCTTCCCAGATTGGAACTGTGTACTTCAGTTCTTACTGCTAAGTTGGCTCAATATGTTTATGAGCAATTTAATAGTCGTTTGTTGTTCAAGATGATTCGTTGCTGGTCAGATTCCCACGGTAATCCTTTCATGGCTTAGTTCTTCCCCGCACTGTTGGAAGACATTTGGCAGTAATCGAGTTGCTTACATTGAGGAAAAATTTCCTTCTTCGCATTGGTTTTACATTTAATCTTGTGAACCCTGCTGACTTGGGTTCCCGCGTTACTGTCATCAGAGTTGTTAGGCAATACATTTTGGTGGAAAGGCCCACAATTGTTAGTTACCGCTTGTTTGTCATATGCTTGCTCAGACTCAAGCATGTCACCCCTAGTTATGACTGAAGCCAGTATAGTGGCGCTTCAAGTCACCGCTTCACCAAACTTCTTCGGTACTTTGTTAGAAGAACATTCTTCTATTAATCGCATTACCCGCATTATAGCTCATATATGTCGCTTTGTTGATAACGCTCGCAATCCAGACCGTAGGGGCTCTGGATCATTTTTGGCTGCTGAGTTGTATAAGGTCAGCTTCGCATTGTTCGATATGTTCAAGATCAATATTTTTCTAAAGAGATTTCCCTTCTTCGAGAACGAAAACTTTTGCCCAAATCGCTTCCTAAACTTTCGCCGTTTATTGATGAACAGGGAGCGTTGGTAGTAGATTGACTAATGCTCCATTGCCGTTTGATACTAAATTCCCCGCACTGCTACCAAGTAAAAGTCGTTTGACTAACCTAATTGTCATGTCACCAATCTTCACGCAGGAATTCAAACTGTTCCATTCCTTTTGCAACAACGATTTTGGATTCTATCCGCAAAGAAAGTAATTCGTACTGTCATTTCTAAATGTATCTCTTGTTGGAAGCTTAATCCTTCTGCTTACCAACCCTTCATGGGAAATTTGCCCATCTACGAAGAACTTTCACTGTATTTGCGCAGGTCGAAGCAGTTATAAACTTGCGGCCTATAACCCCTTGTAGCAACGATCCATCGGATCTTACCGCCTTGAGGCCTGGAATGTTTCTTACAATGGAACGTTTTACAGCACCTCCTGAATCAGATTGACGTTAAAGGTCCTTCGTCAATTACATACTTGCATTGAACCAGCATTGAACTAAAACCGCAACATCTAATTCATACATTTTATTTTGGATATTATATGTAATGTGCCATCGAAGACATTTCAACATTTTTTTCTATTTTAGATTTACTAGTACGAGCTAGGGACTTTTTGTTTAATTTTTCATCGCTCATGGGTTTTTTATGGGTTTTGTCATTTAATGAAGGTTTTTCTTTTTTTTGCATTATCAATAGAATGTTTGGCAAGAATAGCAATAGCTTTTCCTCTTTGTAAGTCATTTAGTATAAACATATGTACAGTAATTGGCAGAGATATACAATCACTGGTCTTAATATCTTTAAAGTATTCCTCACACCTTGATGAAGTTGGAACTAAATATGGTGATTTATAAAAAGGCATCATTACTTTTGTTAGGGCTGGAAATTGAGCCAATAAGTTGTTGATGATGTCTGGGCAGTAAAAAAATTCTGTTCAATTGTTTGAGTTGATAAATTGGGATTTTATAATAATATATGGTAAGATGGCATTGTTATTTATAATTGCAGCTATATTCTGTTCAGTTATATCAGGTCTATAAATATTATTTGATGGTTCCTGTTCAAAACTCTTAAAATTTGTCCTTTGTTTGTTTAAGAGTTCTGCCTCAATCTGAATTTTCATCTGCTGTCTTAGTCTGTAATACTAAAAAGAGGTCTATTAAGAAGACTGTAACTGAATTTTGTTTCTCCATTTCCATTGCATAAGCAACAGCTCTTGTATAATAATCTTTCACCCTTTGATCTTTGTTTGGGAAACACTTGCATTTAGTCACTGCTTTTATTACATGAGCTTTATCGAATCGAATATAACATGGCTTCAATTCATTTTCCAATTTTTGTAAAAATCGGAAACAATGATTAAGCCATGTATCATAGTCCCAATATTATAGCACATTGAAACACCACCCAGAAGTGAGATATATGTCTTTAGGGTTTGGGAACCCTGCGCTTTTACCATCTAGCAAAAATAATTTACACTGATTAGTGTAATGTTTTTCAGTGATCATTTGTGTGAATTACCCTTCCAGAAACTGATGCCACCATAACATAGAAAAAGAGATAACCCGTGGTTAAATTAATATGTGAAAAAGTAATTTTTTTGGCAACTCCACCAGTTGCATCTAGTGACACTTAAAACCATGAATTTTCAGTTATTTCCTTTGAAATTTGAATTTGTTCCATTGCTGCATATATAGCTGTAAAATGATATTTTTGGACTCTTTTAATTTCAGGATTCTTTTCCATCTTTTTTGTCAGACACCTGTAAATAGTTTTTATTTGTAAAAATGGGGGTTCTACATTTCTACATCTGAATTTTTTAAAGTGCTGAACGTTTTTTGTGTCAAAAATTCTTATTTTAATGTTAACTGTCGGACTGTCAATTGTGTAATTATTCCTACACTCAGCAAAAACACATATTATACACACTTTGCAACAACCATAAAAGCAGAAAATTTGATAAGTTTTTGAAATGTATACTTGCTGTTTTTTTAAACGAATATGAGCAAGTTGCTTGTCTTCGTAATATAGTGCTTTGGCAATTACATCTGCCCAATAGTAATTTAAACAGTAAAAAAATTGAGAAAGACGTTTATCAGGGTATTTTACGTTAATGGGTTTTATTTTATTCCAATATATTTATTTCAAATTAATGTTAAATATGTATGATTTAAGACTATGTGGATTTCTTAGTTCAAGAGGAACATTAAAAAATCTAGTTTCATCTAAAAGGTCTGCAGTTTTATTCTCACCGTAAATTTCACTTTCACTGTCAGATTGATCACTGTCATTATCACGACCTTGATTTGTTGAGGATTCATTACTATCATGCATCAACAAACCATGATGGTCTATTAACATTTGTAAAAGATTTTGTCTATTAGCTTGTACAGATATGTACAAATTGTGAATTGAATGCTTTTCTCCACCTAATTTTTGGCATGCATCCTTTCTATTTCAACATTAAGTTGGCTATTGAAATAAAAATCGTAAAGTTATTTATAGATTATATCGTTTTTTAAAGAACTTTTTCGTTTTTCAATATTTTGAAGAAAAAAGTTCATCTATTCAGTAGCACCCTCACCTAGTGCTGTACTTACAGTGTTTTACTGTTTTAATAGTAGATCTACAATTTTGTCTGTTATACTGTTGCGGCTCCTAAACAAAAATGTTCCTCACAAGAATTCATCTACAGTTTCAAATACTTATCTGCTTCAGGAAAAATCTGTGGAGAGTAAACTCTAATGACCAGACAAAATAATCAAAGACTTCCTCCAAAATGGAGAGTAAACTCTAATGACCAGGCAAAATAATCAAAGACTTCCTCCACAATCTTTTCGAAATTAACCGGGAGTTTATTATGCAACGATTAGGTAATTCGATTTCTAAACCAGATTATGATTCATTTTATAATATTCAACCATCAAGTTGTAACATACAGAATAGTATTTTAAGTGGCGCGCTCGTTATTAGCATATGAAAACTACTTATTTTACCGGTTCCACGGGGTGTTGTCATATGAATATTCTATATATATGTTTATGTTTATATATATATATATATATATATATATATATATATATATATATATATATATATATGTTATATCACACTTTCCAAAATTAAGTTTTTTAAACTTGTAGGAAAAAAAATATAACGTTTGAAATATAAAATGAAAAATAACAATATAAACTAACTACAGACAGAGTAATAATGAATACAATAGAATAGAAATTTTACAATATATAAGTTTAAAGATGCTGAATTGGCATAGTTGACACGGCGATTCTCACGGATGTCGGCGGCGCCGTAATATGACACCACACGTGTCGCTGAGTCAGCTGGAAATGTTGAATTGTCGTTGCGATATAAGTTCGTGCTAAGTTCATACTATAAACTTATATTACAACTCCCATCCATATAAAAAAGTTGATGGTACAGCATCAACTTTTACGTCAAGTTGTGGAGTTCTGTATTGTCGGTTGGAATCAGAAGGCTGTGTAGCTTTCCTTTGGACTTATTGTTTGATGGTGCTGTTGGTGGCGTGTGCTGGACAGCGGGGCTTGGTGTAGTGGTATTCTTGAACCTCTTCTGGATTGACTTTATTGTGAGGAGTATAATCACAATTACTACTAAGGTGGTCGTTGTGATTGTGAGCCAGGACATATGCTTTTCTAAGGGTGGTTGTTCCATCAGCTTTTCCAGTTCCTTAGAATATTGGGAGACCTTATGGTTGGCAACATCTAGGTCTTGTACATCTAATTCTTGTAACTGTAGGGGTGTTAGATTTGGCATCTCATTGGCGGCTGGCATGCCGTTGCAGCAGTTGAAAGGAATGTCCACTGGGTGGTTTCTGTATGTGATGTTTTGGACATTTTTAGAAGTTCTTGTAGCATGGACACTTGTGTTGTCGATAAAGGCGTTGCAATCGGGTTGGATTTGCATCACTGAATTCGTCGATATGGTTTGTGTCACGACATCTTCCCCTTTGCATTTGATGGTGATGGCCAGTGGTCTTGAAATCGAGATCAACCAAAAGTTTACGTCAATCTCTTGGATATTATAGTCTGCTGCATATAATATCGCACTTTTGCAGGTTGCTGGAAGTGTGGCTGGCTGTCTGAGAAGCTGACCTTCGCAGATGGCATCTTTGTCTATTGGATGTGATATGGCTTTGGAACAAATCTTATGATGTTTAGTTAAAGGCTTGCAGTCGCCCAGGTCTTCGAAGAACGTGTATAATAACGAATCGTCATCTCTCGCGATAAATTTTGTCTTTATTGAAAGTATATGATGGAACCCTGTTCGATCATCCAAAATTGGGATCGGATAAAGGTGGTAAAGGGTGTAAATCTCAGGATTAACTAGAGGAATTTTGCGTACAAAAATGATTTGGTTGTTGATTTGAAAAGCTTACAATTCTATCAAATCAATGTACTGAGCAACATTTGAACTGTAAATAGGAAGTGGTAAATTATTTTCATGTAGTGACAGAAATCTTTTGAAGAGAATCAACCAAATCTACTGGGAGAGACTGCAGTTAAAACATCATCGAGAGGGTTTTCGATAAATATGTAACTCTTCATTAGGCTTCCACACAGATCCAAGATATTGATTTGAAATTCATGAAAATCAAGATCATTTGAAATGTATAAAATTGACTGCCTTATTTTTTCAATGTTATTCGAGAATAGTTTCTCCTCGGATTGAAATTTTTGTAAAGTGTTGTTGAGGCTCGTAATGACTGAGGTTGTTACAGATATTTGTTTCTGTACTAAGTCCTGAATTTGGTGTTGGTCTTTAGTAATTTTAGTTATACAGTCATTTATGTATTCACCATCTGTTGCGTCTAAGTTTCCTGAAATAGCTTTCCAAACTGATCCCAGTCCGTTAATAAGTCCGCGTTTTCTTCTGTTAGTAGGGTAAGTCTGAGTGTCAGCGAAGATGTCTGTATATTTAGAGTTAATGGATTTAGAAATTTGTTTCAAGAGGCTATGTGTTTATATTTTTGGTCTAAATGATTTTGTATTAGTTGTGTTTTCGTTAATTGTCTCTAAAATTCGGTTTCGTATGGCGTGGTTATTTGAAATAGCACCTCTGAAAGGGCTGAGGTCCTTGAAGACAAGAAGTGCCCATTTGTCGTTTGAAATTTTAAGTGTGCATGGAAGAAAACTCCTATTGTATTGTTAACGGGTGTAAGAGAGTATTGTTGGAGGTTCACGACTGAAAACAGTCCACAGAATCTGAAAAGAAGGGATTCATTCAAAATAGGGTTTTAGTCTGTCAAAGTTAATTTTACTGATTTGGTTAGTCTGTAAGTTTATAACGGTGGCAGAGTTTTTTCTTATCGCGGTAATTTCAAAAGGTCCATTGAATTTGTTTTCAGATTTGCTTTTAATCTGAGACTCTTTCACGTAAACTTTGTCGCCTACTTTGTATTCTAGGTTGGGTAGTCGAAACATGTTTGTCAAATCTAACTTTAGATTTTTGTTTTTGTTGGTTGGTTTTTGCGCAGGGGTGTCTATAATAGTAGTTCATTCTTTTGTTAAGGTCCCTAACAGATTTGGAAATGAGTTTTTCCTGATCGTATAATGTTTCGGGGGGTCTATTAGAAGTGAGCCCAAAGATAAGTTCGTAGGGCGTGAAGCCGGTAGTCTTGTTTTTAGTGTTGTTGTAGCAGATAACTGCGTAGGGGAGGACGTTGAATGGATGTTCTTCCGGATATTCAGCTGTATTTGCCCTTATCATTTCCGCCAAAGTCGCGCGAAACCTTTCGATAGAACCATTTGATTCGGGATGGTGGACACTTGAAAAGGATAATTTTATGTCATATAGTGAGCACAGGTCCCTTATGAGAGTGTTATCAAGTTCATGTCCATAATCACAATGGATGCGAAGAGGTGTACCGTAATGTTGGAAGAATATTAGGAGGGTGTTTACTACAGTGTTAGCTGCTTTGTCACCAATTGGGTGGGTCTGAGTAAATTTGGTGAGTTCATCCCTAATAGTCAGTGCGTAGTTTCTAGTTGGATATTCGAAAATATCAATGTTGATACGTTTGAAGGGCGTTTTTGGAGTTTCAGTTATGACAAAAGGAGCACTTAAGTTTTTTCTACAGAACTTTACCTTTTGGCAAGTTTCGCATGACTTAATAAATTGCTCTACACTTTTGATTAGTCCAGTCCAATTATACTTTTCTTTAATCCGTCGGATGGTCACGTTAATTCCACGGTGAAGGTTATTTTTGCCGCAGTGGTATTGTTGCAGTATAACGGGAATTTCGTCTTGTGAAGGAGTTATCACAATATTTTGACAAATTTTTAGTTTTACGTCTTTGTCTGCAAGTATAAAGGATAGTGTTTCAAGAATCGGTAGTTCTACGTTGTTTTCAATACAGAACGTTTCGGATTCGTCGAACTGGTCTTGGTTGTTATAGAAGATGTTGAAAAGCTGTGAGACAACTGTTCCAGGATCAAAGGGTAAAGGGACAATTAAATATTTTCTATGCCTTACAGTTTTACTGGCTAGAAGGTTTAGAGTGTCAGTAGTGAAGTTTGGGTCTTCTTCGAAAATGTCTTCGATAATTTTGTCATAAAAGTCATTGAGTTTATTTTGCCAGAAGAAAGTGACTATTCGTTTGTGAGATTTCTCTAGGAGTTGGGCGTTAGAAATTTCAATTTTTGAATAATCGATTATCGACTCGGTTTTATACAATTGAACAAATCGATTAAACTCTGTTGTCATTCTTTCGTCATGTTCATCGGGTTCTTGATCATTATCGGAGTATGGTTGTTCTGGGTCGGTTTCGTTATTTGCAAAAATGTTGATTTTGGAAATAAAGTCAGTGAGTGCATTGTTTAAAGTGGTTGATTTTAATTCGGGAAAGGGCATCTGCGTTCAAGTTTACCTTGCCGGGCTTGTATTCGAATTTAAAGCTATACTCCTCTAGTTTGAGGCGCCATCTGGCTAGACAACTGCCTGGATCTTTGATGGAAAAGAGCCAAGTAAGCGGGCGGTGATCGCAAAGTAAACTTTCTCCCAAAAAGATACGGTCTGTAGTGCTTGACAAAACATCGCCTTCAAGATAGAAAATATCTTCGAATTCTAAACAGAGGTTCGTGATAAGTTCTCGCTCTTCGTCATTAAGGTGTTCTGTACGAATTTGTTTCCTAATAGTTAAGTTTCTAAGTTTATAGAGTCAGAGTAGTCTTGTGTATTTAAATTTAGGAGAGGGTGTGTATGGTCAAGGGGTTCTAAGTGAAGATCAGAAAAATTAACAGTTTTAGGCATTGCGTTCGCGTGTCCTACTTTGTCAATTACTTGTGTCGGTAAAATTGCGTCAGTATTAAGAAGATCGCATTTGAGTTTGAAAATTTGTTCGGTTCTTGCTGGAATAGTTATTTGATTGTTATGTTTAAAAGTTTGTGTGTTGGTATTGGGTGTGTCTGTTGGTTGTGTATTAGATTGATTGTGATCGGGTACTTTATGTAGGGGGATAGTTTTAAAGTTAGTAACTAACTGTTTGAATTTTAGGTCAACTATACATTCATAATGCTCCAGAAAATCTAGACCTAAAATTCCATCAAACTCAATATCTAAATCACAGATAAAACCCTTATGGGGATTACCTACGGCGAACGGAATGAGGGTGGATGGAGAGATTGGAATTTTCTCATGAGTGATACCTTGGATTGTCACTTTTTCGGGAAATCTTTAACGGTGTTTTCTTTAAAAATGGAGATAAAAGCACCGGTATCAATGAGATGTTTGAACTTTCCGGAAGCGTCGGGAATGTAATATAAATTTTTGGAGTTGACTGTTAGGAGAGGACTTAGAGAAATGCTTGTCCCGGGAAATTCGCATTCGGGTCGAAATCTTCCAGATTCAAATTCTGCATTTGGGTTTTGACTTCGGAAATGGTTGTTGAATGGGGTGGCTGATCTAGGCTCGGGAGAGCTAGAAAATCCTGGTATTCGTGACTGTTCAACGGTGTAACGAAGTTATCGTCTGGAGTTTGTTCAATGTCATAATCGACAGGATTTTGACTTAAATCGTCATAAATATATGGGCTATTTTCAGTATTATAGCCGTAGTCGCTTACTGAATATTCTTGATAATCAGTATTCAGATGTTCATTGAAATGAAGCGTCCTTTCTGGACGATAGTGAGGGTTTTTCTGTATTACAGACGGTCGGAACTGATTTGGTTTAAACGGGGGTCTTTGAAAGTTCGTTGGTCGAAATGGTGGACCTTGATGGTTGGATTTGTCCTCGAAAATTGATTTGGCCCTACGAAATTTGGTCGGAAATTTTGAGTTGAGGACTGAGGGTTATTTTGGTATCTTAAACGACAGTCTGTAGATATGTGGCCTAATCGTCCACAATTTAATCATTTGGGTGGCTTACTTGGTTTCCTAGCCTGAAATAAGGGCTTAGGTGGGGCAGATTTGTTTATCTTCTGTTCTTCGAAGTAAGACAACTGAAGCTCTCTTCTTATGCGAGAATGTGCCTCCAGAAGATCTTTGGGGTTGCTGGCAAGAATGATTTGGCCTAAACGTGGTTCTAATCATGTAAGAAGCGTGTTTAGAACCATGGTATCAACACGTGTAGTCTGAGCAACTTTTTGCACGTTGCTTAGATTTGGTGATTTTTGAATACAAGAGTGCATTTTCGCACTCAAAACCTGAAGTCTGTTGTAGAATGTCAGGGGAGACTCATTGGCTAGTTGCAGCGTGAGAAGCTGTTTAATCTCAAGGTACGACGCAGGGTTTCTAGAGTTTATTAACTGCGCCGCTTTACCTCTTAATTTATTTTTAATGTGGATCACTAATAGGTATTTTTGATCCGCGGTAGACATGTTGTAAGCACAGTTACAAGCATGTATGAAGGTGGCCAAGGAGATTTGGTCTCCCTCAAATTCGGGAATGATTGAAAATATTTCCGATAACCGGTATTTTTCGGTTTCATCGGAAACAACATTGTTTGTTGCTTGTGCCATTGCGATTTGTTAGATTTAAAATATGTACAAAAGTTGAAAAAATAAAAAAATAAAAACAAACGAGGGATTGTATAAAAAGTATAAAAATTATTAAGAGAGTGTATGTAAATGTAAAATAAATATGTAAACGTAAATCAAAATATATCAAATAAATATTTCAATTCAAATAATCAAATAATAAATCAATTCAAAATAATATATCAAGATTACCAAATAAATAAAATAATCAATCAAAAAATAAAAAAATTCCAATTATCAAATATATCAATCAAATCAATCAAATAAATTCTTAAAACCTTAAACGTTAGACGATTCACTACTACTCACATCAACAGGAACATTGGAAGATCCGTGTTCTCCTTGTTATCGCAGTTGGGACTTCTTCCAGGTTCTTTGCTCCGTTGAGGGATAGGAATACGCCGCTACCAGTTAGAAGTAAGCTGGTGTTCTAGTAACGTTGACGGATCGTATTGACTGCGCCAATTTGTTATATCACACTTTCCAAAATTAATTTTTTTAAAAAGATTTATTTAACTTGTACAAAAAATATAACGTTTGAAATATAAAATAACAATATAAACTAACTACAGACAGAGTAATAATGAATACAGTAGAAGAGAAATTTTACAATATATAAGTTTAACGATGCTGAATAGGCATAGTTGACACGGCGATTCTCACGGATGTCGGCGGCGCCGTAATATGACACCACACGTGTCGCTGAGTCAGCTGGGAATGTTGAATTGTCGTTGCAATATAAGTTCGTGCTAAGTTCATAGTATAAACTTATATAACAACTCCCATCCATATATATATATATATATATATATATATATATATATATATATATATATATATATATATATATATATGTTTTAGGTGGTTTCCGGGAATTCATCCGCGTTGTTGATAACTGATCCCTGTCGGGATCGATGGTAAAATGACGACGTTTCGGCAGAGTCACATTTGCCCTCTTCAGGTCAGTTCGCATAATTCTCGTAGGCTCCTGCTTTCGCTTCTAGATACTCGAATACTAAGATTTTCAGAAGCGCTCGCGCTGTTATATAGTCGCGGCTCGGCGCCTATTGGTTGGCACCGTGAACGGCTGCGTATGATTGGCCCTTGGCGCTCAGTGGGCACGCCTCCCGCCTGCTGATTTGTTACTTCCAGTTGAGTTGTTATTGGACGGGTCTGGGCTGGTACGGTGTTTAATAGAATTTTCCAACAATTCGATAATTTGTGAGGCCTCTTCGCTATTTCAATTGCCTCTCTTACGAGTCTTGATTTCGGGTGTTCTATATTTGCCAGTACTCTGGTGTTCTCAAAGTCTATTCGGTGTGACATCGTGGTGACGTGTTCCGCAATGGATGTTGTTTATTCCTGCTTTCTTACAGCATTCTGGTGTTCATCACGTCTAGCTTGAATTCTTCTATTAGTTTGCCCCACATAGGTTTTATGACAGTCTGCACATAGAATCTCATACACTCCCTGTTGTTCTAAAGGGAGCCTCGTCTTCGGAGTCCTCAAGCCGTGCTTATTTGTCTTGTCTGTATTGAAAATAGTATAAATATTGTGTCTCCGTAGAATTGTTGCAATATTGTCCGTGATCCCTTTGACATACGGTAAATAAGCCTTCTTTATTGGTGTCTCATGCTCCTTGTCTGTTTGTCTCGTTTTGACTTTAGGGCTCTTTGTATATTTCGGTCTGTAAATCCGTTTTGTCTCAGAGCTGTTTTTATACTGTCCATTTCCTGTTTGATGTTATCCTGGTGAGAGTGGAGATCGCATTGGAGCTCCTTCCACTTGTTTGTATCGTTGGTTCTCGTAAACAAAATAGGTGTTCATCAGACAGTGCCTTGTTAAGTCTACAAGGTGTTGAGGTGGTTTGCATTTTTCTATTATGATATCCAAGGCTTCGTCGATAGGGATGTTGGTGAAAAGGGACACTACGTCAAAACTTACAAGAAGACACTCTGGTAGTAAGACCGTTTTTCTAAGTATTTCGATGAAATGTGTCGAATTTTTGACATATGAGTCTGCCCCCTCTGCAAACGGTTGAAGTTGTTGGGCTAGGTATTTGGCTAGGTGTTGTGTTGGTGATCCAATTGAGCTTACTATTGGCCTCAAAGGTACACCTTCTTTGTGTCCTTTTGCAACCCATAAAATTTCGTACATCTCGATGACTTTTCACGCGGAATGAGTTGCAGTTGGAAATTTTTTATCGATCCTAATCGCTTGGATTTTGACCTTGGTTGTTTTCTCCAGATAAGTTGTTGGGTCAGTAGTAATTTGTTTATATGCTGGATGTTGTAGCAATGTTTGAATTTTGTTTGCATAATCCGCTGTATCTAAAATTACAGTCACATTTCCATTATCAGCAGGTAGAATGACAATGTCCTTGTTGAGGCGAAGTTGTTTCAAGGCCTCATTTTCTTATATAGATAGGTTCCTTTTGGGTGGTTTAGACTTTTTTAGAATATGTGACACATCTTGTCTAATTATTTCAGCGGTGTTCGCATCTAATTTTGAAACTGCTGTTTCTACGGAGACACAATATTGATACTATTTTCAATACAGACAGAAAAATAAGCACGGTCTTGAGGACTCCGAAGACGAGGATCCCTTTAGAACAACAGGGAGTGTACGAGATTCCATGTGCAGACTGTCATAAAACCTATGTGGGGCAAACTAATAGAAGAATTCAAGCTAGACGTGATGAACACCAGAACGCTGTAAAAAAGCAGGAAAAAACAACATCCATTGAGGAACACGCCACCACGATGTCACACCGAATAGACTTTGAGAACACCAGAGTACTGGCAAATATAGAACACCCGAAATCAAGACTCGTAAGAGAGGCAATTGAAATAGCGAAGAGGCCTCACAGTCTAAACGAACGCAATGAAATTCAGAACTTATCGAATTGTTGGAAAATTCTTTTAAACACCGTACTTGCCCGGACCCAACTGAGCGCCAAGGGCCAATCACACGCAGCCGTTCACGGTGCCAACCAATAGGCGCCGAGCCGCGACTATATAACAGCGCGAGCGCTTCTGAAAATCTTAGTATTCGAGTAACTAGAAGCGAAAGCAGAAAGCTACGAGAATTATGCGAACCGACCTGAAGAGGGCAGATGTGACTCTGCCGAAACAGCATTTTACCATCGATCCCGACAGGGATCAGTTATCAACTACGCGGATGAATTCCCGGAAACCACCTAAAACATTTAGTGCCCGCGAAAACTTAAAAACTTAAAAACGGATATATATATATATATATATATATATATATATATATATATATATACATATATGTTATATGCAAAATATATCAGCACTTAGTTCACACAGTCGAGAAGTCAACAAAATTTAAAGCGTACGTGACTTCTCAGGGATATCAAATTTCATCTTGAATTATATGTAAACAACTTCCCGGAAACCTACACGAGTCTGTTTACCCAGTAAAATCTCTGACTTGCATCAGCACTTTTGTCGATGTTATAAAAGCAACTGGAAACGATCTCGTGTTTTCATTGAAATATTATCACTTATAGTATTAAGTATTTCAAGTAATTAATTGTTTAAATTTTGATTTTGTATGTTTTAAATAAATAATCTTTTTTAAAAAAGTGATTTGAATCAAAGTGAATATAAAATTGGCGCAGTCAGTAGGATATTCCAGACATAGCTAGAACACGAAGATTTCTAACTAGTTGTGGTGGTTTCCCAGCCTTTGCAGAATAGAACCTAGTTGAAAAGGACAACAACTACCAAGTACTAGCAAGGGAACACGCAACCAGGCTAACCAGTGTTAAGTGACGCGGAGAAGAGTACGATGCCAGGAATAATAACGTAAGAATCACATAAAGTAACTATTTTATTTTGATTTTATTTTGAATGACCGCCAGTTCTTTCATTTATATAATATTCTATTCCTCATAACCTTACCCTTCCTAAATAATTTAGAAACTATATATTTTACATAATCATATTATTTTATTTCCATTACTTTGACTTACATATTTCGAAGTATTTGAAACATTATTTCAAGTTTATTATTAATTTACCATTTATACATTCCTATTTCAAATTTGTTATTACTCTATTAAACATTGCTTGATATTGGATTTTGATAAACTAGATATTTACCATTTACATTTAAAACCTCAATATTTAATTTTTATTTATTGTGCGAATTTATACAATTATAAAAATGGCCACCACTAGACAAGCAGCTACACCAACCGTAGAACCCTATAAGCTATCGGAAATATTTGCCATAATTCCTGAGTATGATGGTAATCCGATATTTTTGAATACTTTCATATGCTCCTGTAATACTGCTTACAGCATGGCAACGGATAATCAGCAAGTACTGCTAATTCTCCATATCAAAAATAAGTTACGCGGTAGAGCGGCTGAGTTAATTAATTCGCGAAACCCTAGTCAACTAGCTGAGGGATCTCTCGGCTCTTATACAGGACTTGCAAAGAATGCGGCAAACTCCTAATGAATCCCCTCTTACATTCTCTGCTAGACTTCAGACGCATCAGGCGAAAATGCTAGCAGCCATAAACAAACAAAACCTAACTGTTAAAGAAAAACAAGCACAGATTGACTTGATAGAGTCAATGGCTCTTAATAGCCTCCTCACTGGTTTAGAGCCCAAAATTGATCAACTCGTTCGCGCTAGCGACCCCTGCAGTATTCTCACTGCCATTTCCAGAATTAAACGAGAACTACAACTATCACATTTAGAAACCCACAAATTTTCAAGTAATAGAAGTTTCCAACAACCCTCTCGTAAACCAAATAACGTACCACCTCCAAAACAATGCACATTTTGTAAACGAATGGGCCATCTAAGCAATGAATGCTTATTGAGGATGAGACAATTTCAACACAACCCGAATTCCAATCAGAATTATTCCAATTATCGCCCTCATTTTTCCAATCAACTAGCTAATCAATCTACAAATGTTAGTCTCAATCAACAATTATCACAGCAACAATTTCGTCCATATACCAGTAGACAACCCCAAATGTCTGGCAATTACAGACCGAACACGAGTTTCTTTAAACATCAACAACGCCAACAACCAAAGACTCATCACTTGAACAATCTGCAATTTGGACCATATCACAATGACTATAACTATTCTCAAAACGAAAATCAATACAACCCTTTACCCAACGAGTACGGAAACGTACAACAATATTGCCCTAATGATTTCGAACAAAACAATGAACCAGAATATTTCAACACTGAACAGTTTAACGAATATTATTCTGACGAACCTGATTCTTCTCAAGTAAATTTTCATTTGACCCCCACTCAGTCAGAACCCCCAGACCAAGAAATTTCAGAAATTCAAACCCAAATTCAGACAATGAATCTGGACGACTCCAGCCCGAATGTCAACTTCCCAGAACAGAACTTTCTCTAAGACCCCTTCTTTCCGTCAAGTCCAAGAATCTTTATTATATTACTGATTCTTCAAACACCTATAAACTTTTTATCGGTACGGGTGCAAGACTTTCTATTTTTTAACCTGAAACCTGCCAACGCTTCAAACACCGATTTCCCGAAAACGTAGTCATCCAAGGAATCACTGATCAGAAAATCTTAATCAACGAATCCACCATTGTACCTTTCAATGTCGCCGACCCACACAAGGTGTATATTTGCAACATCGACATTGAATTCGACGGATTACTGGGTTCAGATTTCCTTGAACACTATAACTGCGTTATAGACTTTAACAGCAAACAACTTGTCACTAATTTTAAAACTTTACTTCTCTACAAAGTTACGGATGATACTGTCATGAGTACTCAGAACCCTTCAACTTTCAATAACTGCATCCCTCTTAATACAATCTCTTTACAACCCCGAACAGTACAAATATGTAAATTAAAATGTAACCTCACTAATACTGAGACTTTCTTATCATCTGCCGAAATAGAAAAAGTTTATCTTCCCCGTGCCCTTGTTAAAATGAATGAAAAAGGCGAATTTCTTACTTCAATTTTAAATGCAAATGCTACCCCCAAAACCATTAATTTCGACAAGTTGGAACTTGAACCGATAAACAATTTTTCCGTAAACATTCTTTCCGAAAACTACTCACAAAACTTAACCCAGCCTGATAGACAAACTACAATCATGGAACAACTTCGGTTAGAACATCTGAACGATGAGGAAGCCGAACTTATTTCTCAACTCTGCTTCGAATATTCTGATATATTCTATTTAGAAGGTGACCAACTGACCTTTACAAACAAAATCAAACATTCAAACATATTTTATTTATTTATTTATCTACCAAAAAAGTAATACATTGATTAAACACAAAGGAAAAACAATGCAATTACATCCTATAGAGGTATGTTATACCTGTACATAGGTTTGGTGTACTTAGAAACTAACATATTTAGAAAATTTACATATATATATAAGTAGTGAAAGAGAAAACAATGAAAATTTAAAAATAAAAAACGTATATATATATATATATATATATATATATATATATATATATATAACCTGTAGAACTAAAAAACCATTATTATTCAAAAAATATATATGAGCATAAAAATACAAAATAACATAAACAATATACCAATATACACACCAAAAAACTTCATGATTTGCACAGACAGTTATATATTATACCTTATCCACTCTTTCATTCTTCGTTTCCAGGATTTCGATTTCACATTGAAACTATTTTTGATACTGTTAGGTAATTGATTAAAAATCTTTACTGATACAAAGGTACTACTTTTAGTCAATATAGACCTCTTCACAATGGGCAGTAGAATATTCTTATTTCTAGTTGAACTAGTTGAAGAATCATATTCAGTCTTGAGCTCAGAAAAATGGTTTAAGATAGCATTATAAGAATACAGCTGCTTAAGGTTTAAAGGCCAATTTTTATTCATTGATTTGTTCTTAAATATTACTTTTAATAATTTGTCTTGTATCCTTTGTAACAACATTAAGTTGTTGTTGTAAGCACCACCCCATGCAATATTTCCATATGATATCAAGCTATGAAAAAAAGCATAATAGATAAGCAATAGTGCTTTTGTGTTCATAATTTTAGACAACTTACTAATTACAAATATAAGATACTTAGTCCTATTAATAATATAATTGATATGAAAGTCCCATTTTAGATTTTGGTCAAAATAAATACCAAGGTATTTGGTTTTTTCAATTCTCGTAAGCTGCTTATTCTTAATTTTAATATAACAATTCATAGGCACACTGTCACAGTAACAGCCAAACGTAATATATACTGATTTCTCAGCATTCAGCGTTAATTTATTATTCTCAAGCCATATTGCAATTCTATTTAACATTTCATTCATGTGAGAAATTGCTTCAGACCAAGTAAAACCAGTGGAAATGACTGCAGTATCATCAGCATATGACACAATTGAACCATCTGTAAGTATTTTTAAGGTCATTAACATAAATTATAAAAAGTAGCGGTCCTAGAATTGTTCCTTGTGGCACACCTAAATTTATGTCTCTAAATTCACTAACTACCCCTTTTGTTTTAACCCTTTGCTGCCTATTGGACAAATAGCTTTTCATTAAATTGTGTGCCTGCCCCCTAATTCCATAGCAAAACAATTTATCCAAAAGAATTTTGTGGTCAACTGTATCAAATGCCTTTGATAAATCCAAAAAAGCTACTATAACTGGTTTACTTAAATTTAAGCTCTTATAGATATAGTTTGTAATGAAACTTAATGCATCTTTGGTACCTAAGTTCTTAATAAACCCGTACTGTCTTTTAGAAATTATTTTACTTTCACAGAGAAAATTAAAAATCCTGTGAAAAATCAATCTTTCAAAAATTTTGGCCAAGTTCGAAATCAAGGAAATTGGTCTATAATTCCTAGCATAATGCTTGTCATCACCCTTATAAATTGGAACAACATCTGCCTTCTTTAACACATCTGGCCAGATTGCTTGCTCAATGCATAAGTTAAAAATATAAGCTAAAGGTTCAGCAATATATTCTGAAATATTCTTTAATACTTGTGAGTTAATACTATCAATTCCTCCTGCTTTTCGTTTCATTTTACTAATAATCGCAGTATTTCAAATAAATTAGTAGGATAGAAAAATATTGAAACTGAATTGACTTCAGACAGTGTTAAATTTCCTCCTAATGTAGAATCAAATTTTTTACTTATTATTTGTTTAAGTAGTTAGCAATTTCATCATCATTTTCAATTTTCAATTTGTTTTCATCAAGTAGATAGTCTATTTCGTTTTTTCTTTTTATACTTTTTCCTAATTTATTATTAATAATTTTCCATAGTTTTTTTAAAGTTTTGACTGTTTCCTTTCAATCAGATCACTTTCATACCTGCATTTGGCATCTTTTATAACTCTGTCCAATATCTTTTTATAGTTATTATATTCTAATTTTAACTGATTATTAACTGGATCTAGTTTCCAAATTCTATATAGGTGTTCCTTGGTACTACAAGAAGTCATGATAGCTTTAGTTATCCAGTTACTTCTGGGTTTGAACTTGGAAACACCTGACCTTTTCACTTCACAAGTGGCTTTATCGACACAATCTTTTATTTTATTAATTATCAGTGCAGTGGCTGCATTAGGGTCCTGCATAAACTGTATGTTCCAATTAATTTTACTAGCTAGAGTTTTCATTTTTTTATAATTAATTTTATTATAATTAATATTACCATGTTCCATTACATCCACTCCATTAATAACCAAAAATAGCGGATAGTGATCGGGATACACTAGACTCAATCTAATAGTCTGGTATTTTAATATGTTAGATTTAATGAATATGTTATCAATGCAAGTTCCCACACTATTTCCTTTATCAGAAGGTCTAGTAACATTAAGAAAACCAGGAGTGAAACCATTAGCTAAAAAATTACTCAAAAATTCCTGTTGTATATTATTAAGGTCGAATAAATCAACATTAAAGTCTCCCAAGATTATATGGTTTTTGTTATGCTTACTTTTAATTAAGAATTCGTTTAAGCAGTTTACAAGTTCCAGTTTAGGCAGGTCATGACATCTATATATTGCAGATACATTAATATGTTGTCTACTATTAATAGATATCTTAGTATTTAAGATACTAAGTCTGCCTACCATAATTGTTTCAGTTGTTTCATTAAAGTTGTCTTTAATATAGATAACCACTCCATCCGCTTGGTTAATATCACTATTATTATAAAAAATTTTGTAACCCGGAAGCTGGTATAATCTATAATGTTCAAGCTTCCAAGTTTCTGTGCAAACAATGAGCATTGGTCTATATTTTAATCTATTAATTAGAATCTCCAACTGTGGGAAATTAACATTAAGCCTCCTTATATTGATACACATAATCAACTTATTAATACTTTGTAAATGATTATTTAGAGTACCGAAGTTATCAAAAATTAATTCTTCTTGTATTATTTCATTAATTTCAACTGTATTTTCCATAAATTAAGAAAAAAGTAATAAAAAATGAGTAAAAACATTTTTTTAGTGTACATAAACATTTACAATAATATAGTTACTTAAAATGCAATGGTTAGTTAGCTGCCTGTAACAGATTTGAGATTGGTTGAACAAGGTACTCTGTTGACTTGATGATCCCCTCTAATTTCCGCTTATAATTCTCACAATTTATGTAATCAGAAGCCTCATGGTCAGTTCTCCTTTTATCTTTCACAAATTGATTTGCTTTTACACAATTAACACACTTTTTAATAGTCTTATTATCACACTTTTCAGACATATGGTTACCAGCACATATTTTACATTGCACTTGTCTATCACATTTTTTAGGATTATGGTTGAAACCTTGGCACTTAAAGCATCTGTTAAGATTGAAATTGTCTGTAAAACCATACTTTTGGAATCCAATAAAAATTCCTTTTTGCTTAGTGAATAACACATATGTTGAAGGTTTAATTGTCATTATTATGTTTCTA
The DNA here is from genome assembly GCA_034190945.1 of Octodonta nipae. NCBI lineage: Eukaryota > Metazoa > Arthropoda > Insecta > Coleoptera > Chrysomelidae > Octodonta > Octodonta nipae. The sequence goes on along the minus strand of CM067218.1, from coordinate 89,550,741 downwards.
CTCTCTCTAGCTTTGGCCTTATAAATATATTCAATTTTGAAGTGATCTTTATCTATATTATTCCTGTTTGATATATCTTCGGCTAATTCTTCTGGAGTTAATTCATTATCAATTCCAAAGATTCTGATTGATGGATCTTTCTTTACATAATAATCCACTTTGAAATTTGAACCAATATTATTTTCTAATATATTTTTTATTGATCCACTATCATTTTTAAGGCAATTGACAATGACTTCATTATTTTTTTCTTTTTTAACCCCCATTACTGGATGTTTTACTAATTTGGTAATGTTACTTTTAACAGTTTTTATTGCATTACCATCAAATGTTTTTTCAGGTTTAAGTACTAATATACAGTTTTCATTTAATTTGTTATATGACATAGTAGTTGATATAGATCCCAGCCTAGTAACACTTGCATAGTCTTGATTTATACTTGACTCATTTAAACTAATATTATTCCTCAAAAATTTATTATTCCCCATGAGTTCTTGGTTATACCTTTTTACTTCTTCATTCCACATTTTGTAATTATCAACTTCTTTTTTTAGTGAGTCGATATATGTGGCCGTCTGAAAAACATATGCATCGTCACTTTCAAGGTCTTCTCTGTATTTCTGATGGTTACTTTTATTTGTGTTTTCACAATTAGTTAACTCCTGTTTTAAGAGCTCAATTTTAAGTTTTAAAACTTTCAACTTATCATAATTTGAATCTTCAATATCATTAACGTGTTTACCTGTATAGGTTATGTTATGCTGCGTGCAAATAATTAAAGAATTGTGATAAAAAAGCCATTCCCCTTCACTGCTTTTCTTTTAAAATCACTCCTGCATTGCGATTTGTCACAAATTAAACATGTCACATAATTATGCGGTCTCTCTGGATGACAAGAGGTATTTATCACAGGAGGAATAAATCGAGCATCCTCACTTGCCGCCATTTTATTATACTTGATATAGACCCTAATAACGCGAAACTCTTTCACAAAGTCATATCGGTACCCCAAATACACAAACATGAGGTAAAAAGTCAGATATCAAAGATGCTTGACCGTCTAATTCGCCATGGTCATCCCAGTTTGGGTAGTTCCCAAAAAACTAGACGTATCTGGTACCCAAAAATGGCGTATCGTCGTCGATTATCGTAAACTAAATGAACTTACTGTGACGACAAATACCCCCTACCGAACATTTCGGATTTACTTGACCAACTTGGCAAATGTCAATACTTCACCACTTTCGACTTAGCTGCAGGGTTTCACCAAATCGAAATCGATACAAATGACATTCACAGTTGATAATGGTCATTTTGAATTCGTTAGAATGCCCTTCGGTCTTAAAAACGCGCCATCCCCTTCCAAAGGATAATGGATAATATTCTTTTAGGTACTCTCTTCGAGGTGTCATTCCTTTTACGCAAGACATATATAAATATAATATATAGTTTCTGGTCGGGAACCTTCATCAGTTGCGCTTCCCACAATTGAATGTCCTCTCGAACACTTCTTTATGCATGATGCATTTCGTTAAATTTGAAGACGCGAGATGTAAGCCGACCTCTAGATTTTCAAGAGAATCAGTGCCAGAGGTTCCGAATCTGGAGCCGTTCCGTGTAATTGCTGTTCTCTCTTAACTCCTAGGACAGACTGTCACGATACAATTTTTCAGGTTACTTCACCTGTCAGAGATATTCAATATCTCGACAGGTAAGTAACCTGAAAATTGTATCGTGACATTCTGTCTAGGAGTTAAGAGAGAAACACAGCAATTACACGAACGGCTCCAGATTCGGAACCTCTGTGCATGATTCTCTGAAATCCTAGAGGTCGGTCTTACATCTCGCGTCTTCAAATTTAACGAAATGCATCAAATGCATAAAGAAGTGTTCGAGAGGACATTCAATTGTGGGAAGCGCAACTGATGAAGGTTCCCGACCAGAAACAATATATATTATTTTATATATAATATAATTGTCTTGCGTACAAAGGATGACACCTCGAAGAGAGTATTCAATATCTCTGACAGGTGAAGTAACCTGAAAATTGTATCGTGACATTCTGTCTAGGAGTTAAGAGAGAACAGCAATTACACGGAACGGCTCCAGATTCGGAACTCTGTGCACTGATTCTCTTGAAAATCCTAGAGGTCGGTCTTACATCTCGCGTCTTCAAATTCTTTTAGGTGTTTAAAACGAGAGATGTTTAGTCCATATGGACGACATTATCGTTTTTTCTCCGACTATACATGAGCACATAGCCCGAATTTCTGAAGTTTTCAAACGATTGCGAAAAGCCAATCTAAAAATCCAACCCGACAAATGCGAGTTTCTTCGCAAAGAGGTCGCGTATCTTGGACACCTTATTATAACTCCCCAAGGGGTGAAGCCTAACCCCTCAAAGGTAGATTGTATCTTCAATTTTCCCCAAAACCCAAAAGATATCAAGTCCTTCTTAGGGTTAGCTGGTTATTACAGGCGATTCATCTCCAATTTCACCAAGATTTCGAAACCTTTGACAAGATTACTTCAAAAAGACATACCTTTCCAGTTCGATTCAGAATGCGTCAAATCTTTTGACGAATTAAAAAGAGCCCTTACTTCTGCCCCCATACTCATATACCCTAATTTTGAAGAGCCATTTATTCTTACAACCGACGCCAGTTCATTTGCTATCGGCACAGTGCTCTCTCAAGGCGCCGTAGGTAAAGATTTACCCGTAGCCTATGCCTCCAGAACTCTCTGCAATGCTGAAACTAAGTATTCAACCATAGAACGAGAACTCCTTGCAATAGTGTGGGCGGTTAAACACTTTCGTCCAATAATTTTTGGCCGTAAGTTTTTACTTCTGACCGATCACCGCCCGTTAACTTGGCTGTTTTCTATAAAGGATCCTGGAAGTAGACTTGCAAGATGGCGCCTTAAGCTGGAGGAGTACGACTATCAAATAATTTACAAACCCGGCAAAGTAAATAAAAACGCCGACGTTCTCTCTCGCATTAAAATTAACAACTTTAATGAATACATATCATTTCAAGCAAACAATCATCTAACACCATTTACAGTACTCCCAACAAACGAAACTGACGATGACTCACAAGAACCCCAGACAAGAAGTCCCATTAATCTCCAACAAATCTCTGCAGAATTTAGAACTTTTGTCGAGCGATATCAAACCGTCTCACTCATAGATTACGACAAAATTCTATTTTCTAACTGCCAACTCTTAGACCGAGGAAACAAAAACATCCTAGTATTTCCCCAAGGCTCTCTCATGAAAGATTTTCACCATGACATCATCGAAGACATTTTTAAGGAAATGCTGATTTCCGTACCCCTAGAGTAAATGTCTTTGCAAGCAAAAGTGTCCCTCCCCCTTCTGACCCAGAAGTAGTCAACGAGATTATTTTCGCATCTTTGTATAATAGAGATGTGTTCACTGAAAATGAAGTATTCTGTGTTGAGAATAACATTGAACTGCCCATTTTGGATATGCTTTCGTTTATCTTTTCCGGAATCGATATCAAATGGAAAGTTTGCCAAAATATCGTCCAACCGGTTGAGAAAGACCAAATACCTATCATTCTCGACCAATTCCATAACGGCAAAAATAATATACATCGAGGTATCAATGAAACTATCCGCAGAATAAAAGAAAAATACAATTGGCAAGGACTGACTAAGGACGTTGACAATTTTATCAAAAACTGTCAAACTTGCCAGAGAGCAAAGGTTTACCGGAAAAATCTCGACAGCCCACTTGTCATTATTGAAACCGCACGGACACCCTTTCAACGTGTCAACATCGATATTCTAGAAGTCCCGACAAAAAACTACGCATTAACTATCCGGGACGAACTAACAAAATTCTCTCGGCCTACCCCATAACCGACAAATCCGCAAAAACCGTTGTTAGTACTTTACTACTCTATTTCCAACACTTCGGTACTCCATTACGGATACCTTGTGATTATGGCAGGGAATTCGACAACGCACTAATGAGAGACTTGTGTAAACTATTTGACATCAAACTATTCTATTCTAGTGTGGGACATCCTCAGTCAAATGGTTCATGAGAACGATTCCACTCGACCTTATTAGAGATGATTAGAATCCATAAACTAGAAAATCCTGACGAACACCCTTTTAACATCCTCCCTTATGCAATCATTGCATATAACAATTCTGTAAACAAAACTCATGGATTCACCCCTTACGAACTTGTTTACGGACATACTTCGAGTAGGACTCCAGAAACTCTCTACAACCAACAAGCCCTGATAACTAAGTACATCAGAGATCTCAATAATCGTATCTCTCACTATTATAAAATTGCTAGCGAAAGAACGGAAATTCAAAAACATAAAGCGAAAGTCAGATTTCTGAAAATCTCCCTAACTATCAAATAGGCGATAAAGTCTATATTAAAGAATCGCAGATCAAGGACAAACTCCAAAATACATTCAATGGTCCTTTCGGAATCCTGGAAATTCACAGAAACTCCGCAACAGTACTAAACCCTAAAACCAACCAAAAATCAAAAGTAAATTTCGACTGAATGAAACCGTTCTCAGAAAGTTAATTTCTGTTTCAGGTTCTGCCTGCTGTTCGGGTCAGCAGTAGCCCAATTTCAAATACAACCAATAAACAATACTTTAGGTATCTACTTCCATAACGAAGCAGAAATAACTGAATCCAATGATAAATGGACACTTTTAATACACAGAAACATTTCTGCACTAGAACAAGTTTTTACAAAAAATAACAGAATATTACAAACTTTTGTAAAAACTGTTAACTTCAATTCTTTTGCTATGAGCTACTTTCGCGCAGACATATAAACCCACATTAACCTTCTCAATCAAATTTCTAACTCAATCAAACAGAAATTTACTGACATTCACATGGACACTAAAAGACACAAACGAGGTATACTTGATGGGGCAGGTACCCTTTTTAAGGCAATCATCGGCAATTTAGACCCCGCCGACTTAAAATACTTTACCGAAAGCATAAACCGCTTAAATCAAGGCCAACTTCAAATTGAGAACTTACAAAAAACCAATAAGTGTCACCACATCCGTAATTAAAAACTTCAACGAAACTATCCAAAATCTTAGAATTGACGAAAAACTATTTAACGATAACATGAAAAAGCTGGAAAACACTATCGGAAAAATTAATGATAAGGTCGCCTACGTCGAATCAAAACTCCCATTACTTGAAATGTGTGAAAAACTTCTCATTATGGAGAATTATCTCTACTTAGAAGATAATCTAAATGATGTTTTAAATTATATCACATTCACGCGTTTGAAAATAATTCACTCTTCAATTTTAACACCAGAACATCTTATTACCTCATTACAGGAAATATCGGAAAATTTAGTCAAAAGTAACCTTCCATTGGCTGTAAAGTACTCGAGCATCGCACAATATCTGGAAATCATTGAACTAGAGGCATTTCAAACATATACTGATCTTATATTTGTGTTAAGAATCCCTTTAGTCGAACAACATCCTTACACAGTCTTTCATTTATATCCTATCCCTATATACGATGAAAGAACAGGTTTACATCATATGCTATCCTTCACTCAAAAATATCTTGCAAAGAATGATGATTCTTTAATGTTTATTCCGATTAAAGACTTAAGTGCGTGTAAACAGTTACCCACTCGTAAGAAACTGTGTTCTGAACGTTACGCATATCCTATTGACACAAACGCGTTATGTGAAGCTCAACTTCTAAAGAACGTCCAGAAGGTACCCGACAACTGTAAAAGCTCACTAATATTCACTCAAGGATACAACGTTCAAAAACTAGAACCCAATAAATGGCTCATAATTACTTCTGAACCCATAAGTGTTACAGTGAATTGCGCTCAAACAAACCAAAAACTCTTACAATCTCCCTCAACTCCATATTGACTCTTCAATCAGAGTGTAGTGCGTTTATAGGAATTACAACAGTTCAAGCCGAATCTGGTAAACAAACCAATGTTCTAGAAACATTTCAACCAGTAACAGTGCCATACAACTGTTGCGATGCAGTGCCAGAAAAAAATATAATTCCTGAACTTCAGCCCCTAAAGTTGAACACACTTAATGTAGAAGAATTAGACGTAGCAAATCACAAATTGGAACAATATTCCATAGACCTCGATGGTCTCATAAACCAGCCGTTTGTAACCAAAAACATCTCTTGGTTTACCTATACAACCATAGCTGCTCTCATGATCATAGCGGCACTTATCACTTTCCAAGCTGTCAAAAAGAGGATGGCAAAACTCCAAAGGACTGCAACCAGACTTCAGTGCCTCTGCAGCTCAACCAAATTCTTCCCAAAGCTTAGGCCTGTTTTGAAAACAGAACAAAGCTTAGAGACGCAAGTTTAGGTATACCCTTTATGTTCTCTAAAAACACCTATTTTTAATATTGATTTATATTATTAACCTTTTAATTTTTGTCACAGTATTTTTTATCCACATTTCCTTTTACTTTATATTTTATTTTGATATACTTAGATTAAGCATTTAATTATTACTCGTATTATTTTATTGCTCATTTATTTTAACATGTTTTGATTTTATTTTACAATTGAATTTTATTTTTACCTTTATTTTAATAATATTTCGTTTTATACACTTATCACTTATTATGTATACCATTCAAACATCATTTTATATTATTTTATGTTTCTGTTCCTAAAAGTTGATGTTATAGCAGAGTTGTTATATGCAAAATATATCAGCACTTAGTTCACACAGTCGAGAAGTCAACGAAATTTAAAGCATACGTGACTTCTCAGGGATATCAAATTTCATCTTGAATTATATGCAAACAACTTCCCGGAAATCTACACGAGCACTTATAGTATTAAGTATTTCAAGTAATTAATTGTTCAAATTTTAATTTTGTATGTTTTAAATAAATAATCTTTTTTAAAAAGTGATTTGAATCAAAGTGAATATAATATATATATATATATATATATATATATATATATATATATATATGTTCTGAGAGGCTTCCGCGGTCATTACTATGAACAAGGCTAGGTTCCGGGTGAGAACCGCGTCGAATTTATTATATACTTAACGTTTCGACTCCTGCTTTGGAGCCATAATCAAGAGACAAAAGTGAAAAGAGTTTCAGAGTCTAGATCGAACCCGAGGACGCAATCTGCCTACTCCCCAAAAGTCACTAGGTAAATGAACTGAATTTGAGTCTGCTCTGCTTCTTTTATTTATAGTTAGCGCTGGGGTAGAAGGGGATGTCACGTGATGAGGCTCTGTGTTGTGTCTGTGTGTTATTGTTATTATAATTAACATATCCTCTCTCATTATTTATATTGTATATCCTGTTATTATGATTATAATTTGGTTGTCGATTATTATTAGTATTGGCTTTAATCTCTAACACATTATTGTCCTTTGAATTGAATTTAAACAATCAGTAAATTCTGCTATTGTTTTAATATTTTGTGTTCTTACAATTTGGTGTGTATTTATCAAAATGTCTGCAATATATAAAGCAATATCCTTTCCCTCAACTTTGGTTCTAAATATTGTGCCGGTATAATATATTGAAATAATTTACCATATTCCCTTTCTTTGGATCATACTTTCCATAGAATAATTTTTCTCTATATTCGGCTTGTGCTACTTGTCCCCAAAATGTGTTAAGGAATTCTGCTTCTATTTCCTCCAATGTATTAATGCGTCCTTGAAATGCTTCAAACCAATTATAAGCTTCATCTGTTAAACATTGTCTTATCCTTAGTTTGATTTCTTTTATGTTTTTCACATATTGCACTTGATCTTTCATTATCTGGATAAATGAACATGGATGCAATTTAGATATGTTACCATCAAATTTAACACCTATATCCATTGTTCCAAAATTTCTTTCTATTACTATGATGTTCCTTCAATATTTCTCTCCTTTCCTTCATATTTTCTTTTAATTATATTGTCGTTTCAATTAATTTTCTCTCTATCAACTCATCATAATTCATTATAGCGTCTCTCCATCTGTCACAATTCTCTTCACTTGCTGTTCATTATCTGTATTTTATCTTCAACTTCATTTAGCTTCTTGTGAACATTGTTTTCCAATGTTTCCATTTGTACCATTCTGGCAGCTCTTTCAATCTCCAATCCATGTATTAATTTTGTATTAATATATTGCTGTTTCCTTTCGAATTTTCTTCTACTTGTTTTATATTTTCTCTCATATTTTCTATATATTTTTTCCTTCTTCATTAATTCTAATAATATTCATCACTTCATTAATTCTCTTATTTCTTAATTGCATTTGGTAATTTTATTTTCTAAATTTTTCATAGTTTTCTTTAATTCTTTATCTTCTTTATTCTTTGTTCAGGTCTGCTTTCAAATCATAAT